>CM038671.1:738159071-738566562 GCA_021605145.1 Aegilops bicornis
CGTCAAAAAGTTTCACTGCATTTGGAGAACTTATATTTCTGCACAAAAAACAACACCACGATAATTCTGCTGAAAACAGCATCAGTCCGGGTTAGTTCCATTCAAATCATACCAAAACCATATAAAATTGTTGTAAACATGGCATGAATACTTCATAAATTATACTCCCTCCGTCTCGAAAACCATGTCGCGAGGGCAATTTTGCAAAAAAAAACCTCTAATTTCTCCCGACCAAACCCACGCTCCCTCGCCGTCCTCCTCCGACAGAAGCCGCAGCTGCGCTCGCCGCCGCCGTTGATGTTCTGCTCCCTGTCGGTGTCAAAACCGGCGGATCTCGGGTAGGGGGTCCCGAACTGTGCTTTTAAGGTCGATGGTAACAGCAGAAAGGGGACACGATGTTAACCCAGGTTCGGGCCCTCTCGATGGAGGTAATACCCTACTTCCTGCTTGATTGATCTTGATGAATATAAGGATTACAAGAGTTGATCTACCACGAGATCGTAATGACTAAACCCTAGAAGTCTAGCATGTATGGTTGTGATTATGATTGCCTCTACGGACTAAACCCTCCGGTTTATATAGACACCGGAGGGGCCTAGGGTTGTACAGAGTCGGTTTACAAAGGAAGGAATCTACTGTCCGAACGCCAAGCTTGCCATCCACGCAAAGGAGAGTCCCATTGTCGGTGTCAAAACCGGCGGATCTCGGGTAGGGGGTCCCGGACTGTGCGTCTAAGGCGGATGGTAACAGGAGGCAGGGGACACGAAATTTACCCAGGTTCGGGCCCTCTCGATGGAGGTAATACCCTACTTCCCGCTTGATCGATCTTGATGATATGAGTAGTACAAGAGTTGATCTACCACGAGATCGTAGATGCTAAACCCTAGAAGCTAGCCTATGGTATGATTGTTGTTCGTACTACGGACTAAACCCTCCGGTTTATATAGGGGGGCTAGGGTTACACAGAGTCGGTTACAATGGGAGGAGATCTACATATCCGTATCGCCAAGCTTGCCTTCCACGCCAAGGAGAGTCCCATCCAGACACGGGATGAAGTCTTCAATCTTGTATCTTCATAGTCCAACAGTCCGGCCAAAGGATATAGTCCGGCTGTCCGAGTACCCCATAATCCAGGACTTCCTCAGTAGCCCCTGAACCAGGCTTCAATGATGATGAGTACGGCGCGCAGATTGTCTTCGGCATTGCAAGGTGGGTTCCTTCCTTCGAATACTCTATAGAAGATTTTGAACACAAGGATAGTGTCCGGCTCTGCAAAACAAGTTCCACATGCCACCGTAGAGAGTACAATATTTCCACAAATCTGTTCTGCTGACACACTCGATATCATGACAACATACCATGGCCCGGTCTTTATTCGAACCATTATTCTTGACCAGCCTTGGCGCATATCGCGAGGCGGTTTCCTTGGCACGTCTTGTCGAAGCAGAGATCATGTCCCCTTATCGCTGGATTCTCATCAATACGGGCGTGGGTAACCCAATCGTGCCCGTTGGTATAACTCCTCGATTGTAGGCAAGTCCCAAACGGTCACGAGGAGGGCGCTTGGTATTCACCCTCTTTATAAAGAGACCAAGGCCTATCCTTTTTACTCCTCGAACTCAATCGAATCCTTCCCCAGCCTTGAGTTCCAACACCCGAAGCTCAGGTCAGGCGCTTCGGACCTTCAACCATGTCCGGATCCAACATTCAAGGTCGGTGGATGCCTTCCTCCGTCACGGAGGAGGACGTCAAAAAGTTAAGAGAGGCCAGGTTTCTGACCGGTGAGATCCCACACCGGCTTCCTGCTCGAGGGCAGGTCATTCCCACTCCCAAACCTGGCGAGAGCGTTGTGTTCGTATCTCACTTCCTCCGAGGGCTAGGCCTTGCCCTAGATCCCTTCGTGAGGGGGCTCATGTTTTACTATGGGCTGGATATCCATGATCTGGCTCGGATTACATCCTCCATATCTAAATCGTTCATCGTTGTGTGAAGCTTTCCTGTATTACCCCTCACTTGGCATGTGGCTCAAGACCTTCAAGGTGGAGCGAGAAGATGATCGAGGCGGCACCTTGAGTCGGAGGCGCAGATAATAAGCAAAAGTACGGCGCCCCATGGCGGAGGGTTCTTTCGAGAGGTGTCCAGCTTATGGCAGCGAGAATGGTTTTATATCACAGCTCGGGGCACCAAGTGGGTGGCTCCCCCTGTTTTTCGCTCGGGCCCCCCGCCACAACTAGCGTCATGGGTCAACAAGGGGCTGGACTGGGGGTCAGTAAAGGATGTGCCAATATTGCAGAGCCGTATCCAGGATCTCCTATAGAGAGACATCGGTCTAATCACGGTAATGCAAGTCATGTTAATTTGTCGAGTCCTGCCCTGCAAACATCGTCCCCTCCGCATGTGGGAGTTCAACCCGGAGGGACCGCGAGCTATCCATTATTTCCTTAGCATGACGCCTGGGGAGATGTATAAATTGTTCTTCGGACCACAAATAATGTGTCCGGACACCACCGAGGATGCGGGTTTGAGCTGCAATCGTCCAGATACCCAAGTAAGTAGTCCTGTAACCGAACATGTTGTATCTTTATTTATCACGACATCATTCTGAAAAGTCGCTCTCTGACCAGGACTGGGTAACAAAGGCGAAGATGATCAGGTGTCCGCCCCCCCTCCCTGAGGTCTCACCGGATCCTGTACTAGCCAGGATGCTGGAGCTCGCGCCTTACCAAGCGCCCTTAGGGGAAGACAAAGGGGGGAAGAAAGAGGCTAGTGCCTCTATGAAGGAGGATAATCGGGGGGAAGAAACTGGAATTCCCCCTTCCCAAGGAAGGAAGAGGACCGCCTCTGAAGACCCGGAGACAATGATTTCTAAAAGGGGGAAGAAATCTTCGCCAGAGGTCCTGCCTGGGGTACCCGGCCGCACAATGCCCGCAAGGGGGTCAGCCCCTAGCCGAGCTGTAAGTAGAAAGGGGACTTAATAGTAAAAAATGTCCTTCTTTGCTTCTCAGGAAAATAACTGAAACACTTATCTTGTAGTCCGGATCATAGCCATTCTCGGCAGAGTTCGTCTTCGGGGGATCTTCTTCCGGAGATGATGGAGAGCGAAACGCCTCCCCATGCCCTCCCGCCTTACGAGACGGGCGACTCCTAGGTGTCGTAGCGGAGGGCTTCTCCTGATTCGGAAAGGCCAGAGGGTAATCCTTTGGCCACCCAAAGTCCTTAGTGTCTGGCTCTTGAAGAGAGCAACCGGAAGGGTCCGGCACCGTCTGTTATGCGGTCGGATGTACTGAAGGATCTGCTAGAGCAGGCAGCTATCTCAGAAGCGCATCGTATGCTAATGGGTACGGTGGTTGAGAGGATTTCATCCACCGAAAGCGGGTTGCATGAAGCCTTTATGAGTCTGCTGAAAGGTTTTGAGGTACGTCAAATAGTGTGTATTTTTTACAGTACCACACACGTTACGGTGTGTCCTGTGCAGATAGTAGCCCCTGAGACTCTGGTTGCTGTCGAAAACGATGGCAAACAGAGGAACATAGTCCCAGGTAACAATCTGGCCGTCCTCATATGCAGGTGGCGGAAGGTCCAGTGGCTAGCCGGACTGGTGAGTTTCCCGAGCTGAAGTGGCAACTTGATGTGGCGGATGCCGACATCGTGCTTGTCAACAAGCGGCAGCGAGGCACGGTATGTGATTTCTCCGGTGATCGTTACGTAGTAAGAGGAGCATGATGCCGATATCTTTACTATGTTGCGACTGCAGATGGAGCTACGGCCGTGGAGACCCTTGGCGGAACTTGCCGGGCCAAAGAACAAGCGGGGAAAAGTGATGCGGCCATACGAAGGCGGTCGAGGAGCTGAGCGAAAAAGGCTGCTCATTGCCGGAGCAAGGAGGAAATAGCCAAGATGGCTGTGGAATTGAAGGATGCCGCCGGCTGTTACGATCTTCTCAAAAAGGAAGATCGAGCGAAGATGACGGATGAGGGAGTCCCGAATTAGGGGGTGTCCGGATGGCCGGACTATGACCTTTGGCCAGACACCTGGACTATGAAGATACAAGATTGAAGACTTCGTCCCGTGTCCGGATGGGACTTTCCTTGGCGTGGAAGGCAAGCTTGGCGATACGGATATGTAGATCTCCTACTATTTTAACCGACTCTGTGTAACCCTAACCCTATTCGGTGCCTATATAAACCGGAGGGTTTTAGTCCGTAGGTCGAACAACAATCATACCATAGGCTAGCTTCTAGGGTTTAGCCTCTCTGATCTCGTGGTAGATCTACTCTTGTACTACTCATATCATCAATATTAATCAAGCAGGAGTAGGGTTTTACCTCCATCGAGAGGGCCTGAACCTGGGTAAAAACATCGTGTCCCTTGTCTCCTGTTACCATCCGCCTAGACGCCTTGCAGTTCGGGACCCCTACCCGAGATCCGCCGGTTTTGACACCGACATTGGTGCTTTCATTGAGAGTTCCTCTGTGTCGTCATCTTTAGGCCCGATGGCTCCTCCGATCATCAACAACGATGCGCTCCAGGGTGGGACTTTTCTCCCCGGACAAATCTTTGTATTCGGCGGCTTTGCACTGCGGGCCAATTCGTTTGGCCATCTGGAGTAGATTGAAAGCTACGCCCCTGGCCATCAGGTCAGATCTGGAAGTTTGAACTACACGGCTGACATCCGCGAAGACTTGATCTTCGACGGGTTCGAGGCACAGCCAAGCGCGCCGCACTGTCACGAGGGGCATGATCTAGCTCTGCCGCCATACAGTGTCCTGGAGGCCGCACCAGAGTCCGCTCTGACCTTTAGCTCGAAACCGACCGCGCCGATCGAGGACGGGTGGCTGGACACCGCCTCGGGGGCCGCGATCTCTACGGCAATTGGGCCATACACCTACCCCGTCCTTTGCGAAGCTCGTGACTCCAAGGTGCCAGACTCCTCTCCGGACTCCGAGCCTTCCGCGCCCCTGCCAATCGAATCCGATTGGGCGCCGATCATGGAATTCACTGCCGCAGACATCTTTCAGCACTCGCCCTTTGGTGACATCCTGAATTCACTAAAGTCTCTCTCTTTATCGGAGAGCCCTGGCGGATTGTGGTCGGGAAGGTTGGGATCTGGACGACGAAGAAAATCAAAGCCCACCCACCACCCACTTCGTAGCCAATCGCCGATGATTTAACCGACATGCTCGACTTCGACTCCGAAGACATCGACGGTATGGACGACGATGCACGAGGCGACCAAGAACCAGCGCCCACAGGGCACTGGAAGGCCACCTCGTCATATGACATATACATGGTGGACATCCCAAAAGATGGGAATGGCGATGGAACAGCGGAGGACGACCCCTCCAAGAAACAGCCTAAGCGCCCGGCGTCGTGGCGCCGCTCTAAATCTGCCACAGCAAAAGCGGTGATTCCGGCACGGAGACAATAACACCCCGGACAAGGTGCGAAGACAACCCCCTCCAAAGAGGATTCAAAGACAGGAGGATGGAGAAGCCAGCCCTCATGAGAGAGCGGAAGAAAAAGAGGTAGAGGGCGATAATTACATGCCTCCCTCCGAAGATGAGGCAAGCCTCGACGACAGCAATTAAATGCGTGCCCGAGGATCCCGTCGAACAAGAGCGTTTCAAATGCAGGCTCATGGCCACGGAAGCAGCCTCAAGAAAAAGCAGCAACAGCTTAGAGCTGACCAAGATTTGCTAGCTGACAGATGGACTGAAGTCCTTGCGGCCGAGGAGTATGAACTCGAGCGCCCCTCCAAGAGCTACCCAAGACGCAGGCTGCTACCCCGATTAGAGGAGGAAGCACCCAAACCTACATCACCAGTGCATGATATGGTTGACCGGCCACCTCGTGGCGCGGCATGACAAACCTCTCGGCCCTCAACTCAAGCCGCACCCCGGCGCCGCCCAAAAAATACAAAGGCACGGGGAAATGCGCCAGACCTGCGAGATATATTGGAGGACAAGGCAAGGCAGACAAGATCGATCTATGGATCGTGTGGGCGCCCCACAACACGTGACGAGAACCGTCACGCCGGATATGGCAACTCCGGCCAGGCCGAACACAGTAGACAAAGCTCATTTGAGCTGCGTCGTGATATAGCCCAATACAGAGGCGCCGCACACCCACTATGCTTCACAGATGAAGTGATGGATCATCAAATCCTGGAGGGTTTCATACCCGTAAACATTGAATCATACGATGGCACAACAGACCCTGCAGTTTGGATCGAGGACTATCTCCTTCACATCCACATGGCCCGCGGTGATGATCTACACGCCATCAAATACCTCCCACTCAAGCTTAAAGGACCAGCCCGGCATTGGCTTAACAGCTTGCCAGCAGAGTCAATTGGTTGTTGGGAAGACCTGGAAGCCGCATTCCTCGACAATTTCCAGGGCACATATGTGCAACCACCAGACGCCGATGACCTAAGCCACATAATTCAGCAGCCAGAGGAATCGGCCAGACAATTCTGGACACGGTTCCTAACCAAGAAAAATCAAATCGTCGATTGTCCGAATGCCGAGGCCCTTGCAGCCTTCAAACACAACATCTGCGACGAGTGGCTTGCCCGGCACCTAGGACAGGAAAAGCCGAAATCCATGGCAGCCCTCACAACACTCATGACCCGCTTTTGCGCGGGAGAGGACAACTGGCTAGCTCGTAGTAACAACATGACCAAGAGTCCTGGTAATTCGGATACCAAGGACAACAGTGGCAGGTCACGTCGCAACAAGCATAAGCGCCGCATTAACGGCGATAACGCTGAGGATACGACAGTCAACGCCGGGTTCAGAGGCTCTAAACCCGGTAAGCGGAAAAAGGCATTTAAAAGAAATACTCCAGGCCCGTCCAATTTGGACCGAATACTCGATCGCTCGTGCGGATATACATGGCACTTCGAAGCCAATCACACCAACAGGGATTGTTGGTTGTTCAAACAAGCGAGCAAGTTAAATGCTGAAAACAATGACAAGGGGCTGCATAAGCGATGGCGAGGAGGAGCCACGGCCGCCGAACAATAGAGGACGAAGGGCTTCCCCCACAAGTGCGGACGGTGAACATGATATACGCAACCCACATACCCAAAAGGGAGCGTAAGCATGCACTAAGGGGCGATACTGCGATGGAGCGATCGCCCCAAAGTTCAAGTCGTGGTCTTCCTGCCTGATCACTTTTGATCGAAGGGACCACCCCACTAGCATCCGCCATGGCGGATTCGCCGCATTGGTTCTAGACCCAATCATTGACGGATTTCACCTCACTAGAGTCCTAATGGACGGCGGCGGCAGCCTGAACCTGCTTTATCAGGATACAGTGCGCAAAATGGGCATAGACCCATCAAGGATTAAACCCACGAAGACGACCTTCAAAGGCGTCATACCAGGTGTAGAGGCCAACTGTACAGGCTCAGTTACACTTGAAGTGGTCTTCGGATTCCCGGATAACTTTCGGAGCGAGGAGTTAATCTTCGACATAGTCCCATTCCGCAGCGGCTATCATGCCCTGCTCAGACGAACCGCATTTGCAAAGTTCAATGCAGTGCCGCACAGCGCATATCTAAAGCTCAAGATGCCAGGTCCTCGAGGAGTCATCACAGTCAATGGAAACACTGAACGCTCTCTCCGGACGGAGGAGCTTACGGCGGCCCTCGCGGCGGAAGTACAAAGCAGCCTCTTAAGGAAATTCTCGAGTCCGGCTATTAAACGTCCGGACACCGTCAATCGCGCCCGGAGTAACCTACAACAAGACCGCCTGGCACGTTCCGAGCACGCATAGCAATGCGGCCCAAGCCCCAGCCCTCGCAAAATTGCAATACCAGTATGACGCGTACATAATTACGCTCTGGAAATACCATGGGCATAGGGGAAGGGGCACAACCACGGCATGCCCAGAATGCGGCTCAACCGCACCAGGGGCTCCCGATTG
The DNA here is from genome assembly GCA_021605145.1 of Aegilops bicornis. NCBI lineage: Eukaryota > Viridiplantae > Streptophyta > Magnoliopsida > Poales > Poaceae > Aegilops > Aegilops bicornis. Next base: position 738,167,004 of record CM038671.1, read on the forward strand.
TGTCATTCTTTTTTTATTTCTTTTTACTTTTAGGACTCCGTTCTCACGAAGCCCTGTCCGGCGTTAGAATCGCCGAACACACGATGCAACAGCCAGGGAAGCAGAAAGCTACGTCGAGTGTCTAGGTGGTCTCTATTACGAGCAACATATCTGTTTTACACACCATCCCGTGGCTTACCCCTGGAGGGAGACATGTTAAAAAGTCCCGTCCCTTGCTTATCACACTATTTGTATCGTTCTGCTCTTACTGCAGCCCTTTTGAATAAACAATATATAGCTTCTGCCTATTATTGATTTCCCCTTTTTCTTTATATATGTTCATTTATGAAATTGTGCAACCGTACACTTTGGTACGGGCAATACACCAGGGGCTCAAGTACCCCATAACATGGTGTGATAAGTCCGAACACTTTCACAAGTGTGGCACCCCGAACTTATAGCATTATATGCATCGGCTCCAAATCATGTCTTGGGTCAATAGTTGGGTTTGCCCGGCTCCCATGTTTTGGTACCTTACGTTCCGTTATATCGGCTAAGGTAAGGCTGGGAGAACCACTGCGATTGTGCCCCAGCTTGAGCTGGGTTAAGCACCTCGGGAGAAAGCTAAAACTGACCGTCATGATAGGGCGAGAGCCGGTCGCTGTTCGAGAGGTTTTCGAGTCCCTAAAGACTTATGCCGCTTAGATCGAGGAGTCGACATTGTCCGGCCTAGGCGTGGATAGCGCCCCGAACTCGGTCTTCCGAATACCAGGGGCTTCACCGAAATTTAAAATTATAGAATTCTATGGCTAAGTGAGAGTGTTCAAGCGTTATAGTCTGGTTGCCTTGTTCGTTGCGTTGAGCGCCTCCCGCGAAGGACCCAAGAATGGGACCAAGAGCGCTCAAGTTCATCCCGAACACCCCAAAGACTTCGTGGCATGGGGGCTGAAGCCGACGACTCGCCATCTCTCAAATTTAATACACGGCCGCCTGAGAAGGTAATATTTTAAATTCAACGGTGTTGCTTAGCGGCGTATGAACAAGTTTTCAGCGTCTGACAGGATAACAAATGCGAGACTACTCAAAAATTATATCTTTGGAGCATTCATCCGCTATAAAGCGAGCACCCTTCAGACGCCTTCATAATCTGATTCAGTCTTACGATGCTCCTTCTTGGTGGTGGTCCGTCCTTCACAAGCTTCTCAAGATCCATCTTGCCCCAAAGTGCACCTTAGCAAGGGCAAGGGCCCCTCTGAGCACCTTCGATGCAGACGGAGCACTTGATGACTTCAACCCATGGACAAGGCCCACCACCGCCTCACCTGCCCAAAGTAGGTCCTGTGCATGGCTTCGTTAGGCCACCCGAACTATGAGGCCCTTCATGGCCTGTTCGGCCACCTTATGGAGCTCGACCCGCTTCAACTGGTCGCTTAAGGGCACTGGTGTCCGCCTCGACATCTTGAGACGAGAACACCTTCTCCGTCGAGCTTCCCTCCTTGGCTCGGTAGAATGCGTGAGCATCGGCCACACTGCTTGAGGCAGATCTGCGAATGCTCCTGGAGAGCTCCGGATTCGGGTAAGTAACAGATAATTCACTTTCACATGCTTGCTTTGCATATAGAATGCCTTACCCGAGCTATCTTCTTCATCACCTAAATCTCCTGGAGGGCTTTTTAGGCTTCGGCCTTAGCGGCCTTGGCGCTCTCAAGGGTCGTGGCGAGCTCGGACTCCTGAGTCTTTGAGTCACGCTCCAAACTCTCGTGTTTTTCCACGAGAGCCCGGAGCTCTTGCCGCACCTCCGCCACCCGCGCCTCCTGCTTTTCTCGCTCGGTGCGCTCCACAACCGCATTGCTTTCGGCCTTGGACACCGCCTCCTTCAGGGTCGCCACCTTGTTCGTGGCCCCTGCAATATTCACATTATTCCTGTCATTTTTTGCAAACACATCTTTTAATATTTCCATAAGGTATTACTTGCCTTCTTTATCCTCGAGCTGCTTTTTGGAAAGTCCGAGCTCGTTCTCGAACTGCTCGAGGCTCTGCTTCAATGCACCAACCTCCGTAGTCAGTGCGGTAGAGGTCAGCAGCGCAGCCTGCACTCCCATATTGACATACTTATGTTAGACTCCTGCGTATATCTTTTTTGATCCTCAGTTCGGCTTTTTCTTTCCGAACACAAAACTGAGCATCAGGGGCTACTATCTATGCGGTAATATTTTTACATATCTTAAATACATACCTCAAAGCCTGTTAGAAGGCTGGCACAAGCTTCAGTCAGCCCGCTCTTGGCGGACTGAACTTTCTGGATCACCACACTCATAACAGTGCGGTGCTCCTCGTCGATGGAAGCGTCGTTAAGCGACTCCATCAAATCATCCGGTGCCTCCGGTTGGACGGAGGTCACAGCGTCATGATCTTGCCCTTCTTCTGAAGGGTCGCTTTGTCGGACTCTGGAACCACTAAAGGTTAAGACGGAGTCCGCACAGGTCGGACTTGAAGCCCTTCGGGGTTTTATCCCCTTTGAGCCCGGATTCCGAGAGGTCGCCTTGCGGCGCCTCCATAGCCACCTCCTCCTGGCTGGGCCCCTTTTGGGACTCCACCCCGGCATCATCTGCAGCGGGAGGAGATGAGGCGATCGGAAGTGAGGTGCTATTCACCTCCGACGAATCCAGGGAGCCGCTCGACGAATCATCGAGCCCATCCTTGGGCGGGCTGCATGGTTATATCCGGTGTTATAAGATGTTGTGCGACAAATGAAACGCCATGAGTTATTATGGTGTCCGGACATTTATGATTTCGCCAGGGGCTTGGTCCTTGGAGCCCACCCCTCTTCGCCGTCGTCGGCATTGGCGGTGTAGTCCAGAGAAAGGGTCCTTCCCTTCTTGGACCCTTCGGTGCCCCGGTTGGGGCGGCCTTCCTTTTCTTCTCCCCTTCACCGGGAGAAGCCTCTTTCCTCCTCCTCGTCTTGGCGGGAGGAGTCCGCCTCAGTGTCATCGGACGATGAGTCCGACAAGATTTTGGCACCGAACTCCTTCGAGTTCCCGTGGCCTTCTTCTTGGCCTTCTTTCCGGCACCACGTGAGGTGCTGGAACCAGCAGCCCGTCAATCGGGCGTCCACTGGTCTTCGGCAAGGGAGCCGGACGGTCGATCTGTCCGGACGTCTTCAACCCGATCTGCCAAAGGTGAGGGAGTTTTAGATCCCGCATAGAGTCAAAACTATGAAAAAAGAGTCCCGTAAAGGGTAAAATAACTTACCTCGCTGGCTTGATGCTGGGAGCTGAATCCGCGATCTTCAGTAGCGGATGCGGGAGCTTCGGCGCCCTTGAACAGCACCTTCCAGGCATCTTCGTACGTAGTGTCGAAGAGCTGGCTCAAGGTTCGGTGCTGTGCCGGATCAAACTCCCACAAGTTGAAGGCCCGTTGCTGGCATGGGAGAATCCGGCGGATGAGCATCACCTGGATTACGTTGACAAGCTTGAGATTCTTGTCCACCAGGTTTCGGACGCAGGTTTGGAGTCCGGCCAGCTCTTCCGAATTACCCCACGTCAGGCCCGTCTCTTTCCATGAGGTGAGCCGTGTGGGAAGCCAGATCGGAATTCGTGGGGCCGCCCATTGAGAGTCGCGCGGCTCGGTGATGTAGAACCACCCCGATTGCCACCCCTTTATGGTCTCCACGAAGGAGCCCTCGAGCCATAGGACGTTGGCCATCCTGCTCAGCATGGCACCTCCGCACTCCGCTTGGAGGCCAGCAACTACCTTCGGCTTGACATTGAAGGTCTTCAGCCATAAGCCGAAGTGGGGCTGGATGCAGATGAAGGCCTCGCACACGACGATAAACACCAAGATGTTGAGGAAGAAATTCGGGGCCAGATCGTGAAAATCTAGGCCGTAGTAGAACATGAGCCCCGGACGAATGGGTGAAGCGGAAACCCTAGTCCGAGGAGGAAGTGGGGGAGCAACACCACCCTCTCATGGGGCCTGGGGGTGGGGATGAGCTGCCCCTCGTTGGGGAGCCTATGCGCGATGTCGCCGGACAAGTATCCGCCTTCCGCAGCTTTTTTTGATGTGCCCTCCTCGACGGAGGAGGCCATCCACTTGCCTCCCGCCCGGACATAGTTGGAGAAGGTTGAGGTGGGATGAGCGGACTTGGTACTGGAGCTCGAAAGTGCGGAAATGGATAAGCAAAGGAGGAAGAAGGCGTGTGTGTAAAAGCGGATCCTTATCCCCTTATATGGACGGACAAAGCTATGCGTCCCCACCGCCTGATAAAACCGCTTATCTCCCAAGCGTCAGTAATCAATGGCGCGGTTGGGTTACCCACGCCCGTATTGATGAGAATCCGGAATAAGGGGACACGATCTCGCTTTGACAAGACGTGCCAAGGAAACCGCCTCGCTAAACGCTACCGAGGTGGGACGGTAAAAACGATTGAATAAAGGCTTCGTCGTGGCGTGATGTCACCTTGATGGAATACGTCGCAGATTGAACTTGTGTAAATATTATTCTCTACGGTGGTATGTGGAACTTATTTTGTAGAGCCGGACACAAACCACGTGTTCAAAATCTTCTATGAATTATTCGGAGGAGGAACCCGCCTTGCAATGCCGAAGACAATCTGCGAGCCGGACTCATCGTCATAGAAGACTAGAACAGGGGCTACTGAGGGAGTCCCGGATTAGGGGTGTCCGGATGGCGGACTATGACCTTGGCCGGACTCCTGGACTATGAAGATACAAGATTGAAGACTTCGTCCGTGTCCGGATGGGACTTTCCTTGGCGTAGAAGGCAAGCTTGCCGACACGGATATGTAGATCTCCTACCATTGTAACCGACTCTGTGTAACCCTAACCCTATTCATGCCTATATAAACCGGAGGGTTTTAGTCCGTAGGGATCGAACAACAATCATACCATAGGCTAGCTTCTAGGGTTTAGCCTCTCTGATCTCATGGTAGATCTACTCTTGTACTACTCATATCATCAATATTAATCAAGCAGGAGTAGGGTTTTACCTCCATGGAGAGGGCCCGAACCTGGGTAAAAACATTGTGTCCCTTGTCTCCTGTTACCATCCGCCTAGACGCACAGTTCGGGACCCCCTACCCGAGATCCGCCGGTTTTGACACCGACAATGGACCTGGAGAAGGCCACGGTGGCGGCCAAGGACGCCCGCTCTACAATTAGAGCGATGAAGGGGAGCTACGTCACGCCGGGGATATCGCGGCTGGGAAGCCCTTTTTGCTGCGGATGAAGTTCGTAGATCCTCAGTACGCTTCGCTGGATCGGCTGTGGAGTTCTGCGGACGCTTATCTGGATTTGGCCGCAGGTGGCGCTGATGCGGCCGAATACTTCAAAGATAAAAAAGATCACGAAGTGGAGAAGCTGTTCTGGTCACAATTTAACGTTCCAGCGCGCCCGCTTCCTTTGAATGAGCGGATGGCCGAATGGGCCGAGCTCCATAGGTTGTCCGGGCTCGCCATGAGGTCTATTGTGGATTATCTATGCCGGAAAGGCCAACGCCGATTAGTTATTTTAGTTTGGTGCAGCAATTCCTTGGTACTGTGCCGCGCATCGACGCTATGAAGAGGTCGGCGTGCATCGAGGGTGCGCGGATGGGGCTTGCCCGTGTCAAGACATACTGGGCGGAGATGGAAACCACCGCAATTGCAACCCCGAGTTCGGCTGTTAGCCGAGTAGCTGCCGAGCACTACTTTGACAAAGTCCTTGAAGGTGCTCGTTCAATAGAAGCTGGTGCTCAAGAATATTATGTTCTAGTGACATGTATTCCCATTGAAAAACAATGTTTTACTGAATTGTAAAGGCTATTTTTATACTTTTGCCTGAAAGTATGATGATGCCTCCTGTGCGGCCGTTTATGTATATATGTATATAACCTGAAAGTTTGCGGTCGTCGGCTTTAGCCCCCACGCGTATAAAGCGGGGGTGTTCGCAAAAGACGCGTGTTCACACTTGATCCAACGTCTTGGTCCATTAAGGAGGTGATAGCGCAGCAAACGAGGCAACCGGACTATATTGCTTTAAGACTTCCACTTAGCCATAGGAGTTTGACAGTGGGGCTACTATATAGCCCCTGGTGGCTCCGCGCTCATCCGAATACGGGGCGCGCACATGCCTGGCCGGGAAACGGCCCTTCGTTAATGCGGAGGAATCCCAAAGATTCCATTAGGTCATCGAGTGGTTGACCAGTCTCGCGCTTTATCATGACAGTCATTTTTCGGCTTTCTCTACTGAGGTGCTCGTCCGGCCGAACCAGGGCACAATCGCAGTAGTTCTCCTGGTGCCGCCTTAGCCGGTAGAGCGGAACGTAAGGTAGCAAAACACAGGAGCCGGGCAGACCCAACATTTGATCAAAGACATGATTCGGAGTTGAAGCATATAAGGCCAAACTCGCGACGCCGAACACTCCCTAAGGTATTCGGTCTTTGAGATATATACCGGGCTAAATGATGCCCTTAGATAATGAGCCCCTAGTGTCCGGATACGAGCAATATTCTGACGTGGCCACATTCCAAGAACGTCAGCATCCTTCTCGGTTGTATTGAGAATCCGGAGGATGTGAATAACAAAAGACAGTAAAAAAGGTTTACGCAGGGTCTTAATCTAAAGAGAAATCTTTGAACGGGTCCCTGTTGCACGTCTGCGCATGTGTCTCCATTGTGTCGTATCCTGGACGGGTGTAGTACGATTGTCATCTGTAAAAGAGGGGAACTTAGTTGAAAGTTGTCGTGCAAAAAATTGGCTATTATAAATAAACCATTTAAAAGTTAAGATGGGTAAAGTTGAGCCAAACTATCGCTGAGAAGCCCCTGGTACCATCTACAAGGGTATAACCATCAAACCAATCTCTATCCAATGATTAACCGGACTCGTCTAAACGTGTCTGTGGTCTTAACGACCGGTCATCTGTTCTGGTGGTGAGGCCGTCTAGTGTTCTGCTGTTAAAGCAGCCGTACATTCTTCTGCTCGTAAGGAGTGCTCAACAGTTCCATGTACTGTGATGATGCCATGCGGACTAGGCATTTTAAGCTTAAGAAAAGCATAATGTGGTATTGCATTAAAACAAGCGAAAGCCACTCGTCCGAGTAGTGCTTGATAGCCACTTTGGAATGGAGCAATGTCGAAGGTTAACTTTTCGCTTCGGAAGTTGTCGGGCGAGCCGAACACAACCTCTAGTATTAGAGAGCCCGTGCAGCGAGCCTTCAGGCTCGGTATTACTCCCTTGAAGGTAGTATTACTGTGGCTGGTTTTTGTTGGGTTTATCCCCATTTTGCGGATGGTGTCCTGATATATCAGATTTAGACTACTGCCACCGTCCATAAGGACTTGTGTGAGATGCTATCCGTTTATTTTTGGGTCCAACACCAAGGCAGTTGATCCTTCGTGTCAGATGCTTATTAGGTGATCCCTACGATCAAAAGTGACCGGGCAGGCCGACCAGGGGTAGAACTCAGGGGTGATGGGCTCTACGGCTTGTGTATTTCGGAGTACATATTTGTTTCTCCTCTTTTTCACGTGGATCACGTTTACTGTCTTGACTTCTGGTGGGAATTTTTCCTATCCCCAGTGCCTTGCTGGCGAGGCTCATCCTCGTCTTCGCTTGGTGTGTCCTCCCCCTTGTGTTCGGCGTTTAGCTTGCCGGCCTGCTTGAAGACCCAACATTCTCTGTGGGTATGATTTGCAGGTTTATCAGGGGTGCCGTGGATCTGACATAGTTTGTCTAGAATCTTGTTTAGGCTGGTCGGTCCATCTCTGTTGCCTTTAAAGGGCTTTTTCCGCTGACCCGATCGAGAGCCCCTGAATCCGGCGTTTACCGCCATGTTATCTGGGCTGTCTTCTTTGTCCCGGCGTTTGTTTTTACTACGGCGTGGTTTTCCATTGCCATCCCTGACTTCGGATGTGCTTGGGTCGCTGGTGCTGCTTCGGGCTAACCAGCTGTCCTCGCCCGCGCAAAAGCGGGTCATATTGCTTGTTAGGGCTGCCATTGTTCTTGGTTTTTCTTGGCCGAGGTGTCTGGCAAGCCATTCGTCTCGGACGCTGTGCTTGAAAGCTGCTAAGGCTTCGGCGTCCGGATAGTCGACAATTTGGTTCTTCTTAGGTGAGAAACCTGTTCCAAAGCTTTCGGGCTGACTCTCCGGTCTGTTGAATTATATGACTCAAATCGTCTGCGTTCGGAGGTCGGACATAAGTCCCTTGAAAATTAGCCTGAAAAGCATCCTCGAGCTCCTCCCAACTTTCGATGGAGTTTTCAGGGAGGCTTTTTAGCTAGTGCCGAGCTGGTCCTTTGAGCTTGAGGGGCAAGTATTTGATGGCATGGAGATCGTCTCCACGAGCCATATGAATATGGAGGATGAAGTCCTCAATCCGCACTTCGGTGCATTGTCCCGTCGTACGCCTCTATGTTCACTGGTTTGAATCCTTCTGGAAATTCATGGTCTAATACCTCGTCGTTGAAACATAGGGGGTGTGCGGCACCCCTGTGTTTAGCTGCACCATGGCGTTCAGACGGTTGTGATATTTGGTTTTGGTTGATTGCTGGAGCGCGTTTCCTTGATCCGTAGATGGATCTGGTTGCGCCGGTCCTTTGATGCGAGTCCTCGTGTGGGTCATGTACTGACTTATGTGCGGCCTCGTTGGCCGCTCTATCGCGACCACGAGGTCGTCGATCCGACCGGTCGGCAGTTTTATTTTTTGGCTCTGGGGGCTCTAAGGCCTCATCGTCAATTCAGGCTGACTTTCGCTTTGGGTAGCTCTTCGTGTGGCATCGCCACCATACTTTTCTGCCAGACGAGCACCTTGTTCCATCTACTGTTGAGTGGGTTTTGTGTGGCCTTGAGCCTTTGCTTCTGCTTCTTCAGACTCCTCGCAGTGGCAATAAACCTTCTATGGAGGTTCTCTTGCTCCAGCTGCCTTTCCGGGATGATATGTTCATCGTCATTCGGACTGTTCTCTTCTTCGGAGATGGGTTGATTAGCTTGACGCTCGGCGTTGCCGTGTTCGGTCAGCGACTCCGTACTTTGTTCGTCGTCCGCTGGCTCACCCTGCTCTATCGCTGGGTCTATTTGGTCGTCGTTTCCTCTGGAGTCGATCGTGGTATTGTTTTTTCTTGCGCTGTTATCGCTGTTTTTGCCGAGGCGGATTTGGAGCGGCGCCTACGGCGCCGCTTTGATTTCTTCTCGAGGGAGCTATCTTTCGCTGCATCTTTATGTTCCTTGTCATCATTTTCTTTGGGTGTATCCACCATGTATATGTCATGTGATGAAGTGGCGGTCCAGCGCCCTGTTAGCGGTGGTTCCTGTTCGTCTCCTCCATTGTTGTCCATACCATCGATGTCTTCGGAGTCGAAGTCGAGCATGTCGGTTAAATCACCGACAGTGGCAACTAAGTGGGTGGTGGGTGGGGGGTGAATTTCTTCGTCATCTGCATCCCATTCTAGCCGAACATAGTTCAGCCAAGGTTCTCCTGACAAGGAGAGAGACCTTAACGAGTTTAGTACAGCGCCGAAGGGCGAGTGCTGAAAGATATCCGCGGAGGTGAACTCCATGATCGGCGCCCGATCGGATTTGATAGGCATGGGTGCAGGCGGTTCGGAGTCCATGGCCGGAGACGAGTCCAGCGGTTCGGCGTCACGGTTCTCGTGAGGGGTAAGGTCAGTATTCGGCTCTATTGCCACTGAGGGTGCAGCCTCCAAGGCGGGGTCTATCCTCCCGTCCTCGGATGGCGCAGTCCGTTCCGGATTGAAGGCCGGGGTGGTTGCTGGCGTGATTTCCCGAACACTGTCCAACGGCAGAGCTACATCGTGCTCGTCGTGATCGCGGCAGACACACTGGCATGGGCTCGAATCCACAAAGATTAAGTCTGGGACATCGGCGGTGTAATTCAAGTTTCCAAACTGACCTGGTGGCCAGGGGCGTAGCTCTTGATTCGCTTCCGGATGGCTGTTGAGTTGGCAGGCGGTCTTAGCCGAATACGAAGATCTGTCCGGGGAGGAAAACCTCACCCTGGACCGCATCGTTATCGATGATCGGAGGAGCCATCCAACTTTGCGGCGATGGCACAGTGGAACTCTCAATGAAAGCACCAATGTCGGTGTCAAAACCAGCGGATCTCGGGTAGGGGGTCCTGAACTGTGCGTCTAAGGCGGATGGTAACAAGAGGCAGGGGACATGAAGTTTACCCAGGTTCGGGCCCTCTCGATGGAGGTAATACCCTACTTCCTGCTTGATTGATCTTGATGATATGAGTAGTACAAGAGTTGATCTACCACGAGATTGTAGATGCTAAACCCTAGAAGCTAGCCTATGGTATGGTTGTTGTTCGTCCTACGAACTAAACCCTCCGGTTTATATAGGGGGGGCTAGGGTTACACAGAGTCGGTTACAATGGGAGGAGATCTACATATCCGTATCGCGAAGCTTGCCTTCCACGCCAAGGAGAGTCCCATCCGGACACGGGACGAAGTCTTCAATCTTGTATCTTCATAGTCCAACAGTCCGTCCAAAGGATATAGTCCGGCTGTCCGGATACCCCCTAATCCAGGACTCCCTCACCCATCCGGACACGGGAAGAAGTCTTCTATCTTGTATCTTCATAGCCCATTAGTCCGGCCCATGTTACATAGTCCGGACGCCCGAGGACCCCTTAATCCAGGACTCCCTCAGTAGCCCCCGAACCAAGCTTCAATGACGATGTATCCGGCGTGCTGATTGTCTTCGTCATTGCAAGGCTGGTTCCTTCTCCGATTACTTCAGAATATCTGACCCGAAAGGCTGTACTCGGTTTGTGTTTTAATGTCACACCCTTGGGCTTCTATGCCTCCATTACTTCGGCTTCCACGTGTCGAGAGAATACAAGAGGTCAGGGCATTTTTGCACATAACACCTCGGCCCTGTAAGAACGACATCTATTTAAAGAGATTGGATCTCAGATCCCATTCCACACCAACGGAAAATCCTTAGAGCCATCTAGGAGAAACCATTCCAACATGGCTAGCGTTCCCAGTTCTTCCTCCCGCCCTTACGGCTCCGGAAAAGGCAATTGAGAGAGATGCTCCGTATCCCACGATTAGCTGGCCAAGCTTCAAACGCAGGGATTTCTTCTCCCCGCGGGTCTAGTCACTGTTCGAGCAGGGTTGACCTCCTTCAACGGTGAAGTTCAGGCGAAGAATTTCCCCAATCCAACAAGGGGGGAGCGAGTGTGCTTTGTTTCCTACTTTTTAAGAGGCGTTGGGTTTCCAATCCACCCTTTCCTCCGAGGACTCCTGGAGTATTGCAGCCTCCAACTGCACAACTTTACTATGGCCACCTACATATCGCGGCTTCGTCGCTCTTTGCGAGCTATTTCTGGGCTGTGACGCCCACTTTGATCTGTGGAGGAAACTTTTCTGCCTCGTCCCTTGTACCCAAAAGGGATCGGTATTTGAGGTGGACGGCACCGAGGTATGGCGCATAGCCGGGACCGGATACCTGTCCGGCACGCCAAAGAAGGTGTCCGAAGAGTGGCCCTCAGAATGGTTCTATATTGAGGATATCGCTCTCCCCGACCCAGTCCGAATGGGTCTTCCCGAATTTTCAAGCACTCCGTTGAAGAAACACCACAGGTGGCGCCCTCGGAGTCTCGAGGAGGAAGATAGCACGGAAGTCCATCAATTAATGGGCAAGATAAGGACACTCGCCCAATCCGGACTGTCGAGGTAATGGCCACTTCCATAGCGCGAGGGGTTCAGCCGCTCCAATCCAGGGGGCTCCCTATGTGGCATTACAATGGGGAAGACGACGCCTCACGCTGTGGACGAAAGGGTCTGGATTCCCTTACCTCCCTGGCCATAATATTGGCCGATATGTATAAAGGGGAGAAAGAGGAGTTCACTCGCCTTGAACGCCAAGATGGATTTTCCATGTACAATCCTCCTAGTTGGGTGAGTTTTAATCCCACCGCTTTACTCAATCCTCCCCCTGAGTCACTTTTAATTGACATTAACCCATCCATTTGTAACAGGAATGGCAGAAGATCACCGCGGGGATCCATAGTTCCGCTCCACAGCCAGAGGACCTTAACCGGGATCTTGACCCCAGATTCGAAGAGGATCCGGACATATTCGTAGAGCTTGAGGAAGGAGTATTCTACCAGGCGAGCTACGATGGCACAGAAGTGGCCATCATGGCCGACTATCCTGGCCTCCTTGCTGCCTCACATGTAAGTAATCAGGAGACATCTCCTCTGAAAGAGTTTCCACATTTTGCCTCACCCACCGCATTGTCTCGTGCTCCAAAGGGGAGGCGCTCGGCACGCCATTCTACACCAAAGGTGACTCACAAGAGAGCGGCGCCCACGCTGGGCAAGCCTTCGAAGAGGAAGGCAAATGAAGAAACAACTGAGCCTTCATTAAAGAGGTACGAACTTTAAATATGCCCCTTGGTAGTCACGTCAAACTGTGATATTGTCCACTGTGTCTTATCAGGAAAAGCGTTCGCCGGACTATGTCCGGGGATACTGCCGGTCGCACTTCCACCAATCGGGTTCCGGACCCCGCCTTACGGACTGGGGCTGATACAGGAGTGACGCCGGACTGTCCTTCTGCAGAGGACTCAGATGACGTATCCGTCACGAACTCTGAAGTGGAGAGCGCCATGAATCATCGGCGCCGGAGGGCCGCTCTTCGCGACCCTGGCTTTACAAAAGAGGCATTTAATGCCTTCAGCTCGGCTGATGCGTACATCCGAGCTGCTCGGGATGGTCTTACCAGAGCGACAGACCAGCATTTGAAAGATATGCGGGTAAGTACGCATTGTACAGATCTGATAATCATATACTAGTAACCCCCGAGACTTGAAGCAGTTGATACAACTGATTTAAGGATCATTGTATAACCAGACACTCACGGAGAAGAACAACCTGATGTCTCAAGAGTTGGAAAAATGTCGGACCCAGCTGGCTGCGGCAACTGCCGAACTGGAAAAATCCAAGGAGGCACCGCCTGGTAATGTTCCCCTCCATCAAGAACAGTATGATCATATACCATTAATATTAATACTATTGTATTTCTCATGACAGGGTCGTCAGATCAACTGTCAGAGAAACTAAAAGTCATGCAGGCGGGTGAACAAGAGGCCAAAAGGCAACTGGCCGCGGGCGAACGTGTGCTGACACTAGTCAGGGATGATAAAAACAAGCTGCAGGATTCCAACACCCTGCTAGGCGAAGAGCTAAAATACGTACGAGCTCAGCTGGCTGACGCTGGAAAGGATAATAGGAGGCTACGAGGCGGCCTATTCAGTATGCTTTTGAACTTGCCTTTATGTAATTCAGCGAAGAAATGATCTAACAGATTTATGTCTGCATGTATGCTGACTGGCCATCCCGAAGAGGAAATGTCCGGCTCTCAAGGCGACCTGCTGCAAGAGATGTCCCAACTACATGAGCGAGCTCGGCAAGCAATGCGGAGCATTGCCAAAGCTTTATGGCCATCCGCCTCTCCTCCAGGAAGTATGGAGGAGCTTGTGAAGCTATTCCAAGGAGCTCGGCGGCGCTTCCGGTTATGGAAGATATCGGACTGCCGAGAAGGTGCGCGAGAGGCCTAGGCCATGGTAAAAACACGGTACACCAAGCTTGATCCGAACCATATGGTCCGGGTCGGACCGTTGGGGTCAGATGGAAAATAAATTCCAGTTAGTTTGGTATATGACCAGGTAAAGATAGCTGCCAAGTATTCCCACCAAGATTGTAAGCTAGATAGCCTGTTAGATGGCATAGAGGAAGAAGTTTTTGAGTCCAAGTGAATATGTACTTCAATTGACAAATTTGTCCCTAGCCGGATTGTAAAACAATTGTCATGGCCGACCTTTTCGCTTCAACCTCTGGACCCGAAGGCACGGAGTGTTTCTGAATATCGTAACAGTAATATAGACCCGGGTATGCGTGGAATCTAGGCGTAGGGGTCATAGTTGCTGGAACAGACAAGTTGTATCCGGCTAGCTATGTTATATTACATTGTGATTGTAAGAAACTGCAGGACCGGATTTTCGGGATATTAATTTCCCAGAAAATGGCCCTAGTGCTCACCAGCCCCAGGATTACTGTTAGCTGATGAGGCACAAACTTAATACAGAAATTCCAAGCAAATTACAGAATATGTAGTACAAGACCATTATGTCCTATGTGTACGACAAATGGTCTCTGGTGGCTGATGGCGGCAGCGGTTTGTGGTCTCGCAGCGTCTATGGGACTCCATTTCCCACAGGAACAGCTGACCAGGATAACTCCTATCTTCGCGAGGCTGCTATCATCATTGCGTAGGTTCCGGGGCTATCATCGCATCGCTCCTCTCCATGTAAGAAATCTGGCCAAGACAATAGCCAGGGACAAGCCAGTGAGTACTTTGAATGTCCTCGCGAACATTATGAACACGGGTATAATATAACAAACGATAATCATGCTCTGAAATAATCTATGATCACAACATCAGTCACAAAATAAAATCTCTGATGCACGCAAGCAGGTTATTTATGTACATGAATATGCATTAACAGAGTAGTAATAAAATATACCGATCGGGTGTCTGAAGCGAAGCCTCGAAAGGTTAGTAAATAACGAGCATGCCTCAGTCGGGCGTCTGAGCGACACCACATAAAGGGCTTATAAGGTAAATGAATAGCAAGCATGCCATTCAAGGCCTCAAATGACACCACATACAGGGCTTATAAAGTAAATAAATAACAAGCATGTTACGATACCAGGCGCCTCAAATGACACCACATAAAGGGCTTATAAAGAATCACAGTGAATATCCAGGAGGTAGAGCCATCCCAGGGATACTCGATAATTCAAATATTATAAGGGTTAGTCCATAATAAATAATAATCATGATCATCACAAGTCATAAGTCATGATCCAAGTTCTGGTTTAACAGTTTCTCCTCCGAAGACCGACACTAAGACCGACACTTGACCCATCCCAGACTGTAGTCCTTAACCATGGACACGGCTATTCGAATAGATGTTTAAACTCTGCAGAGGGTGTACTCTTTACCCACGAGTAACGGAGTCCTTTAGTCCATCGGGACTAATTCTGTCTACGGCCTTTTAATTGAAAACACACCTATCCGCACACACCAGCCTAACTTATCGGTGTCTGAATCACCCACGACACCCGTTAAGTTTAAACTCTAAGTGGGGAGGCTACAACCTCGACTTAGCATGGGATCACAAAATTTATACCGCAGCCAAGAAACTAGGGGAGCTACCCCTTCGGCTACAACCGAAAACACCGATGCCCCCGGGCCAGGTGGCATGCCTACCGGATGCCTCCAGTATCTTCCACCATGGTCTCTCTGTATGGTGTGTGCTAGGAAAGGGGTTGACAACTTATCGAACTGCACTTACCTATGGCAGGGACAAGTGGTAGTACGAAACAAGTATGGGGGTTACCGGAACAAGACTCGATCTATGTCCGACTCAGGATGCTTAAGTATTCCCTGCATGATTAGTATATCAATTTATACCTCTACCAACAGACAGAATCACCACTCTACATACCTCACCATGTCGTACCGGACACAACCGTCTTGACGGAGGACTAGGGACAAACCCGTGTCTACCCAAGACAGAGGCTTTCCCGGATTCCTTCCGGTATGCATGAAAGGTATTCGATGGTGACTATTATCACAAACATATCCAACTCCAATAGCATGCACTCATCTATATGCACTCATGAGTAGAAACGTATTATCACATGAAATAACGGATACTCCGCGTCGAGGTGGTGTTGTAACTGTGTAAATAATACACACAACATTATGCCAGGGTTCAGAATGCTTGCCTTCAAGTTGTGGGGAGGCAGGGTGCATTCCAAAACTTTGAAAGTTTTCTTCTCTCTCCGACAATCCTATTTTTGAAAATATTTGAATTAACACATAGTCTAAAAGTGGTACAGAAAGGTTGTCTGAAAAATTTTCAAATAAATCTAAAAATAAACTAGACAATATTTGAGAGAGGTAGGAAAAAGAATCAACTTATTTCGAGTTATATTTAAAAAGTTAGAGCCAGTCAAAGTTTTGTTCAAATTCTGTTTTTTAAATAAAACAGAAAAAAGAAAAACGTTTCGAAACTGACCACGTCGAAGCCGTATTCTGGTTTTACGTATCCACTTATCCAACATGGACTGGCGCGGGGGTCACTGCCAGTGGGTCCAGGGGGCCCACTGGTCAGGTTTGACCAGTCGTCCTTCCCTCCTCTTCCTCTGCCCGAGCGGGGGCGGGACTCCGGCGATCGCCGCCGGCGATTGGCGGCTCCTTGCGGGGTTCCGAGGGTGGGGACGGATCCGCCAGCCCGTGGCGGTCCTCCCGGTGGTCGCCAGGCAGGTGGGGGCGGAGGGAATCGCTGTCGACGAGCTTTGCAGCGGCCGGCGGCTTCGGGAGCAAAGGGGATTTGGGGCTACGGTGGCTCTCCGTCGCAGCGAGGGGTTTGGGCGGCTCCGCAAGACGAAGGGGAGTAGGTTGGTGGTGTTGGATGGACAGAAGGGGGCCTGGTTATGATGAACGGGGCTGGGAGGCGGCGGTGGCCGAGCTAGCCGGAGACGGGGAAGATGGCCTTCCCAGGTCGATTGCCGGCTACGGGAGCTCTAAGGTGTTGGCTTGAGGCTGCCTGAGGGTCTAGGCGAGCTCGGGGCTCCCTTAAATAGGCGGCCGAGGTCGGTTCCCGCGACGGTGGATAAGGTCGCCGGCGAACCGCCTCTCTGTTGCTGCAGGAGGACGTGGCGGCGACGAGCGCTTGCGCACAGCGAGGGATGAGTCTGGATCGCCTGGGGCAGCTGGCGGCCGCGTTTCGGGCGGCGCCGTCCGTGGCAGAGCCCACTGTGGTCGGTCGCTAGCCATCGTGGCCGACCTGACAGCGGTGTTGTAGGGCGTCAGGGGCGTCTCTGTAGCGAGGGAGGAGGCGGGCGTGCTGGCTGCGAGAGGGTAGTGGCCAGAACGAGCACGGGAGGGGCGGCCATGAGACACGGCGGCTCGGTCTAAGATGCTGGCAAAACGTGCGCCTGGTGCGCCCAGAGCATGCGCACCAGGTGCTCGGCGAAATGCCAGGACACGCCATGAGGCTTGGGTGGGGCTGGGGATTACCAGGTTTAGGCTAGGGTGTGCAAGTAGATCAGTGGACAAGCTGGTTTGATCAGGGGATTAAGTTCATACTGCAAACTAAAATCCATGTCAAATCTGGCCATGCACACAAGGTGTTTGACAAAATGCTAGAGGCATCTAGGCAGTTCTTGGAGTGGCCAAAATCTCCAGATCCTAGTCTCCTCAGGTGTAGGTGATGGTGGCAGGGTTAGTTGGCCAAAGCTAGAAACTTGCTAGTGCAAAGATTTGAGAAAGCCAAATCTGTTCAGAAAGAAAAGGATATGGTTTCATGGACCAAAAATATTCCAATGGGTTCATGCTCCTGGACTTAAGGGTTTTGTAGGAAGGACTACAAGCAGGAAAAAGAATCATGGGTAAAGGAGCAAGTTAAAATGTGGTTGTTGTACAAATCATCAAGTTGGACCAGAATGAAATTGAGGTTGATTCACTCAAATTTTTCAAAGAACATAACTTGGTTTTTGCATAAAGTTGAATAATATACTCCTATTAACATCCCATAATTTTGGTGGAAGTTTTAAAGAAATATTTAAATAGGTTGTAGTGCAAATTTGCCCACTGGACCATATTTGAAAATTTGGTGATATTTTTGCATAAAAGTGATTTTAAAACATCACATGACATCTCCAAATTTTGGTTGGAATTTTAAATAAATTTATCAAATGGTTGTAGTTCAAATAGGGCTTCAAACTAATGAAAATCACTTTAAGGAATAAAGCTCAGGAGCAAAAATTATGCAAATAAATCCTCTGATAATAGAAGTGTTTTTCTTGAGAGGGTAAACAAGTCAGGTAAAATAATTGGCAAGTTTTCACTTGGGGTAAAAACTCCATAAAAATACAGAACAGAAAGGTTCTGAAATCAAAAGAGAATCCAGAACATAAAAGTTTAAGTTTCCTGGCAAAATTTTAATTAATAAAACAAGGTTAAAATTTTGGGGTGTCACAGAAACATCTTCCAGGGAGAATAGTTCTGTTAAGGGTTCCTTTCCTTGAGCGAACATGCATTAGTGTGCATGTCCAAACTATGATTAAAATATCGCAGTATACGTAACATCTGGGGGTTCATAGTGTAATGAGTGTAAAACATCTTTAGTCCATCGACCAAATATTCCCTTAAGAACGCTAGCTTTCGGCTTCACCCAATCTGAGGTACACGCCCGGATGACCCGGCTGTAACAATCGCAGAGGTGCTCCCTTTATGCCCTAGCCAAACAAACGGGGACGGAGGGCATAAGCACAGGAGGCAGGCAACCCAGCTTGGCCAAAACTTAAGTCATATCGATGCATATAATGGCGAAGAAGAGGTATATACGAGGGAAGGACACATGTGTGGTGAGCTTGATGCTCGGCAAATAATAATAAGCTTCTGTACAAGAAGCCCCCAGGTATAATGGGCGTACATATTTATAGGTGTGCGGTCTGGCACTACAAAAAAAAGACACATCCGTGACATTTTGGGCCGAACGAAAATCTTTTCTATCATACTTATGACACTTCTATGACGATGATTGTGACAAAACCCGGTATCATCATAGATGTGGTGGGGTCCTACTTCTATGACAAAAAATCATGACAGAAATGGGCTTTTCGTCCTGGGCGGGCCAGAGACGCAGCTGCATGTCATTCTTTGGGCCGTCCACGACGGAAAAAACCATGGTAGAAGCGAGGGCCAGGAAAATATTGGGATGTTCCCGGCTACGGTGGGTGGTCGTGGCCGAGCGATGCGCTGCTTTCTCGTGACACGCACGCCGCTGCAGTGCGAGGCATTGGGCTCTAATCGAACCCGAGCGAGGAGTTGGGCTCTAACTAAACCCGAGCGATTGCATCGGCTTATGCGTTATCGAACCCGGAAAGCGATCGATCGATGGTCGTTAATCGAACCCGATCGAAGCGATTCCTTTTGCTACCGCTGCTAATCAAGTCGATCGATGCCGCCTTTGGATGAACAAGTGAGCGTTGCTTTGGGAGGGGGTTGGATGAACACTTCCCGATGGGGGGTGGATGAACAGGACCCGTGGCGTTGCCTCCGGATGAACAAAGTGAGTGTTCTTTGGGGTTTGGATGAACAGTTCCAGGTGGAGGTGGATGAACAGGAACCCGATCGTTCGAGCCGGTTGGGGTTGGATGAACAGGACCCCGTGGAGGGCAGGATGAACAGGACCACCCCGTGGAGGGCAGGATGGACAGTAGACGGTGGAGGGCAGGATGAACAATAGCCCGTGGAGGGGTGGTTGAACAGGAGCCCGTGGAGGGGCTGGTTGAACAAGAGCCGGTGGAGTAAGCGCTGGTGGAGGCTTGATGAACAGGAGCCCGTGGATCAACAAATGCAGTGGAGGCTGGAGGAGGTCGACGGTGGATGAACGAGCTCTGTGGAGGCTGGAGGGGTCGACGGTGGAGATGAACAGTAGCCCGTGGAGTCCTGCTTATGCGGCACGCCACACCCCTCCCGATGAACAGGACCCCTGCTTTCAACCGTAGCGCCCAACACAAGTATGTTTCCTCCGCTTTTGTGGTACGCCACACCCTCCTCGATCAACAGGACCCTGTTTCGACCGTAGGGAGGTCCATTTCCTCCGCTTTTGCGGCACGCCGCACTCCCGATGAACAGGATCCCATTTTAACGTGGCCGGTCGAACACAAGGCCGCTTTCTCCGCTTCTGCGGTACGCCAGGCCTCGTTTCCATCGGCTGTTCCGTCCAAGCCGGTTGGCTCCCACGTGTTCCGTTGCCTCTCGTTGAACACGACACATTCCGTTGCCTCCCCATGAACACGACGACGACGCTGTTTCTCCGTTCTGACCCAGCCATGTACACAAGTCCTGGCCGTACGTATGCGCGAGTAGGCGTTCGAGACCACCGCCTATATGCGTGACGTGGGTCAGATTTTCTTTCTTGCACACTGGCCGCTATACGTACGTGTACATGCTACGTGTGTGCCTCTATTACGACACGTGTGCGCCTCTACATCGACCAGTATGTACGTACAAGTTCACGACCAGAATGACAACGCTACGTACGCTTCGACCAGGTGGGTCCCGACTGTCAGGCACTTCCTTGCCTGCGAAGATGTAGCTGGTGGGTCCCAGCAGTCAGGGGGCGATGAAGGAAATATGCCCTAGAGGCAATAATAAATTTATTATTTATTTCCTTATATCATGATAAATGTTTATTATTCATGCTAGAATTGTATTAACCGGAAACATAATACATGTGTGAATATATAGAAAAAACAGAGTGTCACTAGTATGCTTCTACTAGACTAGCTCGTTGATCAAAGATGGTTATGTTTCCTAGCCATAGACATGAGTTGCCATTTGATTAACGGGATCACATCATTAGGAGAATGATGTGATTGACATGACCCATTCTGTTAGCTTAGCACACGATCGTTTAGTATGTTGCTATTGCTTTCTTCGTAACTTATACATGTTCCTATGACTATGAGATTATGCAACTCCCGTTTACCGGAGGAACACTTTGTGTGCTACCAAACATCACAACGTAATTGGGTGATTATAAAGGTGCTCTACAGGTGTCTCCGAAGGTACTTGTTGGGTTGGCGTATTTCGAGATTAGGATTTGTCACTCCGATTGTCGGAGAGGTATCTCTAGGCCCTCTAGGTAGTGCACATCACTTAAGCCTTGCAAGCATTGCAACTAAATGAGTTAGTTGCGGGATGACGTATTACGGAACGAGTAAAGAGACTTGCCGGTAACGAGATTGAACTAGGTATTGAGATACCGACGATTGAATCTCGGGCAAGTAACATACCGATGACAAAGGGAACAATGTATGTTGTTATGTGGTCTGACCGATAAAGATCTTCGTAGAATATGTGGGAACCAATATGAGCATCCAGGTTCCGCTTATTGGTTATTGACCGTAGACGTGTCTCGGTCATGTCTACATAGTTCTCGAACCCGTAGGGTCCGTGACGCTTAACGTTACGATGGCGGTTATATTATGAGTTTATATGTTTTGATGTACCGAAGGTTGTTCGGAGTTCCGGATGTGATCACGGACATGACGAGGAGTCTCGAAATAGTCGAGACATGAAGATTGATATATTGGAAGCCTATGTTTGGATATCGGGAGTGTTCCGGGTGAAATCGGGATTTTTCTGGAGTACCGGGAGGTTACCGGAACCCCCCGGGAACTTAATGGGCCTTAGTGGGCCTTGGTGGAAGAGAGAATAGGAGGCCAGGGCAGGGCCTTGCGCCCCTCCCCCCCCCCAGTCCGAATAGGACAAGGAGAGGGGGGCGGCGCCCCCCCTTTCCTTCCTCCCCTCCACCTCTTCCCCCTCTCTCTCCTAGTCCAACATGGAAAAGGGGGGAGTCCTACTCCCGGTAGGAGTAGGACTCCTCCAGGCACGCCTCCTCCCTGGCCTGCCGTACCTCCCCCTTGCTCCTTTATATACGGGGCAGGGGGGCACCCTAGACACAACAGTTGATCATTGATCTCTTAGCCGTGTGTGGTGCCCCCCTCCACCATAGTTCACCTCCATAATACTGTAGCGGTGCTTAGGCGAAGCCTTGCGTCGGTAGAACATCAACATTGTCACCACGCCGTCGTGCTCAAGAAACTCTCCCTCAACACTCGGCTGGATCGGAGTTCGAGGGACGTCATTGGGTTGAACGTGTGCTGAACTCGGAGGTGCCGTGCGTTTGGTACTTGATCGGTTGGATCGTGAAGACGTACGACTACATCAACCGCGTTGTGCTAACGCTCGCTTTCATCTCACGGTGCGTGGAAAACACTCTCCCCTCTCGTTGCTATGCATCACCATGATCTTGCGTATGCGTAGGAAATTTATTGAAGTTACTACATTTCCCAACAGGCGAATCTTTTTTTTGGCCCGGACGCACTTCCTTGCGTGCGAAGATGTAGCTGGTGGGTCCCAGCAGTCAGGGGGAAACGTTTTTTTTGTGAAATACGGTGGCCCGTCCGGTGGGTCCCCGCTGTCAGGTGGAGGCATAATTATTTTGCGCGTAATAAGGAGGCACTTCCTTGCTACGGCCGTGGACCCGTGTCGCCTCTCCACGTCTGATCCACGTCCGATGGAAGCCATTCCTTGACCATGTTGACCACGCCGCACCGAGAGCACCAGGGCGGTGGACGACGGCGAGGCCTAGGAAGGGGACGAAACGGAGTCGGGGAAGACACCGTAGTGGATGCCCACGCGTAGAGGACAACGAGGGTTCACTGGTTCACTGCGGTGTGAGGCTGCCGTCGCTGCAGAATAACAGGGTGTGTGGGTGAGTAGGGGGATGGCCTGGCCAGCGGTGGGAATAGTAGGGGGCGGTGACGCCTCCGCGGCAGCACAGCCGGCCACGGGAGGCAGGAGCATGCGGCACGGCCGGCGCTGCTTTGGGCGGCTGGAGCAACAAGACCAAAGGTTGAAGAAGCACTACGGCTGTTGGATGAACATCGTACGGTCACTGGAGCTAGAATCGTTCATATTGACTAAGTTGACAAAGCACTCCGTCCCCGTCAACTTAGTAGGCCCACAAGCCAGCCTCCCACCAAGGTGGGTCCCAACCAGCAAGGGGAGTATTCATTTTTTTGTGCGTAATAAGGAGGCACTTCCGGTGGGTCCGGTGACAATGGGGAACGTTTTTTTCGCGCAATACGGTGGCCCGTCCGGTGGGTCCCAGCAGTCAGGGGGCAAATGTTTTTTTCGTGAAATACGGTGGTCCGTCCGGTGGGTCCCTGCTGTCAGGTGGAGGAATCATTATTTTCCACGTAATAAGGAGGCACTTCCTTGCTGCCGTCGTGGACCCAGCTATCAGCCTCTCCACGTACAGTCCACGTCTGATGGAAGCCATTCCTTGACCATGTTGACCACGCCGCGCCGAGAGCACCAGGGCGATGGACGACGGCGAGGCCTAGGAAGGGGACGACGCAGAGCCGGGGAAGACGCGGCAGTGGAAGCCCACGCGGAGAGGATTACGACGGTTCACCGGTTCGGCTGCGGTGTGAGACTGCCGTCGCTACGGAATAACATGGGGTGTGGGTGAGTAGAGGGATGGCCTGGCCAGCGATGGGAGTAGTAGGGGCGATGAGGCCTCCGCGGCATCACAGCCGGCCACGAGAGGCGGGAGCACACGGCACGACCGGCGCTCCTCTGGGCGGCTAGAGCAAGAAGACCAGAGGTTGAAGAAGCACTATGGCCGTTGGATGGACATCGTACGATCACTGCAGCTAGAATCGTTCATATTGACTAAGTTGACAAAGCCCTTGGTACGCGTCAACTTAGTAGGCCCACAGGTCAGCTTCCGAAACGGTGCGCCCTAGATGTCAGGGGGAGGAATCATTTTTTGGGCGGGTGAAGCTAGAATATCCAAGATTGAAGAAGAAGCACGGCATCCTTTGGATGGACATCCAACAGCCACTGCTGCTAGAATCGTGTGGTTACTATAATAAGTTGACAAAGCCTTGCATACGCGTCAACTTCTTTTTTTAGGGGATGCGTCAACTTAGTAGGCCCAAGTGTGTGGGAGAGGACTTATAGCCCATTTGCGATTTGTAAGAATGTATAGCCCATTTTTGAATTCTAATGGAATTACTACAGCCCATTTATAGTTTGTTAAAAGTACAGTCCATTTCAACCAACCGTTCAAAACAGAATTCAATAAAATTTCCCACATTTTGATGGGATCCGAAATATTTTTATCCCGAAATTTCTAGTCAGATTAAATACAATTTCAATATAAATTTATATTACGTAAAAATCCAACGAAATATTGCGCACGCAACAATTAATGAAACTAAAATTTTCAATATCCAAAAATAATATTTTGTAAAGTAATTAAGTGTTTGGTGCATTTTTTATAGTTACTGCCCAGTTTTTATAATTACATCCCATTTATTATTTCTTAAAGACCATTTTCTTATTAAGCCTAATGCATCCCTCCGAGGAAAGATTTTCAGCCCAGCGGGGCGGAGAATAACAACTTGACCTTGCCTGGGTATTCCTAAAAAAGTATAGCTGGGCTAGCCATTTTCAGCTTGAAAAAAATTAATATCTGGGCTGGATATCTGGCCTGGGCTAGACGGGCCACAGCCCGCCCAGTTAATAGCTGCAGCAATGTTTTCGTTGTTGTTCAGAGGAGAAAAATTAATATCTGGGCTAAACATCGCTCAAGAAAAACTCTGCAGTGCTCACACCTCAAAAACACAAATACTGCTCAAGCTGCTTGGTCCCAGCTGTCGGACGCTTCTTGTGCAATTCTCTCGTTTATTGACTACATAGGTTCACAATGGTGTGGACCATGATGTCAGGAAACTAGGAGGAAGCAAAAAAAATTATAGTTTTATATACTAATAAGAAGGCACTTGCTGTCATCCTCTCCAAGTAAGGTCATCTACTCATCCTCATGTCCGTTGACCATGTTGACAACGCAAAACGGCGGCGCCATGGCGAGAGCAACAACTCGAAGGACGACGGAGAGGGCCTCGCGGGCCCTATGGATGGTCTGATACAACGCCCGCTGCTCACTCGGGAAGCCAGGATCATAGGGCCACATGTCCGCGACGGCATTGTCGTTCGCTTGTTCACTGGTGCTCGTTGAGGAGATGGAGGTTGCAGCACAGGTCCTCCTGCGCTGGTAGCTCTTCCGCCATTAGGGCATCGAAGTGCGGCCGCACCTGCTCTATGGTGAACACGGCATGAACCGGCTTGGACAGTGGCGCCGGCTCCTGGTCGGAAGCTACGTCCATCGTCTGATTGTCGTCGCTCAGCTCGGCGAGGTAGCTGGCGAGCCAGCATGTCCGGTGATAACCCACAAGTATAGGGGATCGCAACAGTTTTCGATAAGTAAGAGTGTCGAACCCAACGAGGAGCTAAAGGTAGAACAAATATTCCCTCAAGTTCTATCGACCACCGATACAACTCTACGCATGCTTAATGTTTACTTTACCTAGAACAAGAATAAAACTAGAAGTACTTTGTAGGTGTTTTTGGAAAGCTTGCAAGAAAACAAAGAACAAGAAAATAAAAGCTAGGGGCTGTTAAGGTAAGGACACAACTAAAGTAAATATAGCGAGTGTGGAAAAGTGATGGTAGGTGTGGCGAAATTGTCCCTTAAGAAATTGACTACCTTACTAGACCGATAGCAAGTATTATGTGGGAGAGGCCACTGCTAGCATGTCATCCCTTACTTGGAATTCTATGCACTTGTGATTGGAACTATTAGCAAGCATCCGCAACTACTAACGTTCATTAAGGTAAAACCCAACCATAGCATTAAGATATATTGGTCCCCTTCAATCCCGTATGCATCAATTTCTATGCTAGGTTGAAGCTTACATCACTCTTGCCCTCCAATACATAGTCCTATCAACATACAACTAACCCTAAGGTGTGATCCACGCGCGCGCTCATATGATGGGCACCAAAGGGCAGCAACATAACCACAAGCAAATTAAATCAATCATAGCAATTCATCAACCACCGATAGGACAATGAAAATCTACTCAGACATCATAGGGTGGCAACACATCATTGGATAATAATATGAAGCATAAAGCACCATGTTCAAGTAGAGGGTACAGCGGATTGCGGGAGAGTGGACCGCTCTAGATACAAGGGGGAAGGTGATGGAGATGTTGGTGAAGATGGCGGAGGTGTTGGTGTAGATCGTGGTGATGATGATGGCCCCCGGCGGCGTTCCGGCGCCACCGGAAGCGAGGGGGAGAGAGCCCCCCTCCTTATTCTTCCTTGACCTTCTCCCTAGATGGGAGAAGGGTTTCCCCTCTGTTCCTTGGCTCCCATGGCTTGGGAGGGGCGAGAGCCCCTCCGAGATTGGATCTATCTCTCTGTTTCTGCGTTCTGTCCTGGCTTTGTTTCACCGTTTCGCGTATATATGGAGATCCGTAACTCCGATTGGCCCGAAACCTTTGCCCAGATTTTTTTTTCGAATGTTATCTTTCTTGCGGCAAAAGAAGAGCAGCAACCGCCTTACGGTGGGCTCACGAGGGTAGGCGGTGCACCCAGGGGGGAGGGGCGCGCCCCCTGCCTCGTGACCACCTCGGGCACCGTCTCGCGTGGATTTTTCTTCTGGAATTTTCCATATTTTCCAAAAATAAGCTCCGTCCATTTTTATCCCGTTTGGATTCCGTTTGATATGGATATTTTATGAAACATAAAACATGCAATGCATGTGAACCGACATCGGGCCTTTGGATCAATATGTTAGTCCCAAAAATAATATAAAAAGTTGCCAAAAGTATATGAAAGTGAATAATATTGGCATGGAACAATCAAAAATTATAGATCTGACGGGGACGACAAGCATCCCCAAGCTTAATTCCTGCTCGTCCTCGAGTAGGTAAATGATAAAAGAATAATTTTTGATGTGGAATGCTACCTAGCATAATCTTGATCATATGTCTAATCATGGCATGAATATTAAGACACGAGTGATTCAAAGCAATAGTCTATCCTTTGACATAAAAACAATAATACTTCGAGAGTACCAATAAAGCAATCATGTCTTTTCAAAACAACAAGGCCAAAGCAAGCTTATCCCTACAAAATCATACAGTTTGGCCATGCTTCATTTTCGTCACACAAAATGCCCCCATCATGCACAACCCCGATGACAAGCCGAGCAATTGGTTCATACTTTTAACGCTTCAGCTTTTTTTCAAACCTCATGCAATACATGAGCGCAAGCCATGGACATAGCACTATAGGTGGAATAGAATATGATGGTGGGGGTTATGTGGAGAAGACAAAAAGGAGAAAGTCTCACATCGACGCGGCTAATCAACGGGCTATGGAGATGCCCATCAATTGATGTCAATGCGAGGAGTAGGGATTGCCATGCAACGGATGCACTAAGAGCTATAAGTGTATGAAAGCTCAAACTGAAACTAAGTGGGTGTGCATCCTACTTGCTTGCTCATGAAGACCTAGTGCATTTGAGGAAGCCCATCGTTGGAATATACAAGCCAAGTTCTATAATGAAAATCCCCACTAGTATATGAAAGTGACAACATAGGAGACAATCTATATGAAGAACATGGTGCTACTTTGAAGCACAAGATATGAGACTCACTACATGAAGAACATGGTACTACTTTGAAGCACAAGTGTGGAAAAAGAGATAGTAACATTGCCCCTTTTT
The DNA here is from genome assembly GCA_021605145.1 of Aegilops bicornis. NCBI lineage: Eukaryota > Viridiplantae > Streptophyta > Magnoliopsida > Poales > Poaceae > Aegilops > Aegilops bicornis. Next base: position 738,194,257 of record CM038671.1, read on the forward strand.
TATTTTTATTTTTGCGGGCTTCTTTGGCCTCTCTTTTTTTATTTGATGGGGCAATGCTCTAATAATGATGATCATCACACTTTTATTTACTTACAACTCGATATTAAAACTCGATACTATAACAAAGATATGACTCTATATGAATGCCTCCGGCGGTGTACCGGGACGTGCAATGATCTAGCGTAGCAATGACATCAAAAACGGACAATAGTAGGTAGGTATGGTGGCTGTTTTGAGGATGGCTATGGAAGTTGCATGGCAATATATCTCGGAATGGCTATGGAAATGCCATAGTAGGTAGGTATGGTGGCTGTTTTGAGGAAGATATAATGAGGATTATGTGTGACAGAGCGTATCGTATCACGGGGTTTGGATGCACTGGCGAAGTTTGCACCAACTCTCGAGGTGAGAAAGGGCAATGCACTGCAATCAAGAGGCTAGCAATGATGGAAAGGTAAAAGTGCGTATAATCCATGGACTCACATTAGTCATAAAGAACTCATATACTTATTGCAAAAGTTTATTAGCCCTCGAATCAAAGTACTACTATGCATGCCCCTAGGGGGATAGATTGGTAGGAAAAGACCATCGCTCGTCCCCGACCACCACTCATAAGGAAGACAATCAAAGAAACACCCCATGATTCAAATTTGTCACTAGCAGTTTACCATACGTGCATGCTACGGGACTTGCAAACCTCAACACAAGTGTCTCTACAATCCACAACCACCCACTATCATAACTCTAATATCACCATCTTTATATCGCAAAACTATTGCAAGGAATCAAACATATCATATTCAGCGATCTACAAGTTTATGTAGGATTTTATGACTAACCATGTGAATGACCAGTTCCTGTCATCTCTCTAAATAGATATAAGTGAAGCAAGAGAGTTTAATTCTTTCTACAAAAGATGTGCCCATGCTCTAACAAATATAAGTGAAGCAAAAGAGCATTCTACAAATGGCGGTTGTCTATGTAAAGGGAAACAGGCAATCCAAACTTCAAATGATATAAGTGAAGCACATGAAGCATTCTATAAAGCCATACTCAAAAGATATAAGTGAAGTGCATAGATCATTCTATAAATCAAACAAGGACTATCTCATACCAGCATGGTGCATAAAAGAAAAATAAAGACCTAATTGCAAAAGACACTCCAAGACTTGCACATAATGCATGAACGAAACGAATCCGAAACATATCGATACTTGTTGAAGAAAGAGGGGATGCCTCCCCAGCATACCCAAGCTTAGACGCTTGAGTCCCCTTGAATATTTACTTGGGGTGCCCCGGGCATCCCCAAGCTTGAGCTCTTGCCTCTCTTCCTTCTTCTCACATCGAAACATCCTCGATTAGACACTACATCCACACAAAACTTCAACAGAAAACTCGGTAAGATCCGTTAGTATAATAAAGCAAATCACTACTCTAAGTACTGTTGCAAACCAATTCATATTTTGTTTTTGCACTGTGTCTACTGTAATATAACTTTTTCATGGATTAATCCACTGATATAAATTGATAGTTTCATCAAAGCAAGCAAACTATGCATGAAAAACAGAATCTGTCTAAAACAGAACAGTCTGTAATAATCTGAACATTCACCGTACTTCTGATACTTGAAAAATTCTGCCCAAATTAGGAAAACTAAACAATTTGTACATAAAGACAGTGCAAAAAGAATCAGAACCATTTGATGTTCCAGTAAAAAATTAAAATTCACGCACTACAGCCAAAGTTTCTGTCCTGCACCGCACAAACCAACAAGCATTGTAAACATCCTAAAGGAAAACCTTGGCACATTATTTTTATAATACAATGGAATTGTACAAGGGGATAATTATTTTTGTTGAAAAGTTTCTGTAATCAAGATTCACAAAGTTGCCGTGAGCATGAACAAAGTTCAAGGAGCTCTCCCACTTCAACAATGATTGTCTTTCTCACTTTCACTTTCCTTTTTGAAAAAGTTTTGGGTTCCCCTCTTTATTTTTGTTGTTTTAAACTATATGAAAGCACTCAACAGAAATAAATGACTCTCTAAAACTTCCGGGTTGTCTCCCTGGCAGCGCTTTCTTTAAAGCCATTAAGCTAGGCATATTGTGCTCAAGTAATGAATCCACCGGATCCCAAGGTATATCAAAGCCAATTTTAATTAGCAATGATTTGTAATTTAGTAGTGAGCACAAAGTAACATATATCATGTAATGACGAAGTCTAACTCTCTTCCTATGCATCGGCATGTCATAAAAGAACAATTCATGCACACATAGTAAAGGCCAATGCATAGTATAAGCAGTTTCTTGCAATTTTATTGTATTGGAAACATAGAGAGGTGGAGATATAGTTCCTCTCTCATAATAATTGCAAGTAGGAGCAGCAAGCACATGCATATTGTATCTATTAAAATCATCATGTGCAATGGTAAAAGGCAACCCATCAATGTAATCCTTAATAAGTGCAAACTTCTCCGATATAGTGTAGTCGGGAGAATTCAAAAAGATAATATGACTATCATGCGTGGGTGCAATAGCGACAATTTCATTCATAACATAAGGAACTATAGAAAGTTCATCTCCATAAGCATAATTCATATTGGCATCTTGGCCACAAGCATAGCAAGCATCATCTAAAAGGGGTATTTCAAAAGAATCATAGGGATCATAACAATCATCATAGCAATCATCCTTCGGTAAGCACGAAGGGGAATTAAACAATGTATGAGTTGAAGAGTTACTCTCATTAGAAGGTGGGCACGGGTAGCTAATCCGCTCTTCCTCCTTTTGTTCTTCGCCCTCCTCATCATGTTTTTCATCCAATGAGCTCACAGTTTCATCAATTTCTTCTTCCATAGCTTCCTGCAAAATATTAGTCTCTTCTTGGACAGCGGAGTAGTTCTCAATATATGGTTTAACATAAGGATTAGAAGCATAATTATCATAGCAATATTTAAGTATGGCAAAATTTTCAGATTAAGTAAAGAGTGGCACCATACTTTTCAATCAAAGAAGCAATTTCGTAAGCACCCTTAAAAGCAACAAATTCTTCAATTTGTTGAACATCATAGTAATTATAAACACCCTTAGCATACGAGGATAAGATTCCATTATCAATAAGCTCACATTGGTAGGGAAGGTGCTTCTTAGGGTTTTCAGAACAACAAGTAAAATCATAATAATCGCATAAATTCCAAGCATAGCATTGCATAGTATTAATTTGATGCTGCAAAAGCTTCCCTTTTTGAGATATTCGGTGTCGCACAAAACAAGCATGCTCATCCAAAGATTTGCCCACAACTAAGCTAGTTGGGGTTTCAGCACGAGCACATAGGGATCGAAGATGATCCAAGTAATAAGCTTCAAAGATGTGATAGATTTTGAGTGGTTCTTCAACCATAGGTTTAGTAGGTACTACTAATTTTTTTGGTATTTTGCGTTTCCTACCCATAACTAAAGATAGAAAACAACTAAGAACAGCAAATAAAAATTACTTAGTGATAAAGCAAACAAGCACACACGAGAATATTCACCCACGCTATTGCTCCCAAGCAACGGCGCCGTAAAAAGGTCTTGATAACCCACAAGTATAGGGGATCGCATAGCAGTTTTCGATAAGTAAGAGTGTCGAACCCAACGAGGAGCTAAAGGTAGAACAAATATTCCCTCAAGTTCTATCGACCACCGATACAACTCTACGCATGCTTAACGTTTACTTTACCTAGAACAAGAATAAAACTAGAAGTACTTTGTAGGTGTTTTTGGAAAGCTTGCAAGAAAACAAAGAACAAGAAAATAAAAGCTAGGGGCTGTTAAGGTAAGGACACAACTAAAGTAAATATAGCGAGTGTGGAAAAGTGATGGTAGGTGTGGCGAAATTGTCCCTTAAGAAATTGACTACCTTACTAGACCGATAGCAAGTATTATGTGGGAGAGGCCACTGCTAGCATGTCATCCCTTACTTGGAATTCTATGCACTTGTGATTGGAACTATTAGCAAGCATCCGCAACTACTAACGTTCATTAAGGTAAAACCCAACCATAGCATTAAGATATATTGGTCCCCCTTCAATCCCGTATGCATCAATTTCTATGGTAGGTTGAAGCTTACATCCTCTTGCCCTCCAATACATAGTCCTATCAACATACAACTAACCCTAAGGTGTGATCCACGCTTGGCAGCTCATATGATGGGCACCAAAGGGCAGCAACATAACCACAAGCAAATTAAATCAATCATAGCAATTCATCAACCACCAATAGGACAACGAAAATCTACTCAGACATCATAGGGTGGCAACACATCATTGGATAATAATATGAAGCATAAAGCACCATGTTCAAGTAGAGGGTACAGCGGATTGTGGGAGAGTGGATCGCTCTAGATAGAAGGGGGAAGGTGATGGAGATGTTGGTGAAGATGGCGGAGGTGTTGGTGTAGATCGCGGTGATGATGATGGCCCCCGGCGGCGTTCCGGCGCCACCGGAAGCGAGGGGGAGAGAGCTGAAGGAAATATGCCCTAGAGGCAATAATAAAGTTATTATTTATTTCCTTATATCATGATAAATGTTTATTATTCATGCTAGAATTGTATTAACCGGAAACATAATACATGTGTGAATATATAGACAAACAGTATGTCACTAGTATGCCTCTACTTGACTAGCTTGTTAATCAAAGATGGTTATGTTTCCTAACCATGAACAAGGAGTTGTTATTTGATTAACAAGGTCACATCATTAGTTGAATGATCTGATTGACATGACCCATTCCGTTAGCTTAACACTTGATCGTTTAGTATGTTAATGCTTTCTTCTTCATGACCCATACATGTTCCTATAACTATGAGATTATGCAACTCCCGTTTACCGGAGGAACACTTTGGGTGCTACCAAACGTCTGGCGAATCTGGGTGATTATAAAGGAGTACTACAGGTGTCTCCAAAGGTACTTGTTGGGTTGGCGTATTTCGAGATTAGGTTTTGTCACTCCGATTGCTCGGAGAGGTATCTCTAGGCCTTCTCGGTAATACACATCACTTAAGCCTTGCAAGCATTACAACTAATGAGTTAGTTGCGAGATGATGTATTACGGAACGAGTAAAGAGACTTTACGGTAACGAGATTGAACTAGGTATTGGATACCGACGATCGAATCTCGGGCAAGTAACATACCGATGACAAAGGGAACAACGTATGTCGTTATGCGGTTTGACCGATAAAGATCTTCGTAGAATATGTAGGAACCAATATGGGCATCCAGGTTCCGCTATTGGTTATTGACCGAGAATGGTTCTAGGTCATGTCTACATAGTTCTCGAACCCGTAGGGTCCGCACGCTTAAACGCGTTCGATGACAGTTCATAATGAGTTTATAAGTATTGATGCACGAAGGTTGTTCGAGTCCCGGATGTGATCACGGACATGACGAGGAGTCTCGAAATGGTCGAGACATAAAGATTGATATATTGGAAGCCTATGTTTGGACTTGAATGGTTCCAGTGAAAACAGGATATTACCGGAACAGGGGTTACGGAACCCCGGGGGTATATGGGCCCTCATGGGCCTTAAGGAGAAGGAGAAGGGCCGGCCAGGTGGGCTGCGCCCCTCCCCTTCCAGTCCGAATAGGACAAGGAGAGAGGCGGCGCCTTCCCCTTTCCCCTCCCCAATCCTACTCCAACTAGGAGAGGGGGAGTCCTACTCCGGTGGGAGTAGGACTCCTCCTGGTGCGCCTCCTATAGGGCCGGCCACCTCCCCTTGTCTCCTTTATATCTGAGGCAGGGGCACCCCAAGACACACAAGTTGATCTACGGATCTTTCCTTAGCCGTGTGCGGTGCCCCTTCCACCATATTCCACTTCGGTCATATCGTCGTAGAGCTTAGCGAAGCCTGCGCCGGAGAAGTCATATCGTCAGCGGAGCTTAGGCGAAGCCCTGCGCCGGTGGAGCATCAACATCGTCACCACGTCGTCGTCTTGTGGAACTCATCCCGACACTTTGCTGGATCGAGTCCGGGGATCGCCATCGAGCTGAGCGTGTGCGTAACTCGGAGGTGCCGTGACGTTCGGTACTTGGATCGGTCGAATCGTGAAGACGCACGACTACATCAACAGCGTTGTTATAACGCTTCCGCCACGGTCTCTGAGTGCGCGGACATACACTCTCCCCTCTCGTTGCTATGCCGTCACCATGGTCTTGCGTGATCGTAGGAAAATTTTTGAAATTACTACGTTCCCCAACAGTGGCATCCGAGCCTGGTTTTATGCGTTGATGTCATATGCACGAGTAGAACACAAGTGAGTTGTGGACGATACAAGTCATACTGCCTACCAAAGCATGTCATACTTTGGTTCAGCGGTATTGTTGGACGAGACGATCCGGACCAACATTACAGCGTACTCTTCCACGCGAGACCGGTTCCCTCGACGTGCTTTGCACATAGATGGCTTGCGGAAGACTGTCTCTCCAACTTTAGTTGAACCGAGTGTGGCTATGCCCGGTCCTTGAGAAGGTTAAAACGGAGTCTATTTGACAAACTATCGTTGTGGTTTTGATGCGTAGGTAAGATGAGTTCTTGCTTAAGCCCGTAGCAGCCACGTAAAACTTGCAACAACAAAGTAGAGGACGTCTAACTTGTTTTTGCGGGCATGTTGTGATGTGATATGGTCAAGACATGATGCTATATTTTATTGTATGAGATGATCATGTTTTGTAACCGAGTTATCGACAATGGCGAGGAGCCATATGGTTGTCGCTTTATTGTATGAAATGCAACGCCATGTAATTGCTTTACTTTATCTCTAAGTGGTAGCGATAGTCGTAGAAGCAATAGTTGGCGAGACGACAACGATGCTACGATGGAGATCAAGGTGTCGCGCGGTGGCGATGGTGATCATGACGGTGCTTGGCGATGGAGATCACAAGCACAAGATGATGATGATGACCATATCATATCACTTATATTGATTGCATGTGATGTTTATCCTTTATGCATCTTATCTTGCTTTGATTGAAGGTAGCATTATAAGATGATCTCTCACTAAAATTATCAAGAAGTGTTCTCCATGAGTATGCACCGTTGCGAAAGTTCTTCGTCTTTGAGACACCACGTGATGATCGGGTGTGATAGGCTCTACGTTCAAATACAACGGGTGCAAAACAGTTGCACACGCGGAATACTCGAGTTAAACTTGTGAGCCTAGCATATAACAGATATGGCCTCGGAACACGAGAGACCGAAAGGTCGGCGTGAATCATATAGTAGATATGATCAACATAGTGATGTTCACCATTGAAACTACTCCGTCTCACGTGATGATCGGACATGGTTTAGTTGATTTGGATCACGTGATCACTTAGATAACTAGAGAGATGTCTGTCTAAGTGGGAGTTTAGTAATATGATTAATTGAACTTTAATTTATCATGAACTTAGTCCCGGTAGTATCTTGCAAATTATGTTGTAGATCAATAAGCTCGCGTTGTTGCTTCCCTATGTTTTTATATGTGTTCCTAGAGAAAATTGTATTGAAAAATGTTAGTAGCAATGATGCGGATTGGATCCGTGATCCGAGGTTTATCCTCATTGCTGCCTGTAAGAATTATGTCCTTAATGCACCGCTAGGTGACAGACCTATTGCAGGAGCAGATGCATACGTTATGAACGTTTGGCTAGCTCAATATGATGACTACTTGATAGTTTAGTGCACCATGCTTAACGGCTTAGAATCGGGACTTCAAAGACATTTTGAACGTCATGGACCATATGAGATGTTCCAGGAGTTGAAGTTAATATTTCAAGCAAATACCCGAGTTGAGAGATATGAAGTCTCCAACAAGTTCTATGGCTAAAAGATGGAGGAGAATCGCTCAAACTAGTGAGCATGTGCTCAGATAGTCTGGGTACTTCAATCGCTTGAATCAAGTGGGAGTTAATCTTCCAGATAAGATAGCGATTGACAGAATTCTCTAGACATCATCACTAAGTTACTAGAACTTCGTGATGAACTATAGTATGCAAGGGATGACGAAAACGATTCCCGAGCTCTTCATGATGTTGAAATCGACGAAGGTAGAAATCAAGAAAGAGCATCAAGTGTTGATGATTGACAAGACCACTAGTCTCAAGGAAAAAGGCAAAGGAAAGAAGGGGAACTTCAAGAAGAATGGCAAGCAAGTTGCTGCTCGAGTGAAGAAGCCCAAGTCTGGACCTAAGCCTGAGACTAAAGTGCTTTTGCTGCAATAGAACTGGTCACTAGAAGCGGAACTACCCCAAATATTTGGCGGATAAGAAGGATGGCAAAAGTGAACAAGGGTATATTTGATATACAGGTTATTGATGTGTGCTTTACTAATGTTTATAGTAGCCCCTGAGTATTTGATACTTGTTCGGTTGCTAAGATTAGTAACTCGAAGCAGGAGTTCTGAGAATAAAAACTAGTTGAAGGGAAGTGACGATGAGTGTTGGAAGTAGTTCCAAGATTGATATGATCATCATCGCACACTCCCTATACTTTCGGGATTAGTGTGGAACCTAAATAAGTGTTATTTGGTGTTGAGCATAAATATGATTTGATCATGTTTATTGCAATACGGTTATTCATTTAAGTAAGAGAATAAATTATTGTTACATTTACATGAATAAAACCTTATATGGTTACACACCCAATGAAAATGGTTCATTGGATCTCGATCATAGTGATACACATATTCATAATATTGAAACCAAAAGATGCAAAATTTAATAATGATAGTGCAACTTATATGTAGCACTGCCGTTTAGGTCATATTGGTGTAAAGCGCATGAAGAAAACTCCATGCTGATGGACTTTTGGAATCACTTGATTATGAATCATTTGATGCTTGAGAACCGTGCCTTTTGGGCAAGATGACTAAAACTCCGTTCTCCGGAACAATGGAACAAGCTCTTGACTTATTGTAAATAATTCATAACGTTGTATGCGATCCAATGAGTGTTGATGCTCATGGCAAGTATCGTTATTTGCTTACCTTCTCATGATGATTTGTGCAGATATGGGTATATCTACTTGATGAATCACAAGTGCGAAACATTTGAAAAGTTCAAAGAATTTCAGAGTGAAGTGAAGAATCATCGTAACAAGAAAATAAAAGTATCTACGATATGATCGCAGAGGAAAAATATTTGAGATTCTGAGTTTGGTCTTCAATTAAAACAATGTGGAATAGTTTCACAGCTCACGCCACCTGGAACACCACAACGTTATGGTGTGTCCGAACGTCGTAACCGTACTTTATTTTGATATGGTGCGATCAACGATGTCTCTTACCGATTTACCAATATCGTTTTGGGGTTATGCATTAGAGACAGTTGCATTCACGTTTAATAGGGCACCATCTAAATCCGTTGAGACGGCACCGTATGAACTATGGTTTAACAGTAAACCTAAGCTGTCGTTTCTTAAAAGTTTGGAGTTGTGATGCTTATGTGAAAAAGTTTTCACCTTATAAGAACGAACACAAAAACGGACAATTGCGTCTTAATAGAATACCCAAAGGTAACTATTGGGTACACCTTCTATCACAAGATCCGAAGGCAAGTTATTCATTGCTAAGGTGGATCCTTTCTAGAGAAGAAGTTTCTCTCGAAAGAAGTGAGTGGGAGGAAAGTAGAACTTGATGAGGTAATTGTACCTTCTCCCTTATTGAAAAGTAGTTCATCACAGAAATCAGTTCCAGTGATTCCTACATCAATTAGTGAGGAAGTTAATGATGATGATCATGAAACTTCAGATCAAGTTGCTACCAAACCTCGTGAGGTCTTCCAGAGTAAGATCCGCACTGAGTGGTACGGTAATCATGTTCTGGAAGTCATGTTACTAGACCATGATGAACCTACGAACTATGAGGAAGCGATGATGAGCCCATATTCCGCAAAATGGCTTGAGGCCATGAAATCTGAGATAGGATCCATGTATGAGAACAAAGTATGGACTTTGATTGACTTGCTCGATGATCGACAAGCCATGTTAAATAAATGGATCTTCAAGAGGAAGACGGACACCGATAGTAGTGTTACTATCTACAAAGCTCGACTTGTTGCAAAAAGTTTTCGACAAGTTCAATGTGTTGAATACGATGAGATTTTCTCACTAAATAACGATGCTTAAAGTCTGTCCGAATCTTGTTAGCAATTGCCACATTTTATGAAATCTGGCAAATGGATGTCAAAACTACAGTCTTTAATGGATTTATTAAAGAAGAGTTGTATATGATGCAACCAGAAGGTTTTGTCAAACCTAAAGGAGCTAACAAAATGTGCAAGCTCCAAATGATCCATCTATGGACTGGTGCAAGCATCTCGGAGTTGGAATAAACGCTTTGATAGTGTGATCAAAGCATATGGTTTTATCTGAGACTTTTGGAGAAGCCTGTATTTACAAGAAAGTGAGTGGGAGCACTACAACATTTCGATAAGTATATGTGAATGACATATTGTTGATCGGAAATAATGTAGAATTATTACGCAAAGCATAAAGGAGTATTTGAAAGGAGTTTTTCAAAGAAGGACCTCGGTGAAGCTGCTTACATATTGAGCATCAAGATCTATAGAGATAGATCAAGACGCTTGATAAGTTTTTCAATAAGTACATACCTTGTCAAGATTTTGAAGTAGTTCAAAATGGAACAGTCAAAGAAAAGTTCTTGCTGTGTTGCAAAACGTATGAAATTGAGTAAGACTCAAATCCCGACCACGGCAGAAAATAGAAAAGAGAATGAAAGTCATTCCCTATGCCTCGATCATAGGTTCTATGAAGTATGCTATGCTATGTACGGACCTATTGTATACCTTGCTCTGAATTTGGCAAGGAGTACAATAGTGATCTAGGAGTAGATCCTTTGGACATTGGTCAAGAACATCCTTAGTGAGGACTAAGGAAATATTTCTCGATTATGGAGGTGATAAAAGAGCCCGTCGTAAAGAGTTACATCGATGCAAGCTTTTACACAGATCGAGATGACTCTAAGACTCAATCTGGATACATATTGAAAGTGGGAGCAATTAGCTAGAGTAGCTCCGTGCGAGCATTGTAGACATAGAGTATTTGCAAAATACATACGGCTCTGAATGTGAGACCCGTTGACTAAGCTTCTCTCACGAGCAAAACATGATCATACCTTAGTACTCTTTGGGTGTTAATCACATAGCGATGTGAACTAGATTATTGACTCTAGTAAACCCTTTGGGTGTTGGTCACATGACGATGTGAACTATGTGTGTTAATCACATACGAGATGTGAATATTAGTGTTGAATCACATGATGATGTGAACTAGATTATTGACTCTAGTGCAAGTGGGAGACTGAAGGAAATATGCCCTAGAGGCAATAATAAAGTTATTATTTATTTCCTTATATCATGATAAATGTTTATTATTCATGCTAGAATTGTATTAACCGGAAACATAATACATGTGTGAATATATAGACAAACAGTATGTCACTAGTATGCCTCTACTTGACTAGCTTGTTAATCAAAGATGGTTATGTTTCCTAACCATGAACAAGGAGTTGTTATTTGATTAACAAGGTCACATCATTAGTTGAATGATCTGATTGACATGACCCATTCCGTTAGCTTAACACTTGATCGTTTAGTATGTTAATGCTTTCTTCATGACCCATACATGTTCCTATAACTATGAGATTATGCAACTCCGTTTACGGAGGAACACTTTGGGTGCTACCAAAGCGTCACAACGAATCGGGTGATTATAAAGGAGTACTACAGGTGTCTCCAAAGGTACTTGTTGGGTTGGCGTATTTCGAGATTAGGTTTTGTCACTCCGATTGTCGGAGAGGTATCTCTAGGCCTTCTCGGTAATACACATCACTTAAGCCTTGCAAGCATTACAACTAATGAGTTAGTTGTGAGATGATGTATTACGGAACGAGTAAAGAGACTTACTGCAACGAGATTGAACTAGGTATTGGATACCGACGATCGAATCTCGGGCAAGTAACATACCGATGACAAAGGGAACAACGATGTCGTTATGCGGTTTGACCGATAAAGATCTTCGTAGAATATGTAGGAACCAATATGGGCATCCAGGTTCCGCTATTGGTTATTGACCGAGAATGGTTCTAGGTCATGTCTACATAGTTCTCGAACCCGTAGGGTCCGCACGCTTAAACGCTTTGATGACAGTTCATAATGAGTTTATAAGTATTGATGCACGAAGGTTGTTGAGTCCCGGATGTGATCACGGACATGACGAGGAGTCTCGAAATGGTCGAGACATAAAGATTGATATATTGGAAGCCTATGTTTGGACTTCGGAATGGTTCCGAGTGAAAACAGGATATTACCGGAACACCGGGGGGTTACCGGAACCCCCCGGGGGGTATATGGGCCCTCATGGGCCTTAAGGGAGAAGGAGAAGGGCCGGCCAGGTGGGCTGCACGCCCCCCTCCCCCTTCCAGTCCGAATAGGACAAGGAGAGGCGGCGCCCTTCCCCTTTCCCCTCCCCAATCCTACTCCAACTAGGAGAGGGGGAGTCCTACTCCCGGTGGGAGTAGGACTCCTCCTTGCGCGCCTCCTATAGGGCCGGCCACCTCCCCTTGTCTCCTTTATATCTGAGGCAGGGGCACCCCAAGACACACAAGTTGATCTCTGGATCTTTCCTTAGCCGTGTCGGTGCCCCTTCCACCATATTCCACTTGGTCATATCGTCGTAGAGCTTAGGCGAAGCCTGCGCCGGAGAAGTCATATCGTCGCGGAGCTTAGGCGAAGCCCTGCGTCGGTGGAGCATCAACATCGTCCTGCGCCGTCGTCTTGTGGAACTCATCCCCGACACTTTCTTTGGATCGGAGTCCGGGATCGTCATCGAGCTGAGCGTGTGCAGAACTCGGAGGTGCCGTGCGTTCGGTACTTGGATCGGTCGAATCGTGAAGACGCATTTACTACATCAACCGCGTTGTTATAACGCTTCCGCTTACGGTCTACGAGGGTACGTGGACATACACTCTCCCCTCTCGTTGCTATGCCGTCACCATGGTCTTGCGTGATCGTAGGAAAATTTTTGAAATTACTACGTTCCCCAACAAGAGCCCCCCTCCTTCTTATTCTTCCTTGACCTTCTCCCTAGATGGGAGAAGGGTTTCCCCTCTGTTCCTTGGCTCCCATGGCTTGGGAGGGGCGAGAGCCCCTCCGAGATTGGATCTATCTCTCTGTTTCTGCGTTCTGTCCTTGCTCTGTTTCACCGTTTCGCGTATATATGGAGATCTGTAACTCCGATTGGCCCGAAACCTTCGCCCAGATTTTTTTCCGAATATTATCTTTCTTGCGGAAAAGAGCATCAACCGCCTTACGGTGGGCTCACGAGGGTAGGCGGCGCGCCCCCCTGCCTCGTGACCACCTCGGGCACCGTCTCGCGTGGATTTTTCTTCTGGAATTTTCCATATTTTCCAAAAATAAGCTCCGTCCGTTTTTATCCCGTTTGGACTCCGTTTGATATGGATATTCTGCGAAACATAAAACATGCAATGACAGTGAACTGCACCGAGCCTGGATCAATATGTTAGTCCCAAAAATAATATAAAAAGTTGCCAAAAAGTATATGAAAGTGAATAATATTGGCATGGAACAATCAAAAATTATAGATACGACGGAGACGTATCATCCGGCTGGTGGACCGACCCGCTGCCAAGCACGAGTCTGACTGCCCTGGCCCACCCAAACCGCCTCCCTCGCCCGCGCGCGCTTTCCACCCGGAACGGCCAGCCCCGCCCGCCCCGCTTCCCGGTGCATGCGATTGCTCCGCCTTCAAACGACACAAGTGGCGTCCATCCGTCCTTCTGCCGCCCACATTAATGAAAAGCGGTTGCCGAGGCGGCTACTCCGGCGCCACACGTCCGTCCCTCCGTCGCCCACCATTGCTATATAAAATGTTGCGCCGGGCATAGTCGCAGTCATCTGCATCCGTTCCTATTCTCCTGTCCACACCACTACTGCCCACCATGGCTTCCTCGCGCTCCAGCGCTCTTCGGGACGGGCGGATGACGGACCACAAGGAGATGGAAGCTATTGCTATCGACTGGCTGGCCGGCAGGCAGCCGGAGGACGACGACGTCCCAATGGATAACATGGTAGTCGACGATCCGACGCCAACCCCCTCCTCCGCGCCATCCTCGTCGGTGCATTGCACCATGACCATCGGCGAGTCCCGTGCCCAATATATGGACACGATGAGGCAGAAGCATGAGGAGCAGTTCCGGGAGGCGCAGGCCGATGCCGCCTACAACCACCATCTCCTCCAGGAGCACCTGCAGGCGAAGGAGTAGATCGCCGTGGAGCAGGCAGAGCAGGAGGCGTTGCTCGACTCGTACCGCTCCGCCCGCGAGGGCCGCCTCGAGCGCTGGCGGTACCGCATGCGGGTGGCGGAGGCTGCGGCCGCCTACAAAGAGGGCGCGGCGAAGCGGCCGAGGCGCTTTTTGGCGAGACCAAGGATGAGGCGAAGGACAATGCCAGCTCGACGAGGCCTGCTCCGCCGAGGCCTTGGCGCCAACAATGAGGCGAAGGACACCGCGGCTCCGCCGAGGCCCCACCTGCCGCAACGAGGGGAGGATTTTCCCCGCCCGCCGAGGCACCGCCACGCAACGAGACAGAAGGACATCGCCCGGCTCCGCCGAGGCCCCGCCCGCTGCCAGCGAGGCGCGCCACAGAAAACAAGGAAGAGTAGAACACGATAGGTCGCCGCCGCTCGGGTCCAAGTAAGGCCACCGCTGCTACCCTCCGGTTGCTGGCACTGAGCTGTACATCATGGAGCAATTCTGTGATTATGGGCTGATTGAAGAGCGCTCCGTGGTTGAGCAAGCTCATGAGATAGTCATTTGCTAGAGAACTTGAGCACTTCAATTGTATGCTACCAGACAATGTGCAAAGTAAAAAGGAACAGAAGGAGTACAAAGAGTTTGAGCAGCATTTTAGCGTTCCTGTACATTGCAATCACAGCGATTCACATGTCATAGAGAACATTCAAAACAATCGATGATTATGCATCTCAGCGATTCACATGTCAGAGCCAATATTTACTTCACAACTAAAGAATAAAAAAATGGATCAACGCTGCTGACAGACAAGGGCGTCCCATTCGAAAATATCAAATGCATGTCTTCTTGCTAAAATCAATGAGCAAAATTTGACAAGGTTTTCCCATTCCAAAATATCAAATGCCTACGATTGTGGAATGGGCAGGGTTTGCCATCAGTTCGGACATTGACATGGCACCTCGTGCTAAATAAACCAGCTATTCTTTTGTGCGGTTCCACCAAAATCAACCAAATTCGCGTAGCTTGTATGATTTCGCCCTTATATGTTGCAACGCCTTGAACTTATCGGCACCTCCTTTCTTGTGGTGGAAATGAATGATTCGATGTATTCATGAACATTTTGTGCAGTTCCCATTGAAATCAAGTTGAGCACCCTTGTTTGCACAAATACAAAAAAAAGTGATTAGTATAAAGCAAACTATAATATGAATTGACAGTTTAAACTGGCACCTACATGGTCCATGTAGAGCACACTTTTACAAAAATGGAAATCATCAGAAAGAATCCTAGAACAACATTGTACTCGCGCATCACAGCAAGAAAATGGAGATTTGTCAGTCCTTCTGGGCTGAAGTTAGTTTGATCTTGTGGGGGGTAATGTAACCATCCTTCAACTGCTCCTTCCGATGAGAAGATAGCGGGGCTTCTTCATCACGGAATAATCGGAACTAGTCACTTCACGTACTCCATATTCTTCTTCAGAGGAGGATGATCCTGTTGCGCAAAGACAAGAGGATAACTAAATGCTAGCATCCCTGTTTGCTCAAAAAAGGGAAAGGAAATATTTAAAACAGCATAGATGAAGCACTTCTCAAGGACAATACCACTTTTTGATGATAGCATCTAAACAGTAGCACAACACCGATAGAGATGACAAAGCTCAATCATATGGATGAAATCAATGGGCGAGTACCAACCTTTGTCAGGAGGCTTATTGTGTAGAGCATACAGATGAAGCACTTCTCCGGAACCATCTGTTGCTATCTACTGTGGTGGCCATGCTTACTATATACTCCTCGATTAGATTAATGTTTCCAACATCTTCTTGTGCAGTTCCACTAAAATATATGGTATCTTCAAAGAAGATCCCTATTTACACAAGTAGAGATAACTACGTATTACATTAAGAGCGGCATCAAATCAGTGGCAAAACTATTGCTCGTTCCAGCCATAGCAATAAATTAAGATGCAAAACTATATGATTACTTGTGTCATCACAGTTCCAGTGCTTCATTACAGCACTAGGAGTTGATTTTTGTTTTTGTTTCGCTTGTTCTTCCCTCTGTTGGAAAAGGCAGTGCCTAGGAGGCGCTTAGGCACGCCTAGGCGCTAGGCGATGGCCCAATGCCTCGCCTAGGGCATAAGCAGAAGTCTAGGCAGAGCAAGTAAGAAATTGTCTACCCAAGCAACAAATCATGCCATATTGCACAGATATGCCAAAAGGGCCATATTCCAATCATAGTAGTTGGTCGTTAACATACTTATATGCCCTAAATTAATAAAATACACATATAATAACCACATATACACCCCAATAGTAAATATTATATAATCGCCTAGGCTACGCCTAGGGCGCTTAAGCGCCGCTTAGGCACTAGGCGAAGGCCAACCGCCTCGCTTACGCCTACCACTTTTTCCAACCTTGGTTCTTCCCCTTCATCACTTGGTTCAATAACAGACAAGCTTGGCCTTCAATGTAAGATTTGGCATGTCAATTAGGTTGCACAAGTATAGCTCTAAACAATGACATTAATTTTTTGATTAAATTGGCAAAATACAGGCCAACAGTTGTGAAATACCCTTATCTTACCTCAATGGGATATTACGGTGCACATACAGATTGGAAGTCTTGTCTCCATTTATGCAGTTCACTAAAATCAAGCAACATTACCGTACAAGTAGCACAACATATGAAAGCACACTGCAGAATCATGTGAAAAAGGCTAATCTTGACCTCTCATGACGCGAAATTCAAACAACTCACAAGAAGAAGTTCTGAACCAAATTTGCCAACACGGATAGGAAGTAAGATCTCCTCTTGTGCAGTTCCACTAAGATCAAGCAATCAAGCAACGTTGTCGGTGTGACATTTTGGTTGAACTGCACAAAACACTCTTAAAACAAAAGTGTTTTGTGCAGTGCAACAAAAGGTCACAATGGCAACGAGGTGAAGTAGAACCCTGTTTACACAGAGGTGCAAAGGAAACAACTAGTGGTCAATAACGGTGGATGACACAGAAGCCAACAAAAAGAAGCATCTACCTTATCTAAATGGGAAAGAAAGCAATACAGTAGCATTTCACAAACGGTGGCATTGATTAATATTAACAGAGAGATTATATTAACAATAAAATTCGTTAAACATTTAATTTGCTTTTAACTGTGGCATTGCATCAATTTTCCAAATGGCATTATTAGAGGGTGTTTGTTTACGGGGACATTTTCGTGGAGGTACTAAAAAACTCCGTGTCGGTCCCATCTAAACCAAGCAGGGAGGGACTTTTAGGGACTAAAAGTGGGCATTTGGGACTAAAGAAAGAAGACCCCGAGGGAGTCTTTTTGGGACTTTTTCCAACGATTGCCCACACGCATTGCACCTTGTCTCTATTAGTTCACTACTAGGGGTAACATGGTCTTTTAGCATGTCATTTAATAACCTCTAGTCCATGTTTAGTCCCCGGAACCAAGCAGGTAGGGACTAGGGAGTTTTTAACCAAACAGGGCCTTAGATTAACAACAGCTAAAGAGTTGCACGGGACAGTGGACGCACCAGCACCATGTGCATCTACCGATGTACTGGGGTGATGCACAGTCTATTGCAACAAAGAACAAACAACCAAGGAGCATATTTGTGTTGGTCCCGGTTTTGTGATCTTTAGACACCTTTTCCTATGTGAGAGCAGAAAATCTAGTCCTGCTCAAACTCTACATCCTTGTCCCCCAAAACAAAGATCAGTTCGTTACAGATGTGCGTACTGCGTTTGTCATTGTTTTCCCTTTTCGACCAATGTAGGTGCTGGATAGCCAGTCTATACTAGTTCTTTCCCCACTTCCTTTCCTCTGTGAACCACGTCCTAGATTTATGCTATACAACTTTCCCCACTACTTTCCCCCATTCCTGTCCTCTTTGAACCACGTCTTAGATTCATGCGATACAACTTTCCCCACTACTTTTCCCCTTCCTTTCCTTTTTGAACCACGTCCTAGATTCATGCTATACAACTTTTCCCACTACTTTCCCCCATTCATTTCCTCTTTGAACCATGTCCATGGGTCCCACCAGTCAGAGGGTGAAACAAACAAATTAATAAGAAAAAATAAAAGCGCTAGCGGTGTATATTACCTCACACATCTCGCTACTGCTCGGGAACACTGTCCAATTGATCCCTCTGTTCGCTCACGTACTATTTTAAGTGAATCCTTATTATAACATGCACACAATTTTGGGCACTTGTATTCGACCTAAGTCAGTGTGCCACCTTATATCGTACGACTCCCTCTGTCTAGGTGTAATAAGTCACGTTAGAAGGTGTAGCGGGACCAAGGTGCAAGCAGATTGGAGGAGAAGGAGAAACTTGACCGGTCATTCCTCCAATCAAAGCCCCTGATTTCTGTCTCTAAATGCAACAATTAATCCAAACAACTAAAAGATGCCTCTTCTCTTCTTGTACGTACTCCATACACTCGCATGATTTTCCTATTCTATGAACCTATGTGTGCGTGTGCGTGTGGGTGTGTGTGTGCGTGTGTGTGTTTAATAGCATGTGTGTGTTAGAGAGAGCGACAGATCGACCTACTCCTACAGAGAGATGTTGTGTAGCGTATGATTTTAGCCGCGAGAGTCGGTGCATCCTCTCGTTTCCGGGCATCCGGTAGGGACAGGCGGACAGATGCCACGCCCGCTCCTAACCAGCCTGGCCCACCCAAAGCCCCTCCATCGCCCGCGCGCGCTTCCTGCCAGAAACGGTCAGCGCCGCTCCAAAGAATCGGTGCTGCATTCATGCCCGGGCAGAGCAGACGCGGCCTCTCACTGGCGCCTGTGTTGAAGGGAGAAGCGGATTCAAGAGTGATGGTTGCTTCATCCGTCCAACTTACTGTTGGGTCTATGTGATTTGACGGCTCACTGGTCATTATTACTAAGGTGGTAGGACTGCTAAATGTCCCACGCTTTCGGCGAAAGGAGGTACTACTAGATTACAATTTTCTCCATTCTTACGGCGGAGGAGTGCAAGAGCAGTGAAAACACGCAGGCTCGGTGATTACATGGCCCACCTCACACTATCACCATATTTTTTGGACACCGTGCGACACCTAACTCTTTATATAGTACTACTTGTATAATACGTACTGTAATTTATCAGCGAGATAGTACAATGCTATGAAGCTTCCGACACATTACATGTATCTTGCGTCCAAGGTTGCCGTTGCAACATTTCATCAAATACAAAGGAGACTAACATGCATGCTATTGCATCTCAATGATTGACAGATCATAGCAAATATGTACTCCCTCCATTCCAAAATAAGTGTCTCAACTTTTTGCTATATACAGAGCAAAATGCGTGAATCTACACTCTAAAATACGTCTATATACATCAGTGTTTGGAGTATGTACTAGTAGTTCATATTGAAATCTACTAAAGGACATATATATTCCAAACAATATGATAATCTCGCTAACCAAGGTAGTAGGGACGAGGAGTAAATGGAGGGAGTACTAGTAAAATTTTCTCCTTGTCCTACGAGCCACCGCGCACGTGGGCGAGGGAGCGGGCGTAAGGAAGCAAGCTTCACCTCATCCTGTGAGCCACCGCGCCCGTGGGCGGTGGAGACGGCGTACTAAGCAAGCTTCTCCTCGTTCTGCGAGT
This sequence comes from Aegilops bicornis, assembly GCA_021605145.1. Lineage (NCBI taxonomy): Eukaryota > Viridiplantae > Streptophyta > Magnoliopsida > Poales > Poaceae > Aegilops > Aegilops bicornis. Next base: position 738,214,215 of record CM038671.1, read on the forward strand.
TGACGGGACACATCAAAAGTACTCCAGTGTATAGAGCCTTGCCTCTAAGGTAGGCCCCACATGGTTTGCCTCTTTTTTATTTAATATAACAAGTCAAGTAGGAATTTGTTTGTTCACCCGTGGTAGACAGTCCTCCCTCCATCTATTGGACAACCAGTACACGTGTCAAGTTACCACGTGGGCTGCCTTTTCGTACAGAAATGAGCTCCACCGTGTACCCGCGCGGGTGTGGTTGGGAAAGAGACGGTAGTACGTGCGCCATGCGTGCCCCTCTTCTCTTTGTGCATGCCCCCCACCTACGTGGGTGTGTGTGAGAGATACAAACCTAGACAAATGGCTTGTGCGTTCGTGAGTGTTTTTTGTTTTTTTGGGGGAGAGGTTGATTTCGTGGATGTATTTGTGGGAATATGTGTCGATGACATCTCAAACAAAATTGTGCATGCAATGTGTGTGAAATGGAGGCCTATCCATATCATATATAGAGGGTCGGGCGATCCACGAGAAGAGAGGGAGGGGTCATAGATATCGATAGAGTCGAAGAGAGGATCAAGTGGGTGGGTGCGAGATCGATGAAGAGAGCCATCGAAATTGTGTGTGTGTGCAAGTCAAAGATATAGGGCGACTGACCTAGCTACCGGAACGTCAGAGGGCACAGGTCAAGTTTGTGTGTGGCAGGGAGACATGACTAGAGTGCTCGATGTATCGGTGTGTGTGTGTGTGTGTGTGTGTGTGTGTGTGTGTGTGTGTGTGTGTGTGTGTGTGCGAGGGGGTGGGGGAGGGGTAGGCAGAGGCCTAACTATAGAGGTAGAAAGACTCGTATATGTGTTGAGAAGGAGAGACACAGCTATGTCTTGAGGGAGATCGGTCGACATCCATAAATAACCGAAGTATAGGAAAAAGGATGGGACAGGGAGAGAGAGGATAGAGAGAGGGAGTGAGATGGGTAGAGTGATGGATGGGTGATGGAGTTGCTTCTCGAAGATGGTGGGAGAGGCCTACTAGACAAACCGAGGGTGGAACTGCAATATTATCAATAAGAGTGGGGATGTGTTTACGTGTGTATGCATGCGTGATAGATCTGTCGGGACACATCCATGGATGATGAAGGGGAACTATGTGTTTGGTAAGCAAACCTAACTAGATCGGTAGATCAATTGTTGTTTGTCGGAGGAAGGGAGAGACATAAATAATGAGGTAGATCGATCGACGCGTGGGGGAAAATGAGTTATAAGGACCTAGCTAGCTATATGTATAGCGAGAGATCGGTCGGTGTACGTCCATTTATTAGAGGCAAATAAGGCCCGACGAGACGGATAAACAGAGAGAATGGAGCTAGGAGGTGGTGCGAGAGGCCCAGCTACTAGCTAGATAGGGGGAGGAGTGTGCGGTTGTGAGATCGATGAAAAGAGGCGAGAGTTTACACGTGAGTGGGACCGTATGAGAGACACGAGGCAAGGACACATAAAGGAGGAGATTGAAGGTGCGTGTGTATGTTGTAGGCAGACATCGCTGGAGAGGTTTATCGATCGGTGTGTGTCAGAAAGGAGTTTTGGAGACTATGGGAGAACGACCTAAAGAAGAAAAAAATGAATTTGTGCGATGGATAGAATGCTGCGGGAGGGGGAGGGCGAGGAGGGCGTGTGCATGCACGAGAGAAAGTTAGTGGTAGCTACAAAGGTTAGAGGATTGTGTGGGTGTAAGAGACTAAAAAAGATCATAATTTGATATGGAAGTGGATTCATATATTTGAATAGGAGATCATAGTGTTTTAAACATATGCATGCATGAATATAGCGGTGATCTGGCGTGTTGTGGTTTTGCACATGTTATACCATAATGTGATAATGCATGGCGTTTGCAACTCACAGCTAAATGTCGAACAATCTAAACCATACTATACATCGAACAATCTCACATTTTATTTGAATTTGTGATAATGTGTGGCGTTTGCAGCTTACAACTAAATATCGAACAATCTAAACAATACTATATATCAAACATTCTCGCATTTTATTTGAATTTGTGGTAATGTGTGGTGTTTGCAACTCACATCTAAATACTTGTAGGCGTAGGGGACGGGGAACCATACATAATGTGATAAACACATTATACATATGAGACATGGTTTAGTTTGTGAAGATCTAGCTAGAGCTTGAAATGTACTATGATTTGAAATCAACATAAAGTGGATTCAAAAAATCGAGTTCGAGTTCATATAGTACACATAGTTCATATGTAACTCGAGACTAATCATGTGGTGTCTTTGTGAAGATAATACACAAACGATGGTTTAACTTGACAATAATGACGATTGTAGATCTTATTAAAATAGAGAAACAAATTCAAATGCTTTGACTTCACAACAATCACTATTGTAGATCTTATTCAAATAGAGAAACGAATTCAAATTTAGTTCATATTGACGCGGTAGTATATACGTTTGGAATGCACTAAAACGTTCATTTGAGTACTAGGTTGCATGAATTATACACGTAGCAAAATATTTTAATTGAACATAACATGAATTCAAAGTTTTGAATGACATTTGTAGTGCGAATTGATTTGGTACAATACACGTTAGGCTTGTCCGGAAATTTCAACCCGCGCTTGTTAGCCCGAAATATTTAAGATATATCTTTGCCTCGTTGTGCTCCGACAACTCCCTCCATCTCAACCCGCGCGTTGCTATTCCAAAATTACAACGCGCGCGAAAACTCCCACCTCCTGTGAAATCCTGACACACGAAATGCCCGTGATACCCCTGAACCAAAAGAACGGCCTCAAATCGGTGGGGGTACTTTCGTAACTTACCCCACATTTCGGACAAGCGCGTCCCTAAGCCATGGTTCCCCACTCTTACCCCATCCGCCCACCCATTCGTACACCGAGGCCGGGAAAACCCGTGAAGCCCCACACCTCCTCTGTCCGCCACCCAGCCGGAGCCTCTTTCCTGACGACATCGTCCATAGCAACACCTCGACGTCCCTCATCCACCATACCGGATGAGGATCCGTCGTTGATCTGGTCGTCCTGCCGGTTCAGCCACCCCGTCCTCCACCTCCAAGGAGCTGCCCCGACGTTCCCCTCGTCTTTCGCGCCACCTCCATTCCCACACCGCCGTCTTCACCTACACCACCGGAAGAGCATCAGCATCACCGTTTCCTCAGATGAAGCTGTGGCCTAATCGGCGCCACCAAAGAGGTTGTACACTAATCGCCGCATTTTCTTCTTGATTCGATCTCACGGTGCTACCGGCGCTCGGTCCTGAGCCGACACGGCGCGGCTCCATCCACCGCGGTGTCGCCGGCCACTTCCTCCACGATGTCGCTCCCTCGGCGGCGACGTCCACATCAGTAGGAGCTGTTGCTGCTTTAGCTCTCGCCCGTGCTGCTGCTCTGCTCTTGCTCTCGGTCCCCTGCCTGGTCTGCTCTTGCTCTTGCTCTTGCTCGCGCTGGTGCTCTCGCTCTTGCTCTTGCTCGCGATGCTGCTCCAATTTAGCTACACTTCAGTCGACTGAATCGACTTTTGGGTCAGTCGATTTTCAGGGGGTGGGGGGGCTCGCCGGAGTTAAGGAAGAACCAGCCACAATCGGGAGGGGGCTCACCGGAGAAGTACCCACTATCTATCTTAGGGTTCAGGGTGGGGGCGGTGGTCGCCGGTGGTGGGGCGGTGGCGTGGGGATTGCCGGAGAAAAAGCTAAACGCAGAGGCCTAGAGGGATGGCGGGCGGCGGTGGGGAGTGTTTTCGAGGCGAGGCGGCTGTTTGGCCCGGTGGTGGCGGCTCGAGGGGTGGAGGTTGAAGATGAACTGCAGGCCCTTGATTTCGTATCCAACGGCTGCAAAATCGACTGACCAGAGATGAAAAAGTCAATCGACTATCGTGTAGCCTCACCTCTAGTGCGTTCAGTTTCGACAGTAAAGTTCAGTTTCGATAGCAAAATTCAGTTTCGGCAGTTAAGTTCAGTTTCGACAGTTAAATTCAGTTTCGACAGTAAAGTTCAGAGATGAACGGCTGATGTATACATCTAGCACTTTGTGGTTATGTATTTTACGTCATCTATTGGAGATGCTATTAGAATTCCACTCAGGTTAACGTTGTCTCTCTTGTCCTGCTTCAGCCTCGGCGTCGTACAACTCACGGAGTTGCTCCAACGATGAAACCCTCCATCACGGTGAGCGATACCTGGCTCCATCTCCAGACGCCTAAGATCTTCTTCCCCTCCTCCGACAGCCAAGTCAGCCGGAGCATCCACACCGGCTAACCCAATCACGCTGAGACCGACATGGCTTCGCCAAAGAGGTTGTACACTTCTTGTGGTTTGACTTAATCTCACCATACTTCTTTGCATCCTGTGATCTTCCAATTCTTGTGAACCAAACACCCAGTTAGCGAGAAATCCTGTGTTTTAAATTCTCTATTTTGCACGTGCATTCCTATCCTATTCATGTATATTTCCTATCCCTGCATTGTTAGAATCCTCAAATTCAAACAAGCCCTTACACAATTACTTCTGTTACAGATATGTGTCAAAGAAAACCTTGTGTGGTTTGTCCTGCTCCTGCGATGTTGTGTTCCATCCCAGCTCAGTTGCTCCAACGACGAAATGGTTCACCACAATGAGGATCCATCTCTCAAACTGTCTTCGCCGCCTCGAGATCTTCTTCCCGCCACCGCAGCCATTTAAAACTGCATTACCATCATCAACTAAGCAGATGACCTTGAGGACTACGGGTCCGCAAGAGAGGTCAAACTCTTCCGTGTCCGCTTCACGTTATGCATCGCTTAATATGATGACATGCTACTTTATCGTCGTGTTCACCTATTAGACTCCGACTCAGGTCCAAACTTATGCTGAAACTTGAGTTTTTAAATGGTTGTGGGGTACATATTGGGCAGCAATCAGTACTATCTGTCTACTATCTGGTTAATCTCAGGTGTCTACTATGAGTTTCATGTTGGGTGCAAAAAAACATTAAAGGAGTCATTATCTGTATTTTTAACTAAAGCTATTATCTGCCTACTATCATTGGTTTTGGGTCTATCCACAGTTTGCTACCATCACTCTGGATTTGTGCATGCAGTCCTTACATAATCTCACTATGTTTCATTCCTATGCATGTCAGTTATTGTACACAATGGAACTGAACATGTAGAGCAAAAGAGATGAGCCTGGCAATAAATTTCATGCAGACGTCGCTCCATGGTGGGCGCAAAGGCAGCCCCCCTCCACCCATTTCGGATCGTAATCAAGAGGAAGATAAGCTTACGAGGGGATTGGAAGCGAAGACCACTCCTATTTACCCCATGAGGTCTTCGCTCTAACTTGGCATCTTGATGTTGGTTATATCATGCATATGGTGCCTTGCATTGCTTACTTTATACATCAAATATGTCAACTACTTAGTTTAGACATGCTTTGTGTGAATGCCATCTGTTTAGTTTATTCATCGTTTATGTGAATTATGCAATGCCATCTTGTTTAGCCAGGCATCATATATGTGAATTTTGCAATGCCATCCTGCTTAGCCGGTCATCTTATATGTAAATTATATCAGGCCATCCTTTTTTTTCATTACGTATTACATTTGTCAACAATGTTAGTACATTCAACTACTCTTCGTGTGCATCAGCCATTTGACAAGGTGATGGAAAATTGTGGAGTGAAAACAAGGTCTTCAGAGAAGACTATGCTATCTGATGAAGCGCATATCTCGCTGATTATGGATAGCTCCTCAGAGGAGGATTCAGAGACAGATGACTAGTCCTATTCCCCCCCCCCCCAAGGTGCATGCTCTAACTTGGCAGGGTTATGTTTCTCATATCGTGCGTATGGTATCTTGCATTGCTATGTCATTTGCTTAGTTTAGACATGATTTGTATGAATGCCACATGTTTAGTGTCTAATTACCATATATGTGAATTATGCAATGCCATCTTTTTGCAAGATATTATATATGTGAATTATGCAATGCTATCTTGTTGCAAGGCATTATATATGTGAATTATGCAATGCCATGCTGTTTAGCCAAGAGTCATATATGTGAATTATATCATGCCATCCTTTTTTTGTATTTCTCATTGCTTTTGCCAACAATGTTTGTATTTTTAACTACTCTTCCTGTGCATCAGCCATTTGAATTGGTGATGGAGAAATCTGGAGTGAAAACAAGGTCTTCAGAGCATACAATGCTACCTGGTGAAGCAGATATGTTGCTGCTTACAGATAGCTCTTCAGAGGAGGATTCAGAGGCAGATGACCAGTCCTATTATCCCCCTGAGGTGTATGCTCAAACTTGGCAGGGTTATATTACTCATATCATGCATATGTTGTATTGCAATGCTTAGTTTTTCCATCATATACACGATGTTGAATGTCATCTCCTTAGTTGACACATCATATATGCGATTGCCCTCTGCTCACTTCCTTAGTATATAAATCATATATCTGAATTATATCATGCCATGATGTTTACATAGACAGCATATATCTGAATTATGGCATGCCAACCCATTTTCTAAAGACATAATATAGTTATATCATCTCATCCTGTTCACATAGTCATCATATTTTGAATTATGTCATTCTATCCGTGAATTATATCATGCCATCATGTTTCCATCGACGGCATGTTTGTGATTTATGGCATGCCAACCACTTTAATAGACACATCGTATAGTTATATCATGTCATCTTGTTTAGATAGTCAACATATTTTGAAGTATGTCATTCTATCCTGTTTAGTTAGCCATCATACATGTGAAATTGTGTCATTCTATCCTGTTTAATTAGCCATCATATATTTGAAATTATGTCACGCTATTACATTTGATTAGACAACATAAATGTGAATTATTTCATGCCCTATTTTCTTCCCTACTATCCATTGCACTGTCTATCTTACAATGTCTGTACATTCAATTACTTTTCTTGTTTATCAGCCATTTCAATTGGAGGGTGATGGCGGTATATGTGGGGAGTAAACACACGGTCTTGAAAAGATCGTGCTACCTGTCGATGGAGATAGAACCACGGTTGTACTTGCCCAACCCACCACACATAACCCAGACTCACGCAGATTGTACCCCTACCAGTTGGACAGAGAACCAGCTACACCCCTTCTAACCCCAACCCCAGCAGATAGTAACCCAGTTCCAGTTGACACAGCACCGTCTCCACCACAGAGCACCCAAACACGGCGATTAGTAAGGCAACTGCAGTGCCCAAAGCATGAGGACCACCACTCCGAACCCCAAGTCAACGCTTAAAGCAGAAGAAGAATTGTTCTCAGGTCAGGTTCCGTAGCTATGGTTCATACTACTTTGCTCTTGCATCACTGTATTTAATCATACCAACTAATTTCAAATTTGAACGATGCAATTGAAACTCCAATGGCGCAATAAGTATGTTTCAAACCTGTTTCTTTAATGTGTTTGCTGTTGTAACTTGCTCTATGTTGATTTCAGTTTCAATTGAATAAACAGTTATGTTCTCATGCCATGCACATTACAAGTGTTGTTATTGCTGTGTAGTTTCCCACACTTATATTCTGTCTATGTTGCTTTGTCTTAAATAGATATGATTGAACTGTATCTATCTTGATTTGGCAACATAAACTAGAATGATATAGACCATCTGATGACCATACTACATAGATATATGTTTGTTTCATCTTTGTTATCCTGTCCACCTTACTCTTGAACTGGTTTACCAAAATGAGTTTAGAATCTTGCATTGTAAACTTTGTGATGTGTTTGTTTGTTTCTCCTTTAGAACGCGGATAAAATATTGGAGAAGAGTACCCCGTTATGCAATGGTAAAGGAAGTAATGCAGATCAGGTTCAAGATAGTGAGACATCCCTGTTGTTCTCCAAGAAAGCTGATAAAAACTATATTGAAGACACTGAGACAACCCCAAAGTCCTGTCTTGATGTGGTGTTCGAGTTATTGGCTACTACTGCTTGCACCAGCTCTTCGTACTCGCTGCCTGAATCAGTTCGGCTTCTTGAGTCTCAACTTCAAGTTGGAAGACATCGATCAGATGTTACGCGACAGGAAGCCGAAGGACAGAGGAAGTCCCTGCAGAATTCAGATGCATACTTTCTGGTGCAACTGACAAGTCTTTGGAGGATTTAAGCGCCAAACAAGAGAAAGTTAATAAGCTTGCTAAGCATCTTGCGACATTATGGGTACCCAGGATATTGTTTCTTGAGCTCTTCTGAAGTGGTTTCAGTTCTGGACTTGTTTTGCTGCGGCGTTTATATGCAGCTTTGTTCCCTATATTTGCACTGGTGGCGAACTTTGATGCCCAGTGGATGTTTTTTTTTTTGACAGAAAGACTGTAAGGGAACCCCTTACAGTATAATTGGTGCAACAAACCCAAATTGCAAGTACTATGCCTTGAACCTGGGTGGGTGGGAAGGCATCAGCCCCTTCCCACCACTAGGCTATGCCTTAGTCTGCATGCCCAGTGGATGTAATATGCGTAATAGCCGTGATAGCCTAGCGTAAGTTACTTGCTTATTATTTTCGTTGTCTTGTTTATTTGTTTTCTTGTAGTCAGTGCAGTTCTTTTTTCCGCGGTTTGCTAGTGGCCGGAATAACCTATTTTTTTAAACTAGGCCACATTAACAATGGGCTACATATTTACTGTAGGCCTCCTACGGGCCATAGAAACAATGGGCCTTCTAAGGGCCATAGACACAATGGGCCTTCTACGGGGCGTAGATACAATGGGCCTTCTACGGGGCATAGACACAATGGGCCTTCTACGGGCCGTATCATCAATGGGCCTTCTCCGGGCCGTATGATCGGTTGGCCAAACATGGGCCAATAACATACCACATTATGGCCGTAAATGTGCTAGAGTTGAAATCGTCCATTCATGGGCTGACCATAACCGGCCGTCGTTAATAGGCCGTATTTGATGACGCTATGAAAACGGCCCAACGTATTAATGGGCCACAAATGGGCTGAATCTAACCACGGGCTGTATTTGGCCCACAAGCTGAAAATGACAGTAACGGGCCGAAAGTAAACGAATGCTGGAAATGAGCCCAAGAATAAATGGGCCCTAAGAAGGGCGAAAGATAACATGGGTTGGAAAGGGCCCAACGGAATAATGGGCCGTTAATGGGTATAAAGTGATACACTGTTCATTACGGGCCAGTTTTACCATGGGCCGTTAATGGGCCGAGGTTTACTAAGGGCCTCATATGGGCCAAAGACGTCATGGGCCATACATGGGCGGAAGTTAAAGCGGGCTGGAATTATATTGGACGCCCAGATGACGCTATTGGGCCTAATTCGGATAGGCCGAACGGGCCACAGGATAGCGGGTACGTAAATGGGCTATATGTGAGCAGGTCGTTAACGGGCTTGCCTTGGGCGGCCCGCTACCTTTGACCAAGTCAAGCGGGCGGCCTTTTCACATGTATGGGCCTCTGTTGGTCCGTGCCACGTGTCGACGTATCATAGGTGCTTTGGGTCCAATGAGTGGATGACGTCTGTCCCAACGGTGAGCCGACACGTGTTTCCTCCAGCCAATGATGATTTTACACGTGGAAAATCCCCATTGGTCGGGGCTGTTAACGGGTTGTCGGATCCAAAACCGGACCCGATAGCTTAACGGCGTTCCGTTACGGTGGATGCCATGTGTCGGTCACCCTTGACGAAAGCACTTCTGTGACGCGCGATTTATCGTCATGGAAGTGGACACTTCCGTGATGATAATTTTGGTAATGTCATGGAACACTTCTACGACAACACAGGTATGACTATCTTGATTTTGTCATAAATTTGTCATGGATGTACATGCATGACAGAAAATGTGACCTACTGTGACAAACACGTATCATCACGGAAGTGTATTTTTTTGTAGTGTAGCCGCACAAGGGCTTAAAGCTAGAAAAACAAAAAAAGTTTAAAGAGAGGAAAAAATAATGGAAACAACGGGAGAAGAAGACGAACAAAGAGTCCGGCTTTAGGCGTAGAGTCTGGCGGCATTCCACGGGTTCGGCTCCAGGCGATTGTCCAATGCGTCGCGCAGGCGGTACGCTCCTCCAGTGAGAACTTCATCTATGATGAAGGGACCCTCCCACTTGGGCTTGAGTTTGTCCTTTTTCTTTTCTGGCAAGCGTAGAACGAGTTCACCAAAATTATAAGTCTTGGCCCGCACCTCTCTACTTTGATATCTGCAAGCCTGTTGTTGATAGAATGCAGATCGGGCTTTTGCAACGTCACGCTCCTCCTCCAAGGCATCCAGGCTGTCCTGCCGATCCAACTCGGCTTCTCTCTCTTCATACATGCGCACTCAAGGTGAGTCATGAATAATGTCGTAGGGCAAAACGGCCTCTGCGCCGTACACCATGAAGAATGGTGTGTATCTGGTAGTGCGATTGGGCGTGGTCCGCAACCCCCATAGTACGGAGTCGAGCTCCTCAACCCAGTGCTTGTCTGATTCTTTCAACGACCGCACTAGTCTAGGCTTAATGCCGCTCATAATAAGACCATTAGCTCGTTGAACTTGACCGTTTGTTTGTGGATGATAGACTGAGGTGTAATCGAGCTTAATGCCCAATTTAGCACACCAGGATTGCACTTCATCGACTGTGAAATTGGAGCCGTTATCTGTGATGATGCTGTGTGGGACACCATAATGGTGCACGACACCGGATATAAAATCTATCACAGGTCCAGCTTTGGCCGTTTTCACTGGTTTGGCCTCTATCAATTTGGTGAATTTATCTACCATGACTAGCAGATATTTTTTCTTATGGCTTCCTCCTTTAAGGGGTCCGACCATATCAAGCCCCCAGACCGCAAAAGGCCAAGTGATGGGGATTGTTTGTAGGGCAGTAGGCGGCATATGGCTTTGATTGGCAAAGAGCTGGCATCTGACACAACGTTGGACCAAGTCATGTGCATCTACTCGGGTCGTCGGCCAAAAGAAACATGTACGGAAAGCCTTACTTACAAGGGCCCGGGCTACGACGTGGTGACCGTCGAGGCCAGCATGGATTTCAGCCAGGAGCTGTTGTCCCTCTTCTTCGGAGATACACATTTGATGGACTCCGGTAGCACTTTTCTTGTAGAGCTCTCCGTCATGGACCTTGTAAGCTTTTGAGTGCCGAACAATGTAGCGAGCCTCATTCTGGTCCTCAGGGAGCTCTCGCCTATTAAGTAGGCCAGGAAGGGCTCGGTCCATGGGGTAATTACTGCCATTATTAGATGGGCCGATGGTGTTATCTCGGTGGCTGAGCCCCCGATGATATCGATATTGTGTTCGGAATCTGGGGGTGTCATCGGATTCGGACTAGTGTTGCCGCTCTCATCCTTCCACATCACGGATGGCTTGAAGAGCCTTTCCAAAAAGATGTTTGGCGGGACGGGGTCACGCTTGGCGCCCATGTGAGCAAGGACGTCCGCCGCTTGATTGCTTACTCGAGCCACATGATGAAACTCAAGTCCCATGAATCGAGCTGATATTTTGAGTACAACGTTACGATAGGCCGCCATCTTCAGATCCTTGACGTTGAAGTCTCCATTTATTTAGGATATTGCAAGATTTGAATCCCCGTGCACCTCCAGGCGTTGTATGCCCATGGAGGTAGCCATCTGAAGACCATGCAATAAGGCCTCGTATTCGGCTGCGTTGTTGGAGTCTGTGTATAATATTTGGAGTACGTCTTTGTCTTTGTGTATCCGATGGGGGCGTTAACACGGCCTTTGCTCCTAAACCGGCCAACATTTTAGAGCCATCAAAGTACATGACCTAGTTGGAATATGTGACATACTCTTTAGGGAGTTCAGCCTCTGTCCATTCGGCGACGAATTCGACCAATACTTGGGAATTAATGGCCCGACGTGGTTTGTATGTTATATCAAATGGCAGGAGCTCAATGGCCCACTTAGCAATCCGGCCCGTAGCATCGCAGTTGTTTATTATGTCATTGAGTGGAACTTCGGAAGCCACTGTGATAGAGCACTCTTGGAAGTAGTGTCGTAGCTTCCGGGATGCCATGAAGACCGCATATGCTATCTTTTGGTAATGAGGGTACCAGGATTTGCATGGTGTGAGGACAGTGGATACGTAGTATACCGGTTTCTGGAGTGGGAATTTGTGTTCGTCCTCCTCTCGTTCAACGACGAGCACCGCGCTCACCACCTGGTGAGTTGCGGAGATGTATAATAACATTGGTTCGCCGACGCTCGGCGCGGCCAGGATTGGGTTACTCGCTAAAAGAGCCTTTATTTCTTCCAGTCCGACCGTTGCCGCATCCGTCCACTCAAAGTGGTTGGTGCGTCGGAGAAGGCGATACAGTGGCAATGCTTTTTCTCCTACTCTGGAGATAAAGCAGCTTAAAGCTGCCACGCATCCGGCTAGTTTTCAGACCTATTTAAGGTCTGTTGGTATAGCCAATTGTGACAAAGCCCAGATTTTGGCTGGATTAGCCTCAATTCCTCTATTGGAAATGATGAAGCCCAGCAGTTTTCCAGCGGGAATGCCGAAAACACACTTTTCTGGATTGAGCTTGATGTCATATGTACGGAGGTTGTCGAATGTGAGACGCAGGTCGTCTATTAGTGATTCGACGTGCCTAGCCTTGATGACTACGTCATCCACATATGCTTCAACCGTCTTGCCGATTTTTTTCTTGAGGCATGTTTGAATCATGCGTTGGTAGGTGGCGTCGGTGTTTTTTAGCCCGAAGGGCATAGTGTTGAAGCAGAAGGCCCGTATGGGGTAATAAATGTCGTTGCGGCTTGATCGAACTCCTTTATTTTGATTTGATGGTATCCGGAGTATGCGTCGAGGAAACACAGTGAGTCGTGTCCTGCGGTAGCATCGATAATATGATCGATGCGGGAGAGGGGTAAGGGATCCTTAGGGCAAACCTTGTTGAGGTCTTTGAAATCGACGCACAGGCGCCCGAATTTATCCATCTTTGGTACCATCACCAGGTTTGCTAGCCAGTCCGGATGTTTTGTTTCTCTGATGAATCCGGCCTCGATTAACTTGGCTAGCTCCTCCCCCATAGCTTGTCGTTTGGGTTCGGAAAAGCGCCGCAGTGTTTGCTTGACCGACTTATATCCCTTCAGTATATTGAGGCTGTGTTCAGCCAACCTGCATGGGATTCCTGGCATATCAGAAGGGTGCCGGGCGAATATGTCCCAGTTTTCGCGTAGGAATGCTCGTAGTGCAGCGTCAACTGTTGGGTCCAATTGTGCCCCAATGGAGGTTGTTTTCTTGGGGTCCGTTGGGTGGACCTGAAATTTGGCTATTTCGTCTGCTGGTTTGAAAGAGGTGGATTTGGGGCGTTTATCAAGGATTACACCGTCCATGTCCACCGTGGAGCGTAGTGCGGTTAACTCTTCGGCCGCGAGGGCCTCGGACAGTGACTTGAGGGCCAGGGATGCGGTTTTATTTTCGGCGCAGAGGGCTATGTCCGGATCACTGGCGAGAGTGATAATACCGTTGGGCCCGGGAATCTTGAGCTTCATATACCCGTAGTGAGGTATGGCATGAAAGCGTGTGAACGCATCTCGCCCCAACAGGGCATGATATCCACTATTGAAAGGGGCCAGTTGGAAGGTTATTTCTTGGGCGGTAGTTCTTGGCGTGCGAATACCACGTCAAGTGTGATTTTCCCAGCGCACCGCGCCTCCGGTAGGAATGATTCCTCGGAAGGTCGTATTACTACGCCGATCGGCTCTGTCTATTTCCATTTTTATTGAGTGTGTCCTCGTAGACGAGGTTTAGCCCGCTACCGTCGTCCATGAGCACTTTAGTGAGCCGAAAGCCATCCACAATTGGATTGAGGACCAAGGCGGCTGGTGCCCAGACTGACCGGGTTCTTGGTTCGCCACTGGCATTGAAAGTTATAGTCATGTTGTTCCAAGGGTTTATTGCTGCGACTTGGCAGACTTCGGCGAGGTCGCGGAGTGCCCTCTTACGCCGATTGTTTGAAGATAAAGTCTCGAAGACCGTCAGTACTCCGAGGTCGCCGTGCTCTGGGGTGTCTTTGTTGAGGATATCCTCGCCGCTCTTGGCCACTTGTCGGAGTATCCAACATGCTCTGAGGTTGTGGGTTGATTCGGTGTCCGACGTCGTGTGTATTTTGCATGGCTTATTGAGCCATCCCTCCAGAACGGTTCCACGTCCCGTAATGGGCTTAGTTTTCTTCAATATGGGGCCGGGTGCCGCTCGAGGGTGCACCCTTTTCACTCGCCCGAGGGGTTGAGTGGAAACCGGGGGTTCCCAGCGAGCTGTCTGGGTTTTCCAAGCGCTTTCCATCGCGCGATACTTCTATACTATGGTTGCGAATTCAGCGAAGTGTAATACGCGACGGTGGTTGATGGCGTTGAGGATTCCTTCGTCCGTGCAATTATTGCAGAATACTGAAATCATGTCCTCGTCGCGGCAATCTTTAATCTTGTCTTTGACAAGGAGGAACCTGGCCCAAAAGTGATGGACTGTTTCCTGAGACTGCTGCCGTATGCACGTGAGGTCGCATATATCCGGATGGCCGGAATTACTTTGCGAATATTGCTTGTGGTGGGTGGGTGTGATGCCCTCGATTCAATCGTACACTAATCATACACGCAAATGTGTACGATCAAGATCAAGGACTCACGGGAAGATATCACAACACAACTCTAAACACATTTTAAAATAATACAAGCTTTATATTACAAGCCAAGGGCCTCGAGGGCTCGAATACATAAGCTCGAAAACACAAGAGTCGTGAAGCAAAAATATCTGAAATCTGAGACATGAGTTAGACAAGTTTGCCTTAAGAAGGCTAGCACAAAAGCAACATTGATCGAAAAGGCAAGGCCTCCTGCCTGGGAGCCTCCTAACTACTCCTGGTCGTCGGCGGTCTTCACGTAGTAGTAGGCCTCGGTGATGGCATCTGGCTCCTGGACTCCGACATCTGGTTGCATCAACCGGAAAGAAGAAGAAAGGGGGAAAAGGGGGAGCAAAGCAACTGTGAGTACTCATCCAAAGTACTCGCAAGCAAGGATCTACACTACATATGCATTAGTATCAAAGAAAAGGGTTGTATTTGTGGACTGGACTGCAGAATGCCAAAAGAGAAGGGGAAAGCCTAGCCTATCAAAGACTAGCATCTTCTGGAAACCACCATCTTGCAGCAACAGGAGGGAGTAGAGTAGCATAAAGTAAAGTAGTAGAAGTGTTATCAACCTCGGCGGAAGATCCTTTCTCGACTCCCTACAAGAAAGCAATCCCGAGCCATACTATCCGATTATCATCACAATCCATTTCTCATCACAAGTATCGATTCTAGTTGTATCGATCGGGATACAACTCCAAGTGTCCGTTACCGTAGGACAGGCTATCGATCGATGTTTTCTTCCCTGCCAAGGTGCACCAACTTACCCACCACGCTCGATTAACTCCGGCCGGACACACTTTCCTGGGTCATGCCCGGCCTCGGCCAAACAATACGCCGCAACCCGACCTAGGCTTAATAGAGAGGTCAGCACGCCGGACTAAACCTATGCCCACAGGGGTCATGGGCCATCGCCCCGGGAACTCGTGCACGTTGCGAACGCGGCCGGTGAGCAGACCTAGCTACCTCCTTCAAAAAGGCAGATGCTTACGCAGTCCAACCCGGCGCGCGCCACTCAGTCGCTGACGTCTATTAAGCTTCGGCCAGAGGCCCCTCGGATCAAATATGCCCACGTGATGGTTAGTGCTATCAGGCCAGAGGCCCCTCGGATCAAATATCCAAATCGTAGTGGATTAGGAACACGCGGTAACAAGCAGAGACTCACGAAAGATGTGACCCCGTTGCCCCGTCTCGAGGACTTGCGGCAAGGGCTAGGAATGCCCGGCCACGCCTCGTAATTATCTCGCGGGCACCTTCCAGGTCAACCTGACTCCACATCACTCGCAATTAAGCTCGCGCGGGTACCCCTTAGGGCCGACCCGTCTTTAGTAACATAGTTCAGTGTAAAGTCATAGTAACTGTGTGTCTAGCACCAAGGGGAAAACCTGAGGAATCACCCTTGACGGATTCCACTTGATGTAATCATCAAGGTGAACGTAAGAGGAACCACCCTCGAAGTTCACACTTGAGGGGTTGCACGATAGAGTCGTATCGGAAGTGGTTAAGGCGGAATCACCCTCGATGACCACGACCGAATAGCTACACTACAGGGTAACATCGAAGTCTTGATGAGGTCTCACCCGGCACTTTCGATAGTAACCCGATGAGTGTCGAGTGTCTTGATGTCAGGGCCTGGTCTTCGATCCCGTTGATCAGGTCTTCGATGATGAAGCAGGGGCAACAAGGACAAGGTGGGGTCACTGATGGATCACTAACCAACCTATACTAAGCAGTTTCGGATAAGCAGGTAGGTAACAATGAGCAGGTTGCAAAAGCAGGCTATGCATAAAAATAGGAGCAAACAATAACAGTAGCAAAATCTATTGCAAGCATGAGAGAATGGAATGGGCGATATCGGGATGATCAAAGGGTGGGCTTGCCTGGTTGCTCGGACAAGGAGGGTCGTCGTCGACGTAGTCGATCACAGGGGCAGCCTAGGTCTCGGGGTCTAACGGAGAGAAGAGGGGGAATAAACAATAAATATAAAGCAAGCATAGCATCGCAAAGCATAACATGGCAATATGATGTGCCGAGTGTGACCTAACGTATGGCTACACGATAAAGGTGAAGGGGGAATTCAACCGGGAATGTTTTCCCGATTCTGGACCTGTGTCAGACAGATGACCGGAGGGGGAAAGTTCCAAGTTCAGATAGTTAGATGCATCTGACAGGTAAACGGACCACGTGTTCGAATTTGTCTCGTCGTTCTGAGCAACTTTCATGTACGAAGTATTTTCATCCGAGTTACGGATTATTTTATATTAATTTTCTAAGTTTATTTGAAATTTTGGAATTATTATATTTAGCTTAAACCAAATTGACTAAGTCAATTTTGACTAGTCAAAGGGCAGTTGTGGCCACATGTCATAGACTATTTACCTAAACAAATAAATAAATCTAACTTATTTAAAGGGGCTTACATGTCATCTGCACATAAGGCTATTTAGCCCACTAATCTAATCCTAAAACTAATCTACCTCTAATAATTGATTAAGCCGGTTGTGCACGTTGTGCACACATGCACGGCCATGCCCAAGCATCAGAAGCATCCGGCTGCAGTAGCTAGCGGCGTGATAACAGAGCAGCAAAGACAAGCGAAGCATCAAGCAGAGGCCAAGCAGCACAACAACGCAAGAGCAACGGGTAGAGGGCGAGAAGCAGCAGTGCACGAGCAGCAACAACAGCACAAGGAGGAGGAGGAGCAGGGCGAGCAGGGGCCAGGAGGAGAAGCAAAGAGCAGTAGCGCAACAAGCACAGCAACGGCAGGGCCACACAGACGGCCATGAGGCGTGGCGGATGGGAAGCGTGAAGGGGCACAGGCGGTGGCGGCGGCAGGCGCAAGTAGAAGAGAAGCAGCAACAGCGGCACGTAGAAGCGATGCGATGGCGGCGGTATAGCAACAAAACCGGCGAGCAACAGCAGGCGGCGCGGGCAGCAGGTGGTGCTGGCGGGGCTGTGGTAGCGCTGTGTGCAGGGGGCGGGGGCGGTCGTACAAGGCGACGCGTAGCTAGGGGCACGCGCTCGCGCGCGACCTCGGGAGTACTTGGGCGGTGGCTACGTCGGCGGAAAAACTAGGAGGAAAGGCAGGGGATCGGCGCTGCTCACCGAGAGGAGGTCGGTGGTGAGCTCGTACGGGGCCGGGGTAGACGAGGTGACGCGGATCGACGGCGAGGCTGTGGCGGCCGTGGCGAAGACAAACGATGAGGGAGGCGTCAACGTTGCTCCCCGAGCTTGATCCAGTGCAGTAGGCAATGGAGACGGACTTGGTGGAGCTGTAGGACACCTGGTACGGCTCGGGGTGGCTCCGGTCTGCGACAAGGATGGTGGCGCCGCGACATGTATGCTCGGGAGAGCTCGGTATCGAGAGGGAGACGCGAGGGGGAGCGGGTGAAGGGGGAAAAGCATTTAGGGTTCGGGGGAGGGGGTTCCGACGCTAAGTAGGGCGAGGGGGGCCGTGGATGCGTGCCACGGCACCATGGCATCCGTCGATGTGCTCCACGATGCCTCCCTGCTATAGGTTGAAGGCAACCGGTGTGGGCTGGGCCTTCCAGCCCTACTTGGGGCCCCTTTTTTTATTTTGAGCAGTTTCTTTTATCTTTACTGCATTATATTTCTGGCACCATTTTCTATTTTCCCTTTGTACCAAACGATTTTTTTAAACAAGAAGTTTGGCACATAAATAATAGGGATTATTTTGAGCTAGCACAAAAAGTTTGGAGGCAATTGGAGTTAAATAAATAATCGTTTATTTTGAAAAGGCCATTTTATTTGTTGTTGGACCGCTTATTAATATCCTAGGAATTTTTGAGTGAGCCAAGTGAAGGTGGTTTCAACATTACAATGACCAGGGGAATTTATAGAATTAATCAAACATTTTAGTTGTACCGTTCGAAGAAGTAATATTTCACTTGCAATTTAAATTTGAATTTGACTTGAGTTTTAATCAAGTGATAATTAGCTTAGCAAGGCATGGTGACATGGCATATTAGGGGAAGATTACTGTAGCAAGATTCTCGAGGTGTTACAGTGGGTGTCTTTAAATCTGAACCCTGGCCTAGTTTGGAGTCCGGAGTTTGAAGAATTTCCGAGCTTAATAGTTCGGGCTCCGGGATGTCAACTGATTTTTCAGGCCCAACATCCTACTCTAGGTTCGAAGGGCTGGGAGTGTCATTCTGCAGACAGGTATTCGGCTATTAGAGCTCGGATATCCGAACATAGTTCGTCTTCAACATAGAGGAAGAGTCGTTGTTTTGCTCCTCTACGACCGCTATCTGATGGGTGATCGGCGGAGATTTAATTTCTCTATGATCGGGTTTAAGCCCAATCTGATCATACTCTGTGGCGACCCCCATGGTGGCAATGCGATTCAGGAGTTCGTTTAAAGACGACAACTCCGCCAGATCCATCCGTTTGGAGTATTCAGAGTCAACACGGAGGCAATTTTCGATGACCTGAGAGGTCACCGTCGGCTTAAAGGCCGAACGGGCGATCATGGTAAAGTCGCCTATCCAGAGGGTTTGGCCCAGGCCAGGGCTCCTCCGGAGGTGATGTTGTCCTTGATAACAAGGCAAACCATTGATCCTGTTTTCGACGTCACAGTGGAACTCTCAATGAAAGCACCAATGTCGGTGTCAAAACCGGCGGATCTCGGGTAGGGGGTCCCGAACTGTGCGTCTAAGGTCGATGGTAAAAGGAGACAGGGGACACGATGTTTACCTGTGTTCGGGCCCTCTCGATGGAGGTAATACCCTACTTCACGCTTGATTGATCTTGATGAATATAAGGATTACAAGAGTTGATCTACCACGAGATCGTAATGGCTAAACCCTAGAAGTCTAGCATGTATGGTTGTGATTATGATTGCCTCTACGGACTAAACCCTCCGGTTTATATAGACACCGGAGGGGCCTAGGGTTGTACAGAGTCGGTTTACAAAGGAAGGAATCTACATATCCAAACGCCAAGCTTGTCATCCACGCAAAGGAGAGTCCCATTCGGACACGGGAAGAAGTATTCTGTCTTGTATCTTCATAGCCCATTAGTTTGGCCCATGTTACATAGTCCGGACGCCCGAGGACCCCTTAATCTAGGACTCCCTCACTCCCCGCCGCTGCAGCTGCCCTGCTCCCCGCGAACGCAGATCCCTGCCCCCCTGCTCCCTCGCCGCAGTTGCCTCCTACTCCACCGCCGTACCTACCCCTCGCCTGCCTCCCCAAGCTCCCCCTTCCTCATAAAAATCTTCGATTTCCCCAGCTACCGCCGCGCTCTGCTCCGGCTGCGTAGGAACCAGTGTTAGTGAGCCCGGAGGCGCTGGATCCTGACCACCACCAACAATCTAAATGTCGATGAGGCTGACGAGCCCCACGGCGACAGGAGATGCAACAAGGTAAACGCCGATGGGCCCGACGACGACAGTGACCTAAAGCTTGTGGATTTGCGAGTGTGGAAGACGGCGACGATAGCTCCACTAGGAATACGACCGCGACGGCTTCTTCTTTGTTGTTTCTCTGGTGGAAGACCCGCGCCTGCGACACCGCGGCAGCAGCGGCGGCTGTCCAGTGGGTCGTGCTTGCTCACTTGGCAGCAGCGGCGGCGGCTACAAATCTTCTCCAGCATCTCCAAGTCATACAGCCTGGGTCATCTCCGTCACCTGCGCCCTCTGACTGGTATGAACCTCTCTTCTCTACTCATCTTTACTGAATGTACTGAATGTGCATAGTCTTTGAACTGAATTTTACTGAATGTGCGTATTCTCTGTCTACTAAATTTTAGTGAATGTACTCCTGTAAACTGAGAATGTACACTTGTCAAGTGTGTTGTCAACTTGTGAATTTTAGTGGATGTGACTAAAAGTTACTCCACAATGATCCTCCTTGCATACTGAGCAAGTTATTGGCTTGAGAAACATGGTGCAGGCCATCGTTGTTTACTGGCTTCAGAAACATGCTGAGCAAGTTACTGGTTTCAGAAACATGCCGAGCAAGTTACTGGCTTCAGAAACAATGATCCTCTTTTTGAAGTGGAGGCCACCGTTGTTTACCATGTTCTGGGTGTTGGTGGCCTCGCTTCTTCTTACGGCATTTATTTTTTGCCAATTTACTGAGAAAATGGTTTTGATTGCGACGGTATCCATAGTCCATCACTTCTCATGTTGGGCTCCGCTCATTCTTTCCCCCAATTCAGTATTGTTGTGTATAAATTGATTCAAATTCTTTACAAAGTCATTGATCAGGATCCACCAGTAAAATAAGATCCCCCCTTCTATTTGTGTTGCAAATAAAACATGTGCGATATTTTTAAATCTGTTCATTTTAAGTTTGTAAACATTAGCTTACAAGAGCCTCTAGATTACTAGTAGTAGTCCTACTACTAGTAGGAGTACTGATTACTGCTAGTTTACAAGAGCCTCTAGATTACAAGAGCCTCTAGATTATCAACACTTTTGCACTAGTTACATTAGTTTAGAGTTTGGGGTATTTTGCATAGTTAAGCGAACAATTTTGCAAGCATATGAGCAGTAGTACTCCATCAATTTTGGAGTATTATGAACAATTCAACAATTGGGGTCTAATCTAGAGCCACATGAGGAAATTTGGTTGGGTTAGTTATTTTTACGACCAATCAACCATGCATGGAAATCTGCTAGATAACCCCCAGTCCACAGCAAAGGAGGAATAAAGTGAAACATGAGGCTGATCAACTAGATAACCCCAAGTGCCATTTAACAGTAAACTAAAGTTTAGTCAGAGTATGCAATAAACTTGCTGGAGTACAAATTTATGCATTACTCCATATTTTCTGAAGTACTGTAATTTTACTCAAAATTTACTCAAATAACTAAAATTAATCCAAAACAAAAAAAGGACTGCTATTGGACTAATTTATTCTCAGTTGCTTTTCATACTATAGTTTTTATAACATAACAACAGTGCTTTTTACTAACAGCAAGTTCATCATGTCAACTGACAGCAAGTTCATCATCTCAAGACTTGCTCAAATTAACTCAACTGGTTCTACAAATTTGCTATCCTATCTACAGTACCTAGCTATTGTCAGAACAGAACACTGTATATCTATAGCTTCAATTTAGAAATTTAATTAGTGTATTTCTAAAATGGCCAACATTATGGCACAAATAATTAAGTAAGTTAGCACAAATTGCAAAGTAAGTTAGCACAAATTCAGTTTTAATCCAAATTATTCAAATTAATCCAAATATTTTAAATTAATTCAAATAACTAAAATTAATACAAATCAATTCAAATAATTCAAATTCCAAATAACCAAATTCCAATAAATTCCAACAAGGAGTTTATATACAAGGATTAGATAAGGCATACACAAGGGCATGACATAAGGGCATCTTTGTCCCCTCTTGACACAAGATTACACAAGACATACACAAGGAGCACCTGACTACATGACATAAGGGCCTCTTGTCCCCTCTTGACTACATTATTTTCCTTTCTATGGCCACTTCTTCCCTTCCCTTCCCTTTACTTTTATTTCTTTTCCCTTCTATTGCTATTTCTTCCCTTCCCTTTACTTTTCTCTCTTTTCCCTTCTCTAGCTAATTATGTCCTTTCATTTTCTTTTCCTATTGCAATTTCTATTTCTTCTATAATGGACCTAGTATCAACAACTGCCTGACTGTCGCAATATACACTGACTATTTCCATTCCAGCATTCTGAAAGCGATCCTTGTGCAAGTGGGGCAACTAAAATTGATTTCCTCCTTTGTCTTTCATAACTTCAAACATAGTTGATTCTAATGTGATAAAGCTTCTGTGCAACTTGTCAGGATCATAGTTCTCGAATTCCTCTTCCACACCCAGTACCAGTTCCTAGATGTTTGTAGGTGACCTGCAATCGGTTAGAGACTGGAGAGAGTTATGGAAGCAGATGTCCAAACAATTTAACTCAGGGCTATTTGGGGTTGTTTTAGCAATCGGATGTCAAGATCAGTTTGTTCCACAACTTCTCGAAAAGCTACATCATTGGGAAGGACATGAGGCTTTGCGTTATCCTGTTGGATGAATATTGTTGCTCCCTCATCATCGTCAGGCCACTTATCCTGAATTGTCGGGATAACCTTATTGATTAGATAATCTCTGCACACAGGCCTAGCTACTTTCACTGATGTCAACACTTTTGTTCCCTTTGTTCTGTTCTGACTTGTCCGCTTCACCTCAGTCTCTTCGACGAATGCCCAAATTCCAATCTTCCCATCGAAAGTTAGCTCCCCCTCATTGTTATATTGAGGCCTGGCAACAGCTATTAGGAACATTACCTTCCCGATGTTGTGAGTGTTTGACACGGTGCACTTTGGTTCAGGTTCTCCTGGAAGTACATAGTAACTATTCTTCACTCTCGTCATGTCAAACCACTTTTCATCGATGTGAACCATATTCGTCATTGGTTCGAACATAGCCCGAGAAGTTGAGATCGAATTGTCATCGACCATGGACATACAAAATTTCAATCTCGCAAGCTTGTTCTCTAGCTTGAGGTGAGGCTTCATGGTGCTTGTGATGCGGTTGAGCTCATTCAACTAGAACCTCTTATGTAGGGTCGATCAGGCCACACCTAGAGACTGTGCCAAAGATCGAATTGTTCTTCTTTTATTCAGTGGGATTGTTGAGGTCCTCTATAGATCCAGCTCCTTTCTCTTTCGGCTAGATCTTCCTAGCTTCTTG
The DNA here is from genome assembly GCA_021605145.1 of Aegilops bicornis. Taxonomy (NCBI): domain Eukaryota; kingdom Viridiplantae; phylum Streptophyta; class Magnoliopsida; order Poales; family Poaceae; genus Aegilops; species Aegilops bicornis. The sequence goes on from CM038671.1 coordinate 738,237,545, forward strand.
CTTGAGACATCTACTTCTTTGCCATCGGCAATTGCTTTTTGGCGTCTTCCCAGATTCTTTCAACAGATCATACACTTATGTCCAACAGGTTTGAGACTAGCAGCTTGTCGTCTGGTTGAACAGACCCATCTCTGAGCTCGATTACCCGACAAAGCGAAGTAAACACCATGCCTCTCCTTATCTGAAAATTCTCTTCTCTTCTCTTGAAGTATCCAATTCATAACTTCATCCTCTTCCTCTTGAGCTTCATCCTCTTTCCCTTCATCTTCTTGAGGCATCCAATTCATATCTTCATCGTCTTCCTCTCGAGGCGTCAAGTTCAAATCCATAACTACATTCTCTGCCACTTGAGGTTCCTCCTCTTGAGGCATCAAATTCAAATTAATACCTGCATCGTCTTCCTCTTGAGGCATCATGTTCAAATCCATACTCCTGCTATCAATGTCAAAAGATGAGTACATCATGGTACCATAACAAGGATATACACACAAAAAATGAGTAGAATGACAGGAGCCTTGCAAGCATTACAAAAATGTGAACTACTGACTAAGAAATGTTATGACTAAGAAATGAAGCTGCTCCTTTGTAACACCATTTCATTTCTTATGAAACTTCCAACTCCTGTCATTTCAGAAAGAATTCCAATCCATCATGACTAATTTTGAAGTTTATGTCATTAGTTTATCAACTTCATTTTTATGACTAATTTTGCTTAACTTTATGTAATCTTTGTTAAGTGATCTCGATCTTTGTTTGTCGTACAACTCACATTAATTTGAACATTGTGACCTTACTGCCATTGTGAATAGGGCAAGACCCATCTCAAGGGCCTCTCCAAGGTACACTAGTGTCAATAATAGGCTTACTCTGCTCTAACAAATGAGCCTCTTTTCAAATTACACAGAGGATTGCAGAAAAGTTATACTCCTCTAACAATTCAGTTTTAGTTAAAGTGAAGTTCCTTGTTCTTTAGGTTTATTCTTATTAGAAACAAATTCAACTAACCAAATTAGCGGTTTTCTATCATTTTGGTATTGCCTAGGTGATTGGGTATATATAGTGGAAATAAACTGAAAAAGAAGAAAAAATGCATTCTTCTTATAAATGAGTGTAGCTGCTAATGTTAGACATACTCCGCCAAGTACAGTAGTGTGCATATCTTGGAGACATCACTAAGCCAAGTTTACTTAGACATTCTTCTTCTTGAATTTTCTTTGTTGATGCTGATCTTCAGCTTTTGCACCAATTAAAGAATTCAGCAAGAAGATTAATGGAGAAGTCAGCAAGAAGATTTCAGGTTCTTGAAACTGAAACAAAGCAAAAAAACAGGGCAGTACACTATACACACAAGTGGCGCGGATTGCACCTGCAAACCCACAATAAAAATGATGTCTAGCGGCTGATCCACACAAGCATAATTCAGTAGCGCCCACATGGACTTGTAACCTGAAATCTTCAAGCTACTTTCATTTTGTTCTTGGTTCTTGATTAACATTGGAAATCTGATTATTGAGTTAACATTGTTCTTTGTGACAAACAGGAACGGAGGAGCACAAGGAGCAGAGGAGCAACTCCTTACAGTACCTTCTTCTTCCTGACAAACAGGAGCTCTGGCGGCAGCATGGGCCGATGAGCAGCAACACGGGCAGACGAGCAGCAGCAGTATGAGCAGAGGAGCTCCACCGGCGGGTGCGCGGGCAGGGGAGAAGGAGCAGCACAGGCTCGCGCGGAGATTGAGGAGGACGCGCTGGAGATTGAGGAGGAAGCGCGCGAACTCCTGGTCCACCGGATCGTGGAGGCAGTTTCCGGCGAAGCCCGTAGGGGATCGCGGCCGGGAGGAATTGCGGCGGCGCACGCCCGGAGCTCAAGGAGGACACGCTGGAGCTTGAGGAGGATGTGCGGGAGCTCGAGGAGGACGCGCGCGAGCTCGAGGAGGACGTGTCGGGAGGTTCCAGCGACGCCCACAGGTAATCACGGCGGGAGGTTATCGCGGCGGCGCAGGTCTGGGCGACGGCGGGCGATAGACTGGCGACGGCAAGGCAGAGCAGTACTTGGCGACGGTGGCGGAGCACTTCACGGTGGGCGGCGAATCGCCTTGTTGGCTGACGCGCCCGGCTGGCGGCAGCGGAGGAGGAAGACGGGGGCGGGGACTTGTTTGATACAGTTTTGAAACCACGAGGGCTTTTTTATAAAATTGCCAATGAACTGCGCTCGCGACATGTTTTTCGGGACGGAGGGAGTAGATACGTTGGAGACGTATCAAACATCTGATCTAGTACTTCTAGCCATGTTCATTACCCCTATCAAGGGTACTGGTGGCTTTATGCACCGTCAGTCGGTGCATCAGGCACGGGCTGCGTTGGCCGGAGACCGATCCCAGATCGGATCTCCTCCGGTTTTTGGTGGTCTCCCATCGGAAGAAAGCCTAACTTTTGGCTCCTTCACCTTATCCTTCACCGCCGACAGGACGGGCCGGGGCGACATCAACCCACCTCCCTCTCATGCCTGCACCATTTTCTTTGCCGCACTGGCGTTCCACATCAACCGTCAAGGCGGCTTTCACATTTGTGTTCCACCACTCTAGCAAATCGCATCAGCGACCTCTCTAAGCTCTACAACGCCTTCACCATCGACTTCCGTATCGGAAGGCACCTACGGGTTGTAGAACTCTGTGGTCACGTACCATCGGGCGATCCAGATGCGCCTGTGCGACCGTGCCGGCATCGACATTGGAGCCCGATCAACCTCGCCGGACTCCACGATGACCTCACCATCAACTTTCGACTCGAAAGGTGATGACCCTACACCAATAAGCTCGTCGACCGGGGCTCGGGCCCCAGCCTTGTGATCAAGTGTAAGGGCATATTTATTCCCTAGTGGTTTTGGTGATTGATGACAATGCTTTTGCGGACTAATCGTGTGCGTTAAGTTCTTTCAGAAGATCGTCCATTGGCACAAGACGATTTCCTCCCCTCGGTGTTTTTATTCAAGACGGTGTAGCTTCTACGGTTCGTTGTTGGTGGACTAGTTTCGTAGGAGTCACCGTACTATTAAGAGGGGATCTGCTTTGGTAAGACTAGGGTGGAATCAACACGTACACATCCTTATCACCCGTCGTTTTCCTTCCGCATCTTTGGAGCTGCCCCTCTCTCGTTCATTCCGGTTTCGCCCTGTGCGGTGATAGTACCGCGACCTACAATGATAGTACCGAAGCCCCCAAGCGGTAGTACCGCTCCACGAGCGGTAGTACCGCTCCAGCAATAATACCGCTCCGATGATAGTACCGCTTTCGACTATACTACCTCAGTAGTACTGGCGCCTACTACCGCCTCGATTCGAGGCGATGTTTTCTCGTGTCGGGTTTTGCGGCACTAGTTGCGGCGATGGGAAGCGGTAGTACCGCTCTGGCGGTAGTACCGCTCTACTCCTTGATAGTACCGCTCTGTGGCGATGGCCTGCCTCTCTCTTTAAGCGGGTAGTACCGCTAGGTAGGGAAGCGGTAGTACTGCCCTCGCGGTAGTACCGCCCTTCCTTAAGATGATACCGCTTCTGTCTTGAGCTGTTTAGTGGGGTAACGGTTGGATGTGTTCCCCACTATATAAAGGTAAATCTTCTTCCTTGTTGACCTACCTCTTTCCCCCAAGCTCCATTGTTGCTCAAAGCTCCATTTTAGCCCGATCTCTCTCTAGCCAATCAAACTTGTTGATTTGCTCGGGATTGGTTGAGAAGGCCCAGATCTACACTTCCACCAAGAGAAATTTGATTCCCCACTTATCCCTTGCGGATCTTGTTACTCTTGGGTGTTGAGCACCACGGACGGTTGAGGTCACCTCGAAGCCATACTCCATTGTGGTGAAGCTTCGTGGTGTTGTTGTGTTGGGAGCCTCCGGTTGTTGTGGAGTTTGCCCCAACCTTGCTTGTAAAGGTTCGGTCGCCGCCTTCAAGGGCACCAATAGTGGAATCACGGCATCTCGCATTGTGTGAGGCGTGAGGAGAATCTGATGGCCCTAGTGGCTTCTTGGGGAGCATTGTGCCTCCACACCGCTCTAACGGAGACGTACTTCCCCTCAAAAGGAAGGAACTTCGGTAACACATCCTCATCTCCACCGGCTCCACTCTTGGTTATCTCATCCCTTTACTTGTGCAAGCTTAGTTGTGTTCTTATCCTTGCTTGCTCGTGTGCTAGTGTTGTTGCATCATATAGGTTGTCCACCTAGTTGCACATCTAGACAACCTTTATTATTGCAAAGTTTAAATTAGTAAAGAAAAGCTTAAAAATTGTTAGTTGCCTATTCACCCCCCTCTAGTCAACCATATCGATCCTTTCAATTGGTATCGAGCCTCGTCTCTTTTAGGGACTTTACCGTCCGAAGAGTATGGTTGGCGTCGTAGATGATGTGGGGAGCACTCGGTCTTGAATCCGACATCATCTACGGAAGATGGGAGTACCTCGATCTCGTGAGGAATTCAATGTGGCGTTGGACACATTGAAAACCTCCATGACGAAAGCGAGGTCAAGGACATGTTTAAGGATTTCCTAGAAGGGCTTAAACTTTCCACCGCACCGTGAAAGTGGGTGATCCCGCCAACACGGAGGCGGATGCTAACTCCGATAAGGGGAAGCTACTAGTGAGAAAGCCCCTCGTCTAGTGCTAAGAATGGCAAGCATCTTTGCCCATGTGCAACCTCCGTTTATGGTGGACCGATTCCTTCCACTCATTTGAATCATGCGGTCCACCACCTAAGATTGATAAAAAGGAGGATTTTGATTCTTGGGTTTATCGTTTTAAGCGTCATTTAAATCATGTGAACACTAACCTTTGGAGAATCATTGAAGAAGGTTTCTATCCGCATGATCCGAGCAACTTTTCTCCAAGAGAGGTCGTGGACCATCAATTCAATGAGAATGCTCTCTTCATCATCCAAGAAGCAATCCTTCCCGAAGACCTCCCTCATCTCGGCCTTACATCCGTGCCAAAGATGCTTGGCTCAAGGTGGTTTCCATGTATCGAGGAAGCGCAAGCATTCAACGTTCCAATTATGAAGTGGTCCAAGACGAAGCCGATGAGTTTGCAATGAAGGAAGAAGAAGAACCTCGTGAGCTCTATTGGAGAGTAACCAAGCTTGCCGTCTCCCTCGGGATCATGGAAGTAAGGACCGATGACAAGCTGGATCAAGCGCCAAATTTCTCAAAGGCAATTATGCCATACCACAAAGCCATGTCCTCCGTCATCCGTCAACGACCGGACTTCCACACCTTGTCCTCAGGTGATGTGTTGGATGAGTTTGTGGCTATGAGCATATTGGACAAGACCGCCGACAATGCGGTGCTCCGCTCCCAAAGAGCAAAGAAGCCCAACCTCGCTTTGAAGGCCAAGATTTGTGTCGAAGAAGATGGAGAGGAGGAAGAAGAAGAGAGCAACCTCGAAGATACTAAGTATGATTATCATGAACACATGGCCCTTGCTTCAAGACAATTTTGGAGCAAGAAGAACTCAAGGCCCAACTTCAACAAGAGCAACTCAAGTGGCCCTAAGGGCAAGCAGCAGTAAGGGCGTGTTTCAATTGTGGCAATGTGAGTCACTTTGTTGCGGAATGTCCATATGAGAAGAGGGAAGACAATGGTGGCAAGTTCATCCGTAAGGACAAGGCCAAGTCTTTCCCCAACAAGAGCAACTTTCCAAAGAAGACTCCTCACAAAGCCTTGGTGGTTCAAGAAGAGTACAATGAGGATGATGATTATGATGAGGATGGTGAACCGGTTGCCATGGCCTCCGTGGCTATTGCAATGACTCCTCGGGTGTCTCTCTTCGGTTCACCCAATGAAAACATCACCGCCAAGTGCCTCATGGCTAAAGCCACCAACAAGGTAACCCCCAACATCAAAACTACCATCATCAATCATTCTTCTTTGACAGATTGCATTGATGAACATGAGGGGACTAATGTAGAGGAAAATGAATTTGAGATCTTTATGAGTAAACTCAAGGGCAAATCCAAGAAGCACCGTTGCTCTCTTGGAACAACTTAGTGAAGCCAATGTCATGATCGAGACTCATGAAGAAACCATCTTTAAGATGGAAGGGCATAGTCGTGACTATGCCGATGAGATTCGGATCTTTCCAATGCTCTTGAGGAAGAGCGTGGCCTTCGTTTGGCTCTTGAGGAGTCACTAGCGATGATCACGCTAAATTAAAGAAAGACCTTGATCATGCTCTTGTTGTGTCTCGTGTGCTTAGTTCCGAGAAGGCAAAGCTTGGAGTTGATCTTGCTAGACTCAACGAGGACTTTGACACTCTCGACAAGGCTCACAAAGTCTTGAAGGGTGCTCATGCTAGTCTCAAAGAGTCTCATGATCAACTCCAAGTGAAGCTAACCAGGGAGAAAGCCACCTTTCCTCATATGATATTGATTGATAATGCAAATGCTACTAACCCTTGTTGCGAGCATGTGCATCTTGTTGAGGAGAATGCCAAGTTGAAGGAGCAACTTGAAAAGGGCCTTGCCACATGCATTCAAGGTGAGAAGAACCTTAACGACCTTTTGAGTAATCAAAAGGAAGTAGTGGCCAAGGAGGGATTGGGTTCGGCGCCCAAGCCCAAGAACAAGAAGAAGAATGACAAGACCAAGCAACCTCCCCTCTCAAGCAAACTTTTGTGAGGGAGGGAGAGGGTGTTCAAGAAGAAGAAGAACCGTGCAAAGGGTGGCAATGTCAAGAAGGACAACGTCATCCCCACGAACATAGCCGGCGACTTTAACCCCTCTTATGTGTTGTGCCGTGATAGTGATGGGCATGTTTATGCTAAATTTGTTGGTTCTTCTTATGAGTACATTGAATGGTCTATTTGGGTTCCTAAGACCCTCGTTACTAACATCAAAGGACCCATTACCAAATGGGTACCTAAAACCAAGCATTGATCTCTTGTAGGGGTTTGCTTAGATGGGGGATCATGGTTGCTTGATAGTGGAGCAACAAATCATATGACCGGAAGCAAGGACATGGTGGTGGACGTGCAAGAGATTCCATCTATGCCCACCGATGTCAAGTGGGGTGATGCATCACATTCTAAGGTATTGGGTCTCGGCAAGGTCGTCATTTCTCATGATCTTCACGATCGAGAAAGTCATGCTTGTTGAGTCCCTTGCATACAATTTGCTTTCCGTTCGTCAACTTGCGGTCATGGGTTTTGCTACTTTCTTTGACATTGATACCGTGGCCCTCTTGTGGAGCAAGACTCTTAAAGTAGCCTTTGTTGGGCATGTCGAAAGCGGTCTCTATGTGATTAACTTTTGAGCGACCCACTAAGACCGCGACATGCCTAATGGCTAAAGTTGACGATGGGATGGCTTTGGCATCGCCGTTTAGCCCATGTCAATATGAGATCTTTGCAAAGTCTTCTCAAGGGGACCATGTTCGTGGACTAACAAATGTTAGTTTTTCCAAAGACCGTGCTTGCGAGTGCTTGTATTGAAGGAAAGCTTCATGAGAAGGCTCACCCTCCCACAACTATCATATACTCAAAGAGACCCTTGGAGCTCCTTCACATGGATCTCTTTGGGCCACCATCATTTGATAGTCTTGGAGGAAGAAAGTATTGCTTGGTGATCGTGGATGACTATTCAAGATACACTTGGGTATATTTCTTCAAGAGGAAGAGTGAGACCCAACAAACCGTCATCGACTTTGCAAATGAAGCTCAACGTCAACATAATGCAAAGATCTTGACTATAAGAAGTGACAACGGCACCGAGTTCAAGAACTACACCTTGGATGAGTTTCTTAGTGATGAGGAATCAAGCATCAATATTACGCACCATATACCCCTCAACAAAATGGTGTGGCGGAGAGAAAGAACCGGACGTTGATGGATGCGGCGAGGACCATGATGGCGGAGTTCAAGTCTCCATACAACTTTTGGGCGAAGCCATCAACACCGCTTGTCATGCATCCAATCGGCTCTATCTCCGCAAAGGCTTGAACAAGACTCCTTATGAGATACTCACCAGCAACAAGCCCAACCTCAAGTACTTCCGGGTGTTCGGGTGTAAGTGTTTCATTCTCAACAAAGGTGTTCGTTTGTCTAAATTTGAAGCTAGAGCTCATGAGGGCATATTTGTTGGTTATGCTACAAACTCTCATGCTTACCGTGTCCTCAATAAATCCACGGGACTTATTGAGGAGACGTGTAACGTGGAGTTTGATGAGAATCTTGGCTCCCAAGTGGAGCAAAGTGGCACTTGTGATGTAGGTGATGAAATTCCTCCCCAAGCCATAAGAAGAATGGGAGTTGGCTTCATCCTACCCATTGAGGAACCCCTTGTGGCGAAGGAGAAGGACAATGCTCCACTCAAGTGGAGCCATCACCAACCCAAGGCCCACACGCTTAGAAGAACAAAGTGAAGGCTCTCAACCTCAAGAACAAGACCAAGGGCAAGATCGTGCTCAAGGCGATGATATCACCTTAAATGATGCCCAAGGTCAAGTTCTCTCCCCGAGGATGCTCAAGATGAAGTTCATGCTCAAGGCAGGCGCTCAAGATGATCAGGTCACCTCCTCATCTCACCTCCGAGGAGGAATTAGAGCGTCGTGCCGCCAAGATTGCTTCCAAACTCACAACCAAAGGCCATCTCATGGAGAATGTGGTTGGAAGCCTAAGAAAAGGGGTAAGCACTTTCGTAGACAATTGGCAAACTATTGTGAACATCACGCGTTTGTCTCTTGTGTTGAACCTTAAAAAGGTCTATGAGGCGCTTGAAGACTCGGATTGGCTCAATGCCATGCATGAAGAACTCAACAACTTTGAGTACAACAAGGTGTGGAGATTGGTGCCAAGGCCATCGGAGAACCACAACGTCATTGGAACCAAGTGGATTTTCAAGAACAAGCAAGATGCTCATGGGAACATCATTACGCAACAAGGCAAGATTGGTAGCACAAGGCTACTCCCAAGTCGAGGGTATCGACTACGGTGAAACCTTTGCTCCCGTTGCTCGTCTTGAATCCATTCATTTGTTGATTGCTTATGCTTCCCATCACAACTTTAAGTTGCAACAAATGGATGTGAAAAGTGCTTTTCTTAATGGTCCCATTAATGAGTTGGTCTATGTCAAGCAACCCCCCGGGTTCGAGGACCCCTACTTTCCGGATCATGTGTATCAACTCGATAAGGCACTATATGGCCTTAAACAAGCCCCACGTGCGTGGTATGACCACCTTACTGAGTTGCTACAAGATTGTGGCTTTGAAGTGGGGCAAATCGATCCCACTCTTTTTACTAAGAAGGTCAATGGGGAGTTGTTTGTATGCCAACTATATGTTGATGATATTATCTTTGGTTCTCCTAACAAAGCTTTCAATGAGGAATTTGCCGCTCTCATGACCTCCAAGTTCAAGATGTCTTCGATGGGAGAGTTGAAGTTCTTCCTTGGTTTCGACATCAAACAAAGAAGAGAAGGAACCTTCATCAACCAAGCCAAATACACTCAAGACATGCTCAAAAGATTCAAGCTAAGTGATGTCAAGCGGCTACTACACCAATGCCTACCAAGTGCCAACTTGACATTGATCCCAATGGTAAGCGGTGGATCAAAAGGTATATCGCTCCATGATTGGATCTTTGCTTTACCTTTGTGCATCTAGACCGGATATTATGTTGAGTGTGGGTATGTGTGCACGGTTTCAAGCCGCCGAAGGAAAGTCACTATGTGGCGGTCAAGCGAATCTTCGATATTTGGCTCATACCCCAAACTTTGGCTTATGGTACCCAAGAGGAGCAAACTTCAAGCTTGAAGGATTTACTGATTCGATTAGGCGGAGACAAAGTGGATAGGAAGTCCACTTCCGGAGGGTGCCAATTTCTTGGTTGCTCTTTGGTGAGTTGGTCTTCCAAAAAGCAAAGTTGTGTGTCTCTCTCGTCCACCGAAGCGGAGTATGTGGCAGCGGGTAGTTGTTGTGCTCAACTCCTATGGATGAGGCAAACTTTAAAGAATGCAGTGTCAATTGTGACAAAGTGCCTCTTTGGTGTGATAATGAAAGTGCCATCAAGATTTCTCTCAACCCGGTGCAACACTTCAAGGCGAAGCACATTGAGATTCGGTATCACTTCATCCGGGATCACATTAGGCGAGGGAGATCAAGCTCAAGTATGTCAACACTCATGATAACCTTGCAGATATTTTCACGAAGCCCTTGGATGAAGCAAGATTTCATGAGTTAAGGCATGAGCTAAATATCATTGATTTGAGCAATGTGACTTGAACCCGTGCAACTCCCACCACACTCTATGTGATGTCTAGTTTAGGTGTAGGCATGGACATAGGGGGAGTGTTGTTCTCTTAATGAACTCTCCCTCCCCCCTTTATGCATAAAACGATCAACTCTTTCACTTTAGCCATTGTTGATGGCGCTTGTGCTTCAAAGAGGAGTTTTGGTCATGGACCCAAGGATAATTCTTCGCGGTGCCATATCAATTGACTCAAACATAGGTGGCTCCGGCCATCGCCTCTCTTGAGAGAGGCCTGAGCTTGCTCCTTTTTGTGTTGTTTGCTTTGAAGGAGTGGGTTCGGTTCGTGTTTCGTGTGTTTTGTTTCTGGTCTCTCTCTTGTCATTGCCTTCCTGTTCCTTTCGGTGTATTTTCTTCCTTTTGTTTGCCTAAGAGGCCTCTCTTTTGGTTCTTTGGCGATACTACCGCTGGCTGGTAAGCGGTACTACCGCTCAAGCGGTACTACCGCCCTCGGTAGCAGTACTTGAGGCGTGGGCGGGGGTTATTGCAGGGGCAGGGGGAGTTTCTTCTCCCCCAGACTCATTCGCTCGCCCCTCGCTTTGTCTCTCTCCGACAAGCGCCCTTGAGAGGGCTCGTGGATCTCCCTCTCGGGCCGTCCCTCTCCATTCCCTTCGGTGGAGTCGATCCCACCTCGTCCTCTTGCCATGGATGCCGGTGTGCCCCCGTTCTCTTGTTCTTTTGTCTAGGTTTTCAATCTAGCTTCTTAGGGGCATTAGCGGTTGCATCCTTAGATTTTTGGCCAAATCTAGGCTTGAGTAGGATGGAGAAGGCTTCTAGGCAGTTTGGATTAGTGTTTGGTTGGAGTATTTTTGAATTTGGTAGGACGGAAGTACCGGATCTGACCACGGTAGTAGGAAACGGTTGTTTCCCCGCCCCGAGCGGTAGTACCGCTCTCTAGAGCGGTACTACCGCTTGGAGCGGTACTACCGCTCAAGGGTCTGTACTACCGCCTCTACCAAATTCCATCTTACTCCTACCTCTTCGTGATCCTCTTTGTTCGCTTTTTGTGGCTTATACTCGTTTCTTCCGGTTGTTTGCGTGTTTTGTGTGTGTGGTTCGGTGATGAGGTTCTGAGCCTCAAGCTCATCGTGTCAACCCGGTCGTACTCGTCCAAGCGCTACCGCTGCTCGAGGCCTGGGAGGATCTTCTAGTGCTCCACCTCCTCCCCAAATGAGAAGAAGCACAGGGCCAAGTCAAAGCCGGGCAAAATTGTGCGGATATGCCACCTAAGGAGTCTGGGCAAGGCGCCGACAAGAACCCGTATGAGGTTGACCAAGATCCCACTTTGGTCAACCGTCAGATTCTGAAACAGGTTCAGTTGCCACCTACTTTGATGTTCTCAAGGCCAAGAAGAATCTCTATGTCAACGTGCACTCCATCGACATCGAGCATATGAAGAGTGATCGACTACTTTGGTGAAGCTCTTGAGATGTGCACTCGGTGAACATTCTCGGGATCATGCAATTCAACAAGGACTATGATCTTTGATGTTGTGGCTCGATTCTATGCCACGGTTCACCTTGGGGCCGATGAGGACAGGACTCGACTGGATGACAAATGGGAAGTTGCTATCAGTCAAGTGGAAAGCTTTCATGCAGTTGATTGGGGTGCAAGATCTTGGACTTGAGTCTGCTGTCGGATTTCGCCCCCACCGTCGAGCCACGGCCACTCACAAGCAAGCTCTGTGGCCCTACTGCACTCTGAAGATCAACCACGATACAAAGAAGGAGACTTATGAGATGCCCGCCTATCTGGATATACTTCACCGTATCTTGGAGAGACTCTTTTCCCTCGCATCGAATCTGGACCAGTTCACTCTTATCTTGTGGACATGCTTATCTTACATCACGGGAGAAGGGGCAGAGCAGGAGAGTCCTTGGATATCTCTCATGTTATGTGGTGCGAGCTAGTTTACTGCGATCTCCGGCGCAATTGCCCGATTTATGGTCCGTTCATTATCTTGCTCATTGAGAAGGCACGGGATCATGTCTATCCCAAGGTGGCACTTTGGAGCTTGGAGACTTGGTCTCTCACGATGTCAAGCGTCTGAGGAAGAAGGATAACTGGGGCACTCAAGCCCCTAAGACTGGTATTCCGTCATCTGCTGCTGCTATGGAGACTGAAGAGGAGGCTGTGGCTGAGGATGAGGATGATGACTACATGCCCTCTGGGACAGAGCCATCTTGGGCCCAGAAGCTCAAGGCCAAGGTAAAGAAGCTCTTGCATGGAGTCTCACGGTCGATTACATGGCTCACGTGGCTGAGAAGAAGGCCCGAGGTCGTCACAAGGAGCTCATGCGCTGGGTTAGGCTTCTGATCCAGAGTGGATCGAGGACCAGCCATCGAGGAGGAGGAGTGGATTCAAAAGACCGCCCATGGACCGATTCTGAGACCGAGCACTTCTGCATCGACGACGGTGGTGCCGATGATTCTGCTGGGCTCTGATGCGTGTGTCCCTCATTTGCTCTCACCTGGGGCCGTAGCAGCGCTCCCTCTCCTTTTGGTGTCTCGATGCCAAAGGGGGAGAGAGCTTAGGGATTTGCGAGTTGTGTCTCTTTCGTTTCGTGTGGCTTGTCTTATTCGTGTTTTAGTTGGCTTGCTTTGGTTGGTTTGTCTGTGAGACTTAAGTTCGAGTCATATGGTGTGAGACATATGCTACCCTACCCCTTCAAGATCATTATCTATGTCTATCTAGCTCATGAGTTGCGTGCTTTTCTTGTTATTTCATCTATGCAGCTCTCATTCACCATGCTTAGATTTTTGGTCTCTAAAATGTAGGGGAGCTTTGATCCGAGTATGTGTCTTTGCAGTCCAAAGCACTTATCTAAATAGCACACATTGAGGGGAGCCCAACTACATGTTAGGACCGTCGGGTTTGTATGCTTACTATATATCGTGTTTATGCAAATCCCGTATTGTCATCAATCCACCAAAAGGGGGAGATTGTAAGGGCATATTTATTCCCTAGTGGTTTTGGTGATTGATGACAATGCTTTTGCGGACTAATCGTGTGCGTTAAGTTCTTTCAGAAGATCATCCATTGGCACGAGACGATTTCCTCCTCTCGGTGTTCTTATTCAAGACGGTGTAGCTTCATGCGGTTCGTTGTTGGTGGACTAGTTTCAGAGGAGTCACCGTACTATTAAGAGGGGATCCGCTTTGGTAAGACTAGGGTGGAATCAACACGTACACATCCTTATCACCCGTCGTTTTCCTTTCGCATCTTTGGAGCTGCCCCTCTCTCGTTCGTTCGGTTTAGCCTGTGCGGTGATACCGCGACCTCTGATAGTACCGCGAAGCCCCCTAAGCGGTAGTACCGCTCCACAGGCGGTAGTATACCGCTCCCAATAATAATACCGCTCCGATGGTAGTACCGCTCATGACTTCGACTATACTACCTCAGATAGTACCGCGCCTACTACCGCCTCGATTCGAGACGATGTTTTCTCGTGTCGGGTTTTGCGGCACTAGTTGCGGCGATGGGAAGCGGTAGTACCGCTTCTGAGCGGTAGTACCGCTCTACTCATGTAGTACCGCTCTGTGGCTGATGGCCTGCCTCTCTCTTTAAGCGGTAGTACCGCTAGGTAGGGAAGCGGTAGTACCGCCCTCGGCGGTAGTACCGCCTTCCTTAGCGGTAGTACCGCTCATCTGAGGCTGTTTAGTGGGGTAACGGTTGGATGTGTTCCCCCACTATATAAAGGGGTCGCCTTCTTCCTTGTTGACCTACCTCTTTCCCCCCAAGCTCCATTGTTGCTCAAAGCTCCATTTTCGCCCGATCTCTCTCCCTAGCCAATCAAACTTGTTGATTTGCTCGGGATTAGTTGAGAAGGCCCAGATCTACACTTCCACCAAGAGAAATTTGATTCCCCCCACTTATCCCTTGCGGATCTTGTTACTCTTGGGTGTTGAGCACCCTAGGCGGTTGAGGTCACCTCGAAGCCATACTCCATTGTGGTGAAGCTTCGTGGTGTTGTTGTGTTGGGAGCCTCCGGTTGTTGTGGAGTTTGCCCCAACCTTGCTTGTAAAGGTTCGGTCCACCGCCTTGAGGGCACCAATAGTGGAATCACGGCATCTCGCATTGTGTGAGGGCGTGAGGAGAATCTGTGGCCCTAGTGGCTTCTTGGGGAGCATTGTGCCTCCACACCGCTCTAACGGAGACGCATTTCCCTCAAAAGGAAGGAACTTCGTAACACATCCTCGTCTCCACCGGCTCCACTCTTGGTTATCTCATCCCTTTACTTGTGCAAGCTTATTTGTGTTCTTATCCTTGCTTGCTCGTGTGCTAGTGTTGTTGCATCATATAGGTTGTCCACCTAGTTGCACATCTAGACAACCTTTATTATTGCAAAGTTTAAATTGGTAAAGAAAAGCTTAAAAATTGTTAGTTGCCTATTCACCCCCCCCCTCTAGTCAACCATATCGATCCTTTCATCAGGTCACCGTGTTGACCTCAAGACAAACCACAAGCCCGACCAAATATCATACCTAGTCACCATGATGTGCGACATCTGCTTCGTATACCATACCCCAGAGGACTGCATCATCGATGGATCCATCTCAGACTACATCATTGACAAATCCATCTCAGATTGCATCATCGATGGATCCATATCAGATTGCAGCATCGACACCGCCGACCTCGTCTCACTCTCCGATGTGGAGGGCCGACGAAGCTCACGTCGTCACCATCGCAGAAACCGATGCCGACGATGAGCTCCCGAACCCAGTCATGGAGGTCGGAGACAATCGTCCGACCTCACCTCTGGCACTAGCCTCAGACAATGAGGAGGCCTCATAAGCCATCACTCCTCAGCGGGTCATGATGACGGCACCGGTCGGGACCTAGGAAACACCAACAACTGTAATCATACCAAGCACCAACAGGGCCACGACAACACATGGAGAGCATCCCATCCCTCCCGCGGCCTCGAAACATGTGTTCGTCATCCCATCAACATAGTCTGCATGTCCCCCGCTCGGACACAACGTAGGCACCTTCAACACCACCGACACCATGCCCCCGGGCTTCACGACCCTCGGAGCCAGAATTTCGGGCCACACCGGATTAACAATCTTGACACCCATCATCATTGACGACGCGATGCGCTTCCTCAACAACCACATACCAGGAAGCGACCCCGCCACACAAGCAATGGAGGCCTTCAGGCGAGCCCCTATAGCTCCAACAGAACAATGTGGAGGCCGCCGTGCAACAGGTGGGGTGGGGGGGGGGGGGCATGAAACGATCAACAATGAGAAACGATGTCGAGCTCGATGACCACAAGCAACCAGCAACGCCGTCGCAGCCCACCCCAGTCAATACATTCATCAGGTAGCCAATACATCAACCAAGAAAGAGCTAAAGAAAAAAGAAAGCCAACCCAAACAATACCCACTGCCACCATCTTCAAAATCACCACCTGACCCTGATGGTTTTGTAACGAAACTATACATTCCATGAGCAACAAAAAGAACAAAAGTCGGCTGACATCAAACAAGCTACTGGATCTCATTAGTGGATCTTACGAAATCCCTAGTTCTTTTAAAGAAGAGAAGAAATAAGGCACATATGCCCGTCCCTAAAACAATTGCTCTCGGCTAGCAGTGAGAAACTCTAAAACCGTGCGTTCCACGATCATCTTCTGACTTAGCCAAAGACTGCTCATTTCAGAAAATTTAAGAAGTTGGAAAATATTTCCACAAAAAATAAAATAGTTGGAAAATATGATACGCGGCGTCTGTACATGGGGAAGAAGACGTAATTCTGTTTTCCGTCAACGCAGTACCGAGGCGGAAAGTGAAAGAAACCCAAACCCCATCTCCTCTCCCCTTGCAGTCTCCGGTCCAGTCTAGCCGAGTGGCGAGTCCACGAACCAAACCAGAGAAAGCGGGGAGATCGCCGGGAATACCCCGATGACCGGCGGCAGCGGAGGAACCACCCGGCGTCCATCCGCCGCCTCCAGGAACCGCGGTGAACCCTCCTCCTCTGCCCCGGATCCGGACGCGCGCCGGGCCGCCGCCGCAGCAGCAGCGCGGCGCAGTGGCCGCGGCGACCATGGCCCGCTGCGCGTCATGGCCGTGAGCGCCCGAACCCTCCTTCTCCTAGGGATTGCTTCCGTTGCCCTTCTGTCCGTCGCCTTCCTCGCGTATACCGGCGGGTGGTGGCAGGCTGAGGCGGAGTCGGAGGGCGCCGCGGCGCTGCGCAGGATGGCGCGCTCCGTCACGCCGCTCGATGCGCCCCGGATGATGGATCTGCCTCAGGTGAGGGTCATCGCCTCGTAGCGTCTCAGTTGAGTAGGCAGGTGTTATCTCATTCTGTAAGGTGTGCGTGCTCTGCTAGGACCTGCAACAGTGGAACTTAGGACATGGAATTATGTAAGAGCTACGCAAATTGGGGAAGGACACCACTGTTGTACTATGCCTCAACCGCTGGGTAATAGATGGTAGCTAGCTAATGATGAGTTTTGGTTACATCAGTACAATGAGCCTACGGATTGCGTGTGCTTTATTAGTGCTCTGGTGAAGTAACTTTTAACGCCTCCTTTGGTTCATAGGATATAGGAATATCATGGGAATAGGAAAACCATTCCTACAAATCAAAGGGCTTCAAAGGACTTTTTCCTACAAAATTCCTATCCTCTAGAATTCCTACAAAATCCCTGTAAACCAAAGGAGGCCAGTGTGGTAGTAAATCCTCCCGTTGATTTGCCATAGGTCGTTAAACTCGTTAAGAGGCGTGAATTAGAATAGTGTGTTGGCGGCGGAGATCCCGGCGCGGCGTGGGTGGACGACTGGGCGACGGCATCGCCGTTGGCGGAGGGGTGGCGCGTCGGCGCGGCTTGAACCAGCCCGCTCGGCCCAGATCTGGGCCCTTCGGGTCCCATCTGGGTTTGGGCGGGCTGGCGGTGGGACGGGCCGGCGGCGTGGCCTCCAGGAGGCGGGAGAGCGGCGTTGACGGCTGGGAGCGGGCGGCGCAGGTGCCGGCTTGCTGCAACATGGCCGGCGGGGCTTTGCGGGTCCGTTGTGGACCTGGCCGGGCCAGGGGTGGCCTGGTGTGCCCTGCTGCCACGTCCGGTCGGCGACCACGACGTCGCCGGGGGCTCGGGCCTCCCGCACGTCGGCGGGGGAGGTGGTTCCCTCCCGCTTGGCTTCGGTGTGGTTCCTCCCGTCGCTTGGCGCTTCTTTCCGGTCTCCTTGGCCTCGTGGTGGTGTTCGCAGCGGGGCGGCGTGGATGTGTCCAAGACCGTGGTGGCGCGTGCTTGCGGGTGGCATGATGGTTGGATGGCCCTGGTTCGAGTGGGTAGCGGTGCTTGGGGATGCGGGAGAAATCTCTGCCGGTTCTTCCGGCTCCGACGCGGTGACACCTGAGGGTGCCATCATTCCTTCTTGAAGGGCGTCGGCGCTACCCATTCCCTGCTCCCCTCCGTATGCCGGGGGAAACCCTAGGACACGTCCGGGCAGCAGCGTCGTTGGCGTCGCATTCCTTCCTGAAGGTGCTGCTTGGTATGCGGCGGTCCGGTGCCATGGCGTGTGGTGGGACGAAGATGGAGGGCACAGCGGTGGCGGATCATCTGTGCTTGCCGAGCTGCCGTTGTTGGCTTTTATTTCTTCTTCTTTTTCCCTTTTGGGCTTGTTGTGCCGTTCGCCCCGGCAGTTACCCTGTGATCGGTGTCTGGTGCTTTATAATATAAAGCGGGGGGAAACCCTTTTTCGGTAATTAGAATAGTGTGTATAGGCGAGATGAAACTACTTTCCACTGTAATGTGTATGCATTCTAGTTCTTTACTAGGTGAGTATTTGATTTATTCGGTTCTAGATGATTTGTATTGAATTTTGGTTGTAAACCAATTAATCTGATGGTTAATGTTGACTGGCTGCAGTTCCAAGGTGATCACAAAGAAAGCTTGTATTGGGGTACTTACAGGCCAAATGTATATCTTGGAATTCGTGCTAGGTACTTAACTTTGGTGATCTCTTCCTCTTTCCCTTATAACATGCTAGTTGGAATGGTTCTGTGCTCTTAGTCCTCTTGGACATGCTAGAACTAGCCATGAAAACTTATATTGCTAGCATCATTAGTTGTTATGCTGTGAATTTACTTGTCTCGCGAACACAAGGCAACAGAGGTGTTTTTTTGTTCTCATTAGGTTAGCTCCATTTGTGGAGGGCTGGAGGTGTGGTATACAATTTCTGCTGCTGGTGCAGCATGCTGTTTTCCATTAATCAGAAGAAATAATATGTGTGTGTGATGGCAGCTCTGTACTATCAAGCTTGTGACAAATCCATACTAATACAATTTATATTTCAGAACTCCGCTGTCTCTAATTGCTGGGTTGATGTGGATTGGCGTGAAAAATGGACAATATTTTATTCGCCATGTCTGCCAAGATTCTGACGAGCTTAGCAAATATGGGTGGGCAGATCACAATGGTAGGGATTATGGACGTCAAGAGTTGACTGATCATGGCTTGCACTTGATCACTAGCTTTCTAAAAGAGAAAGGAGATGGCAGTGGCTATGGAGGAGACTGGGCAGTTCGATTGGATGCTAAGAACGAGGGGTAAGTCCATATTCGTTAGGCGCAAACTGAAAAAAACTGATTAAATTAAAGTAATGTTTAGCACGAGATGGAAATACTGTTATTTTTTACTTGAGTTGACCTCCTCATCACCAAATACAACATTAGGAAATTGTCATATGTTCTTACTCCTGCAACATTATCTAAGGAACAAAAGAAAGTTTATCCCCTACCATTTCAATTAATTTAGGTCAAGTTTAAGTGAAGCCCAAGAAAGCACCACACATCTGTTCTTCTACATTGCTGACGAAGCAGGGAAGTTGATCACTATGGGCTCACATGAGCCTCCGTCGAGAGGTCCTGTTCTTTTGGCCTCTGGATCGCATGAAGAGATTGGTGATTGGGAACTTTACCTGAGATCTGAGGTATGCATATACTGTGGCCTTGTTAGTCCTAGTTTTTAGGGTTTTTTGTATCACTTGATACTAGTATGTAACATGATGCCATATGGTTGACATCTCTATCGTCATTTGTGGAACTCCGTCACAGGACAATTTGGAAATTCACAGGGCTGGATTCCAGACGACCAGTATGCATAATCTAAGTGACCTAGTACAACATGCCCTTGTGACTAATGTAATTCCTAAACTCTTGTTCCTTTACCTGTATGTTATAAAATTGGTTTGCATTTAGCTACTTCCGTGGACCTTTGTAGGCAAGGCAAAGCGGGAACCTTAATCTGCCAGACATGGCCGAAGACTCTTCAAATGCAATGATCTATCAGGTACTTTAAAGGTGAAGACAAGTTTTTTTTCTTTTTGCCCCTGTCAAGTTATTCCATCAATATACAGTACATCCTCATGCATGTGTCAAATCAAGAATGAGTCAATAACACCCAGAACTTGAGTAATATTTTTTTGCCTTTGTGATTTATGTTTTCCCTCTGTTTCCACAGGCTTCAATAAAACTTCCTGCCAAAATAGACATAGTGTTCTTGTCAGGGGCTGGCTCAAAAAATCCAATGACTGCAGAACGCGTTAACAGGCTAACAGGTGTTTCTGCTGCACAATGCAATACTGCTTATAGATAGGAGACATATTCATTACTGGATTCCATGGACATCATCTATAATATGCATGCTCTGAACATTTTGAAGGACGTAACACGAGATTTTGACTTTGTCTTGCTTCCTCACATCAGATATGAGAGCCATTTTACCTGCATCTTGTCCTTGCGTTGAACCTGAACTTCAGGAGTTTTGAAGGCCAATGTATTCATTTTGTTTGTTAATTGTTATATCAGTAATGATGTCAGATTTTCAGGTCCCATGCTGAGCACCCGCCTTGAATCAAAACAGAAAGTTTTTGAAGAGAGATATGATCAAATTTTCAACGTAAATAATAAGGTGCGCTCTTCGGATCAGTTTTGTACTTTCCACAAGCTCCTTTTTGCAGTCTCTAGAGTTATTTTTCTCACTGTAGTACTGCTTCCTAGGAACCCTGAATTTAATTTCCCAAATCAAAAGTATTTGTACTTACTCTTGGATTTGTGTCCGCGTTTATGGGGCTGTACATGATAGTTACGTTTTTGTTATTGGTTGTGTGCTTTACAGTTGCAGATACTTTAATGCTAATGGATTTTTTGCTAGATAGATAGATATTGTTCCAGGCAATCAGTAAAGCTTGGCTGAGGACTATGTAATGGACCTATGTTGATGCTAGTGTTGCTCTGATGCAGATTGTTTCCAAAGAACTATCTGTTGGTAGAGCTGCCTTGTCAAGTCTACTTGGCGGTATTGGCTACTTCTACGGGCAGTCAAAAATTGCACTTCCAAAAGGTTTTTCAGTAAGTTTTAGAGTTTCACCTGATATTCTTATCTATGTCCTTCTCATGGCTGTTTGCCACCTATGTGTAGTGATCTACTCTACTGTGCTGAATCTATTTCTTTTGGGCAGTAGACCAGATACAGATTCTAGGTTATTACTATCACACAAACCAATAATGTTGAAGATTTTTTGTCGCAGCAAAAAAATGGAGATAAATATATTCCATATTGGCCTGCTGCACTATATACAGCTGTGCCCAGTCGCTCATTTTTCCCTAGGGGATTCCTGTGGGACGAGGGCTTCCATCAGTTAGTCATTTGGTAAGCATTCTGTCAATTCATAATGTTTGCTGCATGGCTTCTGCTACTCCATTCGTTATCTGGACAACTTCCCTGCTGTGCTGGTATTATTGCTTTCTGTGAACACACTTCCTTGATGATGATGTACAGGCGCTGGGATGCCCATATATCGATGGACATAATTGGCCATTGGTTGGATCTAATTAATGCGGATGGATGGATTCCTCGAGAGCAAATATTAGGGGCTGAAGCTTTAAGGTTAGTATCCACTATGAGGGATGGACCCTCCGACATTCTTATCTTTAAGGTTAGTATCCAGCGTCATAAGTTTGATGTGTCAGTTCTTATGTCATCTAGTTTTTTGGCTAAATGCAGTAAAGTTCCTGAGGAATTCGTTCTGCAGTATCCTTCCAATGGAAACCCTCCGACATTATTTCTTGCGCTGCGTGGTAGGACCAATTCTGTTCATTGGTGTTGATAATTGAGATATCTAATTACTTTCTTAGTATTTCTCTTTAATTATTCAGATTATTCGGTTTGTACACACTAGATGCTTTAAATGATAAATGTTTGACATGTAAGGCAGAAAATCAGCTTACACACTAATGTTCCCTGCTTCTACCCCTTCTTTCTTCTTTTGAAATTTGACTAGGTTCTCTCTTGGAAATACTCAATTACCAAAGAACAAGATGGCCAGATGAGCACCCAAACTGGTCCTATGACTCTGACCTGGGTGGTCGGTTGGGAGGTTAAACAGCTTATTTACTGGCCGGTTCCCCTATCCCTCCCACTTTAAATATCCGAGGGCATAACAACAAGACTCACACAACAGAAAAAATGGCTTTGAAGTCTTACAAACTATGTTAGGTTTATTTCGTTGGTGCATGTGTATCCAATTATGTGTTGAGAGAGAACTGCTCACAGTGGCCTAGCATCAGAATCTTATTAATGTGTGGATCTGGCCAAGCATCAAAAATCTGTTTATGTGTAGAAGTGTGTGAATTATGATCAAGTGATTGCGGTCCAGTTGGTTTAATACATTTTCTCTTGCAGACTTGGCAAGTGGCATACATGCACACCAGTTTTCGGATGAGGAAGCTGAAAAGATATCCACTTTCCTTAAAAGGGCTTATGTACGGCTGAACTCTTGGTTCCAGTGGTTCAACAGTACGCAATCAGGTGAGCTTTGCTGTTCCAATGTCTTATACTCGGTCATAACTATTAAGAGTAAACGATTTGTGGCTGTGAAAATGGAACCAGTATGCTTTTCTTCTGCCAAGCACGGAAAAGTATTATGTGTCGGTTGGATCTTCACTTTATTTTAAGTCATGTTCATCACAGTGTTCAGAGCACGCATGAACATGCTGTTACTGATTTATGGACATTTTGTTGAACACGAGGATTACCATGCTTAGTTGTCTTCTGTTAGGGCATGTACAATGGTTGATAAGATAGTCTTATCTTATGTCTTGCATGTAATTTAGAGATGACAAAAAAAAAAATCTACAATGGGTCATCTCTTAGCCTTATCTTCAATAACTAGCTATTCCTAAAAACGTGGTGAGACATATTGTGCTAAGAGATCACCTCTTGTCTTCTCTTAAATAAGAGAAGACAAACCTTTTCTTATGAGTTCTCTCTCCTCCACCTCATTATTTATCCTACATGGCACTCTTAAGATAGCACCATTGTACATGCCCTTAGGGGCTATCTGTGGTTTATGGTAAGAAGAGTAGTTACACTTGACTACTTGAGCTTCCAAAGCCTTGACTTGGCTATGCTATGTTTAAAGAATATTTGGGTTAATATTTATTCTTGAGCATTAGAGGTTTCGGTTCATTAATTGTAGAAAGTAATTCAGAATAAATATCAAAAAGCGTAACCGAAGCTAGATCAAGGGTGCAAACATCTGGCACAGATGATAATCGTCCCTTCTGTCGATCATCTATATCTTCTTACATTATGTATAGGAACACATCAAAGTTTTCAGAAGCTTGTCCGTTTTCCCTTCAGTTTCTCTGATTCCTTTATATATACTCTCTTCTCAAACTGACCAAATAAAGTGATCCTTGGCTAGTTTAGCAGACACTGTATCCCAGATCAACTGTTCCAATGAGAGAAATGTGTAACCAGCTCTCAGAATATGGAACACTAATATGCCCTGCCGAAGGATCTGCCTGTCCAAAGTTAGAAACTATACACTTTTTGAGGTTACAATGCCATGTGCCTGGGTTTTGATGGCCTGGAAAGAGATATGCTCCATTTCTTTGCACTGTTCTAAAGGGGAACACCTAAGCCTGTCTGACTGGTTGGCGGCTATGTGCTAGTTGCCAACCTGCCACTGCACTATCCACCTAGCCTAAGTGCTTTGTAGAACACTTTTTCTGTCACACGGCATTACGGTGTGCATTTAACCTTTCTGCGAACTGGTGTAAGCTGTAAAATATTATATATATATATATGCTTTGTACTGTTAAAAGTCAATGTTTATTGTTGGGTCAACCAACTGTGGATATTAATTTCCATTATATGCGGATTACCCTTTATGTTTCTGCTCGTCATGTCGAACTTTTAGCTTGTTTATCATGAAGGTCTATTGACTTGATTGTTTTTTAGGGAAATATGAAGGGACGTTTTTTTGGCATGGAAGAGATAATATGACAACAAGGGAGTTAAACCCAAAGGTTTTTGAAAAATTCTTAGTTGCTTGCTCCCACTCTGATCAGTTGATCCTAAAGTACTACCTCCGTCCCAAAATAAGTGTGTCAACTTTGTACTGAAGTTATTACAATGTTGAGACACTTATTTTGGGACGGATGGAGTATATGCAAAAGCTATGTTATTGGGAATTGAGTTTATTCCCTTGTCTTTCTGTATAATTGCATTAGTGAGATCATTCCAATGTTTCTAACTCCTTTACAGACTTTGACATCTGGGTTGGATGACTATCCTCGTGCATCTCACCCTAACGATGAAGAGCGCCATGTTGACCTTCGGTGCTGGATGCTTCTAGCTACAAATTGTATGCGCTCAATCGCCGGGTTTCTTAAAATGGACAGCTCTCTTGAGAAGGTACTGCAATATGAATTTCTGCACTGGCTTTGTCTCAGCCATTTACTGACTGACTCTTTTTCTTGGAAAATCTGTGATCTTCTGCAGGATTACTATAAATTGTCAGATCAACTTTCAGATTTTGAGACACTTAATAAGGTATTGCCCTGAAAGTTCTGATAGTTTATTTTCGTTCATGGATGTTGTTTTTATTGTGTAGATCAATCAGATATCTCTTTTGAGTCACTTAACTAATGGTATTACATTTTTGGATATGAATAGAGGCACTTATTCAATGCTAATAATTATGATCCGATACATTCTATTTTATATGACCCTTTAAACATAGACAGAATTATGCAATGGATGGTGGCTAATTTACCAAGAACTCCAGTGAATACTGTGGTTTTGGTTCCTGCCCAACTTCAAGGGGCCATATAAGTAAATTGGCTGGGGATAGTTTTGGGGAACATGCTGAGCTTTCTGTTTGCTGCTGAGTATTACAGTATTATGGTATCGTATGCCAGTAGGAGACAAAAAGTATGACACAAATGCCTTTGAATTCACGATGTGTTGTGTAGTCTTTTTTCTTTCTTCCAAAGAGCAGCTATCTACTAAATGCTTGTTATCGACTTATTGGGTTTTGCATGTAACAAGCTGTGTTCAAGCAATAACTAGGCTTCCATTGTTCAGTTGTTTGTTGCATTTTGACAGATGCACTTGGATGACAAAACTGGTGCCTATTTTGACTTTGGTAACCATACAGAAAAGGTTGGTGTTGCGCTTCCTCTCAGCCTTGTGATTTAGCTTACAGGCATGATTACTGATTTTGGTTGTAAGATCATTGTTAGGTTCGTTTGAGATGGTATGAAGATAGGGAGGCTATGAAACGAGAACTCCTGCGGAGACATTAGAAGCCCCGCAGCTGCAATTAGTACCTCATGTTGGTTATGTCAGCCTATTCCCATTCATGATGGGGGCCATTCCACCTGTATGCTCACTACCTCCCATCTGTTTGCTTCTCACTTTTACCGTGTCTTTTTATCCCAGCCCAGTCATGCTCATCTTAAACTCCTAAAGTGATTTGTACTATTTAACTCTGTTCAGGAATCATGGGTTCTTGAGAAGCAGCTTGACCTTATATCCAACACCTCTATCCTGTGGACGGATTATGGCCTCCGGTCACTTTCTAGAACAAGGTATATCTAAATATCGGTATTTATTCACTTTGCTAAGGAGCACAGTTCGATGGTTAAAATTGGAGGTACTCACGACTTTGGAACTTCTAGAGCATCCATGTGGAAAACTGTAACTTCACTAGAGGGCCCAGTGTAGAAGACTTGGGCCAGTTGTATTACTATTACACTCACTGAACGATATTACTAGGTCATTCAGTTAGTAGTTTCTGAATTTGCCTTAAAATAAGTAGTTTCTGAATTATTTGCTGATCCATGGTCCAGCTCAATGTATATGAAGCGTAATACGGAGCATGACGCTCCGTACTGGAGAGGTGCTATTTGGGTAAACATGAACTACATGATTCTTTCAGGACTCCATCACTATGCGCACGGTAAACTCCTCGAACGATGCTGTGAAACGAACTATGATCTTTACCTTTCACAAATTTCACTGCATGCATTACACTCTTAACACCGCGCTGCCCTGTAGAGGATGGTCCGTACAGGGTCAGGGCAGGGGAATTGTACAAGGAGCTAAGATCGAACCTGATCCGGTATACCATCTTTCTACCACGAGAAACTGAAACCAGCTGAATTTCAGCCTCTCTAAGATACGCCTGTGGTGCTAACTTATCTGCCTGCATTTACAGGAACATGGTGGGGAACTACCAGGAAACAGGGTTCTTCTGGGAGAACTACGACCAGAAGAACAAAGGGAAGGGGAAGGGCGCGAGGTCGTTCACCGGCTGGACGTCCCTCGTCGTCCTCATCATGTCTGAGTCCTACCCATCGTTGCACAGGTAGATAGATGTATCCCGAGCGGCCACACATGAGGTAGAAATCCCAACTGGAACGGAAGGCCTGATCAGTGATCACCTATGTTCAGCTTGATTTTGACCGAAATGCCGGGAAGAGCTTCCGTTGGGAGCATTACCGCTTTACTCATTGGATTTTGGGGGTATAACTGCTAGTCACTCGATCGTGATATATACGGGTTTTGTTCCTTGTCGCGGCAGTCATCCCCTGATTCTGTAGATTGGTTTCTCGAGTATACCTTGTTTTTCCTAGGCTTCGAGATGCCCACGAGAAGTATTATGAGCATCTAGTAGACATTAGAGAGAATGAAGTGAGTAGTATTACTGTCATCTGCCAACGAGTGATACCACAGCAGCTTATTTATATTTTTTGACGGGGATAAATCTTTTTTCTAATCCCAGGGATAAATCTCGAGCGAACAGAGTTCTTTTTGTGGCATTCCTTCCGGGGGAAAGGGCCTGACCGGTGGCCCTGGGTGCCGGGTGGGTAGACCTGCTTTTGTCCCTTGTGGAACGGCCCCGAATATGACTTGGAAGCATCCTCCGCTCTGCTCTGCTCCGGTCTCGCAGACTCGCACGCACGCAAAGCTACGGATGCGCGCGCTTTTGGGCGTCGTGACGGACAAGTCGATAGCCGCTTTGAATGGAATCACGGCATAGTACTACTCTGTACACGCCCTCTACTCTACCACCAGCGAATCGTCCTGCTCATAGGAGGCTGCAATCCTGTTGTTTTTCCGGAGCAAATAAATGGAGGTCGTGGTCCTGGCACGCAGAATCTCTTGCCATCAACGCGCGGTTCTGCCGCACCCATCATCGCTCGCCATCGACTTCGTAAGTACTAGTAGAAGCACTTGGCACGAGTGCCGCACTGTAAATAGTCCGATGGTGCCGGCGGCGGTCGCGCTGCGTATGTTTCACGGGCAGCATCAAGCTAGCCTGGCCGTGCCGTGCTCATCGAAAAGAATGGAAGAATCACGCGTTTTCTAGTAAAAAAGACGGAGGGAATCGTGGACTCGCGGTGGCTAATCATCCTAGCCATGTTGCCTGACCAATGACCAGCCCATCATAGAGGATGGCGGGATCAACTAATGGTCACATGACCGCCCAACTGATTGAACACTGCAATCATTTCCACGCTCACGATAAGCGCATTTGAAGAGTTGAAGTTGAACTTAGTACGCGTGCACATGCGCAGCTGCTCTGTGGTGTGGTTTTCATGGAAGCCAAGGCGAGGGCGTGTGAAGGTGTGTCTTTGTCGGATCACGCGGGAATCGATTCCTGATGGTTTTCGGTGGATCTGTTTGGTTTCGATCTTCATTTGGCGTGTTTACACGTCTACTCCTTCGGATGTACGACTCTTCATCGTCGTTGGTTCATGCTTTGGTGCGCCGGTCCTATGAGGTCTTAGCACGACGACTTCCCAACTGTCTATCACAACAAGATTTGTCCGCCCCCGACGAGGGTGGGGCGATGGTGGTGGTGTGCCTTCGGCTTGATCCTATGCTTGTAGTTGTCAATAGGTGGTCCATCGACACGGTTGTAATTTGTGTTACCTTCAGTGTTCTCTATACTGTCATGATTTTTTTTTTAAATAGATCAAAAGTTTCTCCATGAAAAACTCGGATCTCTTAAGCGGCACCCCACAAAGAAGAAAAATTATAGCAAGCCTCGGGGAACCAAACTTGTCAGGAGGAGTAGCTGGTGCGCTGCAGCGAAATGCGAGTTTAATAGTGCACTCGTGTACTCAGCTCAATTAGTCGGGAGACCTGTCTACCATTTCGCGGGTTCAAACCCAAATTCGAAGCGCAACTTACAAGAAGGATTAGTCGGTGTTCATAGGTAACTAATCCGATTGTGTTTTATGTTTTGCTAGTCATGAGTATATACCCCATTTTTGCTTATCAAGTTATGCTTTAAACTAAAAAAAATTACTTCGAGGTGTGGTAAGGGCATGTTGTGTCTACATCATACACAAATAGAACATATTCAAGTCAATGCTCAAAAAGGTAAATCAAGTAAATAAAAAACCATTGAAGCTCAGCCATATCCCAACTCCGGAGCTGGATCATTTTCTTTTATTTTTAAATTTGGTTAATAGTATAGAGGTTAGATGGTACTTTGTTAATTCTCATCTATATGAGAACCAAAATATAAAATCATTTCTAAGTCACCGCATAAGGGACTTCTACTAGACTTTAGGACACGTGCAAATATAAAAGTGAGGGCACAATCAAGATCTTATAGCTATAAGCAATTGATTTGAGAAATAATTATTTCTAAGTCGACGGAGCCAAAATCACCTTCTTGTATTTTCTTATGGTGCATCGGGACTCGGCCGCACTGACAGCTAGAAAAATATGTCTAAGAAACTACGAGTTTATGAGAACGACGCATGTCCACTACTTCGCAGACTCCAGTGCCCAAATTTAAAACACAGCATGCAAGCAAGATTTATCGGGCATTCAGCGGTAACAAATAGTTTTGCCGGTCATCACAATGAGCACCACTTGTGTCTATCATTTTTTTTTTCTCAAGCAATGTTTCCACTTTAAAAATTTATGGTGTGATAACTCATGAGCACATGTTGTGTCTACATCATAGACAAAATAAACATACTCAAGTCAATGCTCAAAAAGGTAAAACAAGTGAATTTAAAACCCCTTGAAGCCCAACCATATTCCCCACTACGGAGACCGGAGCTGCCCCCATAAACCAACCACGGAGCGAAAAAACAAAGAGCCATCGTGCCTATTACACCGCCCCGACGCGGCTGGGTTGGTTAGTTGTTACCCGGCCCCGTACCCCCACCACACCAAATCCACCGGGGGCGCCGGCGGGCGGGCACGGCACGGCCATGGCCACCGCGCCGGGCGTCCGCACGGTGGCCGCCGTCTTCGGGCTGCTGCTCCTCGCCTTCGCGCTCTCCTCCACCGTCATCTACCTCGCCTCCCCGGCCCGCGCCGCCTCCCCCAGCAGCATCCTCCTCAACCTCCGCCCCTTCGCCGCGCGCTGCCCGCCCGCCCCGCCGCTCCGCGTCTTCATGTACGACCTCCCCCCGCGCTTCCACGTCGCCATGATGGCCTCGTCCAGGAACGGCGGCGCCGGCGCCGGCGCCGAGGGGAACTCCACCGCGTTCCCCGCGTGGCCGCCCTCCGCGGGCGGGATCAGACGGCAGCACAGCGTGGAGTACTGGATGATGGCGTCCCTGCAGCAGCAGCAGCCGGGAGGAGCGGCGGAGGCCGTACGGGTGCGGGATCCGGACGCCGCCGAGGCCTTCTTCGTGCCCTTCTTCTCCTCGCTCAGCTTCAACGTGCACGGCCGCAACATGACCGATCCCGACACCGAGGCCGACCGCCTCCTTCAGGTAGCAGACGCTCCTCCACGCCCCCTTATCTCGCTGCTTTTGCTGGTGGCTCTGTCCTGTGGCCTGGAATGGGTCATCTCGGCTCCGATTGAGACGTCTCTGCTCTGAATTGCGTTTTGTGTCTGTGCAAAATCGTTTGCGTACGACCATCCACGAACAGCCAAATTACCCGGTGGAAACTGCACTGCTGCAAAACACACTAAACCGACGAAAGATCACAATATAGATTGATGATCCATCGAACACTGTAAGCTCATCAAAGATAAAAGAGATAAAACACCTAGGCTTTGAGCATTGCTCTCATGGCTGGTGTTCCATCGCTGTCAACCACACTATTTAGCAGCAGTGGTCTCCCCAAATTATGTCAGACAGGACAGGCCGCTATCTCCTTTACTTACAATGTGGCTTGCCTTGAAAGAAAAGAATGTTTGGAATTAGCAAGTATAATTTGTGAGGTGTAGTGATATGGGTTTTTCCCCATAAGCTATCTGGATGGTTTATGTATGAGTTGTAGTGGCAGGTTAGTAGGCTCTGATCACCATGGATGTTCTTTGTGGAACTGAATCAAAATTGCGGAATGGAATGCTGAGGTAACCTACTGTCTACTACACTTGACAGTACATGTTTGTATGGTTTGATCTTGTAAGAAATTCTCGATTGGATATGGTGTGTCTATACATTTTGAGGGCTAATCGATATTACTTATTGTGGGTAGTATGGCCACAAGCAGACTTGATGCACATAATGTCTGTGCATCTTTGGTCATGCTTAACAACCACTGCAAATTTATGGCCGCAATCAGGCAACATTGGTTTTGTAAACATGTATTAGGATGATAACAGAGTAACTGAGTGCTCCATGGCGATGACAATGAGGCTGGATTCACATGTTTCTGTGTTCAGTATCTCTCAGAATTGTGCACTGCACAGCCCATTATGTGTAATCCTAAGTAAATACGCTCCCAATCAAAGACCTGTTATATGGTGAAACCAATCAAAGAACATTATATTTCTTGCATCGCATGTCACTTGATTGTAATTTTACTATGTCAACCTGTAAAGTTTGCTTAGCCACAAAAAAAATGTTTCTTCTTAACTGTGGAAAATCCTGTAAGGCTTGGGTGAGAATAAAAATCACACAAAAAGCTGTATATAACTCTATCAGTATGCTCCCCTGTAACTGTAAATGTGTAATTCTGTCCTCATTATGTGTAATCCTAAGTAAATATTTCATCAAGTATAATAACTAAATTAAACTGCCTTTTGAGCTTGCTTCTATCTTGTTCTTGTAGGTGGAACTTATGGACATTCTATGGAAGTCTAAATATTGGCAACGATCTGCAGGACGTGACCATGTGATTCCAATGCATCATCCAAATGCTTTTAGATTTCTGCGAGATATGGTGAATGCATCTGTTCTTATAGTTTCAGACTTTGGGAGATACACAAAGGAACTGGCTTCCTTGAGGAAAGATGTTGTAGCACCATATGTCCATGTTGTAGATTCCTTCCTTAACGACGATGCATCTGATCCATTTGAGGCTCGCCCTACACTGCTTTTCTTTCGGGGGCGTACAGTCAGGAAAGATGTATGGAATTGATTTATGTCTCAGCATAGCATTTACTGTAGTGGGATTGTCTTGAGAGTATGGGATCCTAAGGGTGTTTTTTTCCCCAGGAAGGGAAAATCCGTGGAAAACTCGCCAAGTTATTAAAGGGCAAAGATGGTGTGCGCTTTGAAAATAGTCTTGCCACAGGTGACGGCATTAAAATCGTAAGCATTCTCTGTCATTCATACCCTTCTTTTTTTAGTGACATGGAATTAAATGGACTTGCCCCTCACCACACTAGTTCCTTCTAAGTGTGTAGTGGCTTTTGTTTGTGGTTTCGATATGTTGACGTTATTCTCTTCTCTGTTGAGGCTTCTTGATATGAGAACTGATATTTTATAAATTGTTTACTCCTTTACAGTCTACAGATGGTATGCGATCATCAAAGTTTTGTCTCCATCCTGCCGGGGATACTCCTTCGTCATGCCGGCTGTTTGATGCCATTGTCAGTCATTGCATTCCTGTGATTATCAGCAGCCGGATCGAGCTCCCTTTTGAGGATGAGATTGATTACAGCGAGTTCTCACTCTTCTTCTCAGTCGAAGAAGCTCTAGAGCCTGATTACTTGCTCAACCAGCTCAGACAGATGCCTAAAGAGAAGTGGGTTGAGATGTGGTCAAAGCTGAAAAACGTCTCTAGTCACTATGAGTTCCAGTACCCCCCCAGGAAGGATGATGCTGTGAACTTGATCTGGCGGCAGGTGAGGCACAAAATCCCCGCAGTTAACCTTGCGATTCACAGGAGTAGGAGACTAAAAGTTCCAGACTGGTGGTGAGGATTTGGTGAATCGTGTACATATCATCATATCGGTGGTGAAACCGGCATCATTCATATGGTTCATGACGAAGCCATGGCGGTCATTCCTTGTGCACCATGACGCTGGATCCAGGAAGATGTACTGACTGACAGGCACTAACATTTTTGCCCCTTTTCGTTGATCTTACAACACCGTGACCATTACCCCCCTTGAGGTCATGATATAGTGAGAACGTGTAGTTATGTTACAGAGCAGGCTTGCCTGGCAGAAGCATGTGCATTAGAAACACACACAAACATGTGTACCAACAGACTGGATGTTGCAATGTATTCAAGTAGATATAATTTCTCTTACTACTTCTTGAGCCCTTTAACAGCCAAGGTATCTTTTTTTTTGTTGATTGTTTTTGAGATAGCTAACCACTCATTTTAAGTGGTTGTTTTCGATATGTTCATTCTGTGTTTCCTGTGAGAAATTCTCTGGGTGGCTGGGATCAGCTTTTGGCCTGCTTATCTCATTGACTTGTTAGTAGTGGTAGCACACTAGGTTTCCAGGAAGTGAGCTAGGATGTAAGAATTCTATATGGTGGGGAACAAACTGACTATGGTGTGGAATGTGGAGAACACTTTTATCATGGGCTACTAATTTCTAGCTTGTCATGTCGGTCCTGTTTGCAGCAATTTTTTGGTGGGGATATTGTGGAGAAGTAATTGGCGGCTGTTTTTCCTCCAACATCCAGACTGACAAGAAAAATCGCTGCAGTTAATCTTGCGATTCACAGGAGCAGGAGATTAAAAGTCCCAGACTGGTGGTGAGGATCTGGTGAATCGTGTACATATTATGATATCGATGGCGAAACTGGCATCATTCATATGGTTCATGATGAAGCCATGGTGGCCTTTCCTTGTGCACCATGACACTGGATCCAGGACGGTGTACTGACAGGCACTAACATTTTTGCCACGCGAGAACCTGTAGTTATGTTATAGAGCAGGCTTTGCCTGACAGAAGAATGCGCATTATCCTTACTAACATTTGCATATATATGTACCAACAGACTAATGCATATCAAGTCGATATATTTTCTCTTACTAATTGCTAATACTTCCCCTACAACAGCCTGGATATGTTTTGATATGTTCATTCTGTGTTGCCTGTGAAAAACTCTCTTCCTCTCGGGTGGCTGGGATTGACAGGAAGGACTTTTGTGATTATAAGCAGCAGAACAAGCTTGCCTGCCAAATCTGAACCTATGGCTTCCCTTTGCGTACGTTAGAGGATCAAACCAACTCCACTTTCGATTTCTATTTCCAATGCAGAAGACTACCTAAGCTCGACTGCGAGAAGGCCTACCTTGAAGCCCTCAGGGATTGTAAACAGCAGATGCTGATGGACTAATTCGCATATCTCCAGAGGGTCAAATTTTAATTTTAAGATTTGGTTGGGGTGCGCCTGCCCAGGCAATAGTGCAACGCACTGGGCGACACCTGAGGGCCCCAGTGGCAAGCCACTGTGGTGGGCCCTCCCCCACAAAAAATAAATTTAATATCGTTGTAAGCACATGGCCTACATATCAGATATTAAACTGATAAGAACAGATACTACACTTGATCTTAGCCAAAAGGCCGAGAAAGGTATGAGTTGTTAGCCGTGCCCTCCCCTCTATTTGTAGCCTGTCGCCCTCCCGTCCCCTCTTCGCTAGGCGAGGTGGTACTAAACGAGTCGCCTCTCGCGCGCGGCTGCGGAGAGCGGACGCTGCGCTGCGTGCCCCCCGACCCCGAGCCAGCCTCTTTGTTGCATGGGCCTCCAGCGAGACGGCCTTTCCCGATGAGGCCTGTATTATGGGCCTGAGTTGCTCTCGGCTCTCTTCTTGGAGGCCGAGCCCTATCGGGGTGTGTTCTGAAGCCTGACGATCCATGCATGCATGGCTGTGAGGCGGTGCACGGTGAGATAAGACGCCGGCGTGGCGGCGTCGATCGGCCGGGAAACTCCCCAGGAATGCGGTCGTCGCTTCCAGTCTCCCTGTGATCGATCATTCTGTGCATTCTTTTCCAGAATATATACTCTACTACCAGTATGTAGCTTGGCACAATAGAAGCGACGTTTGAAGATGGCAATGTAGCATCCATCCATCAAGGAATACTAGTGAACTGTGCGTGCAATAAATAGAAAAACACCTTACATATATAACAACAACAGAAAAATGCATTCCTGATATTTATCCCCTTCCCCACGGATCATATTAGACAAGATCCAACTATATCCCAGCATGATTCTCATCCTCTAGAATCAAAGATTGTTCTATATCAATGTGAATCACCGGGTTTTTTTTTTCAAAAATGATTCAGATCTATTAGTTCATCAGAAGTACAAAGCACCTCGAACATATTAAAAATTTACATTGAGGTCGGTCTCTAGACCACCGAATGACAACTACCGCTGTCAGAACGAACCACCATTGCGTCACTCCTCTACTGGAGCCGACATGACCTTATCGATGACATTCGAAAATTCTATGTGCACGCCCCCTAAGAACCAACACCATGGAGCCGTAGTTGTCACTGTTGAACTCTCGAATAGATCTGGAGGAACTGACACCAAAACTTGTCGTCGCATGTGCGACAAGAAACTCTAACCTCGCCGCCCCAAGGAAATGGCAGAAACCTACGTCGGAGCTCTGTCGACTGCACCGGAAAACAAACTCGAAGAAGAAGCATCGCCATTAGCTAAGCGTCGCACCTGTGAGGACTGAAGAAAACCTAACCTAAACTACTAACCAAAGCAAAGGCACCGTGAGTGAATCGCCAGTTTATGATGTGCTACTGAAATTGTTGATCTCACCAAGAAATGATATTAACCTACGACATATCGACATATAAGCTTGTGATTCAACTAATATTTTAAAAATAACATAATTATCGTAATCCACACATTTGTGCTTGTGTTGATTGTCACACCTCCCAAGCTTTACCATGACTATTTACATAGTATCATGGACATAAGAGAGTATCTTTTGTTTGCTTCCATGCTACTAATGTATCTTTTTATTAGAGAATCCTATGAGCATGGGAAAAGAAGCTTCTAGAATACATGGGATGATAGAGTGGGGGATCAATTAGAAGGCGATGTGGCAGAATCCAACGGGTTTAGAATTTATCTAGCGAATGAATGCTCGGATTTGCCATATCTCAACCGTTGGATGGAGCATTTTCAACGTCTACTGTTTGAAGTTATTGTCACTCTATATAGTAGTATAGAGGTGTAAGTGCATCTAGTGCCACCTCTAGTTGGTTTTGGAGTATTGACGACAAACTTGGTTGAGGGACTAATGTGTTTGTGAGAATTGCAGGATAACACAGATAATAGTCCCTCATTGATTCGGTTTACCTACCAGAGATGACCCCTAAAAATGTGTGAAGACATTGAAGACAATAGTGGTTCGTGAAGACATTCACGTTGAAGATAATGACATGTGAAGACATTCACTTGAAGACTATGGAGTGCGAAGAAAGAGTTGTTTCATAGTTTCCTTTTCTTCTTTATTGAGTCATAGGAACCACGGTACTGTTAAGTGGGTCCAAGTGAACAAAGTCAGATGGCTGGTGTTATGCTCAACCAAATCCTATGTCTTCGAGCGAAGACAAAGAGAGCAAATCTTATCCAGGGTTGGATGAGTCAGCTTTGCTTGTAGCCCAAGTCAAGCTGCGGCGTGTGTTTGAAATCCGACCGTTGGACACGTGTCGGTTCCTTAGTGACCCAGGGTCATTTTAGACATATCAGGTTGCCTCCAGGCTATAAATAGCCCACCCCCCTACACCATAATTTAGTGGTTGCTCAGAGTTACGTACGGCTTTTGTCGTTTGAGAGCAACCCACCTCTGAAGCCTCTGAAAGAGATCCTTGCGAGGACAAAGCCCAAAACACCCAGAGCCAAAGAGTGTTAGGCATCACTGAAGTCTTTCTGTCTGCGTGACCTGAAGACTTGTTACACTTGAGGACTGTGAATCCTCCAGTCGGTTAGGCGTCGCGTTCTGATGAAAAGCCAAGAGCCATTATGGATCGTCGATGAACGAAGTATGTGAAGGTTTGGAAGTCTACCTTGAAGACTTATCAGAGTGATTGGGCGAGGACTGGGTGTCCTTTGCTCAAGGGGAATAAGGTGAAGACGCGGTCTTCTGGGTTCAATCTCAGCCTCCCTAACCAGACGTACAGTTGTCACTGTAACTGGAACTGGTTTACCAAATCCTTGTCTTCACCAAGAAACTGGTTCTATCCCCTACTTCCTCTACTTTTCAGTTTGTCTTCGTGAAGTCATTGCTTGCTTGTCTGATCTGATTGACTTCATTGTGTGAAGACTATTACTTGTTTGGCTTCATACTGTCTTCCATTCCGATCCATACTACCTAGCTGCTGAGAGCATCTCCACCGCCTTCAACATTTCTGTGCCACTTTTTTCGCGCCGGTGCCAAAAATGCCCTAATCGCGCCCAGATTTATTTAAAAGCGCTTTGATTCGCCTTTTTTTCGTCCGGCGACCGCAGGCCGAACCCGGCGCACTGGGGGGCGATCAAGGACTCCGGCGCTAGGGAAAAGCGTGGCTGGCCCACACTCTCAGGTGAAAAGTCAAGATTTTCTTCCCCGACTCGCCTTCCAGCCCCCACGCCCTCGGCCACCACTAGCTATATCCCGGCGCCGACCGCCGCCTTTCACCGCTAGATAGCCATTCTCATGGGAAAAATAGCAGAGGTTCGCCGAGGCAGCCCCTCCAACAAAGAAATTGGCGTTTTAAGCCGCTTCCGGCCGGAGGGGCAGTTTAGCGGTGGGTGCACGCCCACCGCCGCAAGGTGTTCGGCGATTTGCTGCCTCGGCGATGGACTCGGATGACGAGCGCTTCGCCTGGCTGGAGGAGGAAGCCGAGGCCGACGTCCGGGAAGAAGAGCATCGATGGTGCTCGCCGCCTCGCCATTCTTGGCGAAATCGAAAAAGCCACGACGAGGTGGCTCGGCTTATTGGCGGGTGAAAGCAAAAAACCGGCATCGTCTCGAAGGCTACTGCATGCTCTACTCCGACTACTTCGCCGATGCTCCACTTCACGGCGACAAAACATTTCGGCGCCGTTATCGGATGAGCCGAAAGCTCTTCCTCAGAATTGTGAATTCGAGTGCAAGATGGATTGCACCGGCAAACTTGTATTCACCTCGATTCAAAAGTGCATGACAGCGATGAGGATGCTTGCATACGGAGCTCCCGGTGATTCACTCGACGACTATGGGCGCATGGCCGAGTCCATCAGCATAGAGAGTTTCTACAAGTTCTGTCGGGCAATGGTGGCAGTGTTTGGACCGCAATACTTGAGAACACCCAATGCGGAAGACCTTTGCTCGGATCCTAGCACGTAATGCGACAAGAGGATTTCTTGGGATGCTTGGAAGTATCGATTGCATGCATTGGAAATGGAAGAATTGCCCATTTGCTTGGCGGGGGATGTACAAAGGCGCCAAAAGGCGGTTGCGATGTGGTACTTGAGGCGGTGGCCACAGGACCTCTGGATTTGGCACTCCTTCTTTGGTATGCCAGAACTCAAAATGACATCAACGTCTGCGGTGCTCTCCTATCTTTGCCAAGCTTGTTGAAGGTCATTCTCCTCCGTGAACTTCGAGATCAATGGGCGGCACTACAACAAGGGTACTATCTAGCTGATGGCATCTATCCGAGATGGTCGACATTTGTGAAGACGATCTCAAACCTTGTGCCAGGAGGCAAGAACGCCTGGTTTGCGAAGATTCAGGAGGCTTGCAGGAAGGATGTCGAGCGGGCATTTGGTGTGCTCCAATCTCAATTTGTTGTTGTCCGGTACCCCGCTCAGACCTGGTCCAAAGATCAAATGTGGGAGATTATGACTTGATATGTCATCTTGCACAACATGATCATCGAGAGCGAGCAAGAAGACCCAGTGTTTGACACTGAACCATACTACTGTGTGGTCCTCTAGCGAAGTTGATCACCGACTACCGGCAACCCGGACCGCCTATCTCAAAGATATCGGCCAAGAGATCCGAGACCCACAGGTGCATCATCAACTGCAGAAAGATCTGATTGAGCACCTATGGAGGCTCAAGGGGGACGCCGGGCGCGACGTGTGATGAAATATGAGTTTTTATTTGTTGAACTATATAATTTGTATTGAACTATTTGTTGTTGTACTATTTTGTTGAAGTATTTGATTTTTCTGTGATGAAATATGTGATAAGAAAAAATTGTGTTGATAATTGAACGCCGAGACACGGCGAACCACGCCGAATATGGGCCTATTCTCGCTAATATGGGCCCTTTATTCGCCGAAATGGGGCTAAAAAGTGGGCCAATTTAGTGCGCTGAGCTGAGGCGACGACTGGGCGCAAAACCGCCCCCAGCGCCGATTGTATCGTCGGGTCGCCCCCAGGGGGCGATTTTTATGCGTCCTGGGGGGGCCAACGGCTGGAGATGCTCTGATAGTCTTCGTTGTTTCACAATACTACTTGCTTGACTATGGCTTGTCTAGTGTAGTATATCTTTCGCTGCATATCTATAGGTTCATTTCATCTGTTTGTCTTCAAAGACCTCGTGTTTTGAAGACTTTCATAAAAATCGCCTATTCACCCCCTCTAGTCGATAACTGGCACTTTCAATTGGTATCAGAGCAAGGTGCTCCCTTGTTCTGTGTGATTCGGTTTAACCACCTGGAGTTTTAGCTATATCGACTGCAGGGATAATCAAAGTCTCCGATGTGTGCCCGGTCTTCGATGGCATTGATTACCCCTACTGGAAGAATAAGATGCGCATGCATCTTGAATCCATTGATATTGACCTTTGGTATGTCGTCAAGACAGGCGTTCCCAAGGTCGATGAAGATGTGTAAGTGCATCTAGTGCCCCTTAGTGATTTTGGTGTATTGAAGACTTATAGGTTAAGGGACTGATGCGTTTGTGAGTGTACACAGGTATATAAGTATATGAGGAGTTTGATATTTACAGAGAAAGTTGACCCCTAAAAAATGAATGTCTTCAACTAAAGACTTTGGATTTCTGAAGACTTTTTTAAGACTTTGAAAGTGAAGAAATTGGTGTGACCATGAAGACTTGATATTCATGCAAGGAACATGAAGCGTGAAGACTTCTGTTTTTGTAGTTTCATTTTCTCTTTTTTGAGTCATAGGAAACACCGTACTATTAAAGGGGGTCGAGGAAAAACTAAGGAAAAGTTTCCAAGTGATGCTCATCTCAAAATCCTACACCTACCAATCCTTTCGAGTGAAGCCATTGGAAATCTCATGCAGTTTAGTCAATTTCTTCAGTGACAGAGACAAAGTTCTTCTGGTCTCTGAGGAATTTGTCCTGACTGAGGAGTTAGGAATTCGCCAGTGCGGATTGCCTACAAGTGAGGAACATGATAGCCCTGAGGAATTTGAACCTCACATTTCCGACCGTTGTTGTGTTATGTGCCAGTTGTCCCAAAATATCCTACCCACCTAACGGTCATATCAGTGAAGGGCATTTATGTCATATCATGTCGGGCTGCTCCCTAGGCTATAAATAGCCGCCCCCTACAACCACTAGCTGGTTGGCTGCTCCGAGAGAAACTAACACTTGTCATTGAGAGCATCCCATCCTCCGAGGACTTTGAGCGAAAATCATCAAATGAGGAAAACCCAAACCCAAACACCTACAAACCCAAAGTGATTGAGCGTCACTGAAGAGATTGTTCCTGTGTGGATCCGATGCTTGTTACCTTTGAAGACTGTGCATCTTCCAGACGGTTAGGCGTCATGGTCTAGAGCATCCAAGAGGAAATTGTGGATCGTCGAGTGACCGAGTTTGTGAAGGTTTGGAAGTCACCTGAAGACTTACCACGAGTGATTGGGCGAGATCTCTGTGACCTTAGCTCAAGGAGAATACGGTGAGGACTGTGTGTCCGGGACTGTGTGTCCTCGGGTTTAAATACCTAGCCGCTCCAACCAGACGTACATCTGTCATAGCAATTGGAACTGGTCTACCAAATCACCGTCTTCACCAAGCTTACTGGTTCTATTTTCTCAACCCTTCCATTTCCTCATTACTATGTTGTATACTTGATCATTACTGTTTGAAGACTTTGACTGAAGATTTTCCCAATTTCCTCAGTTCAATTTCTTCAGTCAGTTTGTCTTCAGTTTGCTTATCCTGTGTTTACGCTTTTTGTACTTTGTGCTTGTTTTCATTTCATCATGATGACTGTGCTTATGTTCTGTTATGTTTGCATCTGAGTACTTATTTTGCTGCTACTAGTTCTTCGCTTAGGAATTTCCTCACCCTGAAATTCCTCAGTGAATAATTCATAAAAATCGCCTATCACTCCCCCTCTAGTCAACTTAACGCACTTTCAATTGGTATCAGAGCAAGGTACTCCGTTGTTCTGTGTGATTTTGGTTTAACCGCCTAGAGTTTTAGTTATGTCGACCGCAGGTATGATCAAGGTCTCTGCTAGGTGTCCTATCTTTGATGGGACAGACTACCCCTACTAGAAGAATAAGATGCGAATGCATCTTGAGGAAATTGATAACGATCTCTGGTATGTTGTGGAAAATTGTGTCCCCTCTGTCACTCCTACCATCAACGCTGCTGACATGAAGAGATTCAAGCAACTCGACTCTCAAGCGAAGAACATCATATGTGGCCATCTGAGCAAAGGGCGGTATGGCAGAGTGAGTGCTTTGGAGACAACTAAGCTTATCTGGGATAGG
Organism: Aegilops bicornis; assembly: GCA_021605145.1. NCBI lineage: Eukaryota > Viridiplantae > Streptophyta > Magnoliopsida > Poales > Poaceae > Aegilops > Aegilops bicornis. Next base: position 738,278,003 of record CM038671.1, read on the forward strand.
CTATCCAAGGTCAATGAAGGAGTCTCAACACAGCGTGACTCTCGAGTTGACGTTCTTCGCAATCTCTTCAATCGCTTCAAAAGACTTGACAATGAAAATGTTCAGCAAACCTTCGATCGCCTCACTGACATCTCAAATGAGCTTCAAGCACTTGGTGCCACTGACATCACCGACCATGAGGTGGTGAAGAAATTGCTGAGATCGCTTGATTCCTCATTTGACACTCTGGCACTGATGATACAAGAACATGGAGACTATAAGTCACTTGATCCCACTGATATCCTCGAGAGGCTAAACACTCATGAGTTCCAGCTTGCTGAGAAGAGAGATCTCTATGGACCGAGCTATGGCAGATCACGCGCTTTGAAGGCCAAGGCAAAGGTTAATACGAATCAAGGTGAAGATTCCGGTAGCGACCTTGGTGATCCTGAAGAACTGAGTCAGGAGCTAGCAATGCTCATGAAGAAATTTCAGAAGTTCTCAAGACGTGGTCGCTTTGGTAAATCCTCAAGAAGTGATGATTCCTCATCCCGTGACTACAAGAAGAGACTGTACCACAAATGCAAGAAACCCGGTCACTATATTCAAGATTGTCCTTAGTGGGAAAAGGAACCAAAGAAGGGGAAATACAAGGATTACAGTTCTGATGACTCAAAAAAGAAGAAGAAATCTTCAAAGTCTTCATCATCAAAATCGTCGAAGTCTTCATCTCACAAGAAGAGCAGCTCCAAGAAGGCTCGGGCATTCATTGGCAAGGAAATGGACTCTGAAGCTGAATCTAAGGAACATGCCGAGGAGTCAGAATCTGGTGTGGCGAGCCTAGCCCTCACTACTGCGTTCGTCAGCAAGTCCATGTTCAACTCCGAGGAAAATGGCCTCCACAACAAGGCTGATGACGATGATGATGACTAAACTCCACCTATTGCTTCATGGCAAAGGGTGCCAAGGTACTCAAATACCCCTCCTCTGAATCAAGTGAGGATGAATCTGATGAAAACCTTAAGCCTAGCTACTCTAAACTTGCTAAGATTGTTGTGAAACAACAAAAGGCATTTGAAAAGGTTCAAAACATGCTAGACAAGAGCGATGATATGTTGGGGAAAGAAATGGATCGCACTAAAACCTTGACTGAAAATCTTCAGAGACTTTAGTCCAAGTTTGACAATCTTCAGAGTCATCGTAACACTCTCTTATCTGATCATGAGAAGATTTCTTATGAATTTCTTCAAAGAAAGCAAGATCTTGAGAAGCTAAGGGTGAGTTATGAAGATCTTCAGAAGGAGCATGATTCATTACTTGCTCAAGAAATCAACGCTGCTCAGGAAGAATTTATTCCTCCATATTTGAAGTGCATTGAACATGAATCTGCTAATTCTTCACCTGAAAGTTCAAATGCTTCTGTTGCTGCAAATTCTTCACATGTCTCTGCTATTACTAATTCCTCATCCGAGGATCTTGCTAGTATCACCGACAATGCGAAATTTGAAGGAATTGTATATGACAGGCATGTACAAAAGCCTCAAAGGGCATCAGGCTCTTTGTGATGTGCTTAAAAACTAGATCCTCAACATGAACCCTAGGAAAGAGGGTATTGCCTTTGAGAGGAAACTCAATGCTGATGGAACATACTGAAAGCCTGATCAGTATCCCAAAACCTCATGGGTTGCTGCAAAGGGATCTCCAGTAGATCCATCTACTCTATCTGGCTTTACATGTGAATCTCCTCATTCTTTTAATGAGTCATTTGACTCCAACTATAAGCTGTTCAAAAATCAGAACGGTGAAGTATTTGCTAGATATGTTGGCACTAACTGCAGGAACAGTTCTCCTATGAAGAAAATCTGGGTTCCTAAAAGGTGCCTTGAAAGTCTTCAGGTGAATGCCATCATGACACCACCTGTGAAGAATAGTAACCCCATATCAAATTCTTCATATGGATCCAAGTCCTCATACGGACCAAATTCCTCATACGGATCAAATTCCTCAAAAGGATCAAAGTCCTCATATGAACATCATCGTGCTAACACCTCTGTTTCGCAGGGAAGAACCAAGGGCTATGAATATGTGCATTATTCTTCAAACCATTATGTTAATAAGTCCTCGAAGAATTTATCTGCTTATTCATATGCTTACCCTAACTCCTCTTATGTGAAACAAAGTGGACTGGCTTCTATGCCACCTTTCTCTTATGGAGCTCGCAGAATGATGAACTCTTTGCCACCCCTTCAGATGTGGGTGGTGAAGAAAAGGAACTAATCTCTTATGCAGGGCCAGGTCTCCAGACGAGCTTAAACGTCTGAAGAATTTGTTGGAGACCTGAATATGCTTGAAAGGATGCAAGCTAATCATGATGAAATGAACATTCATTTCTCACGTCCTCATACTGCTATATCTGTTCTATTCCCTTGATGAAATTGATCTGATGAATTTGATGTCATATTCTTCACTAATGAAGTATATGAGTTCATAAGCTGCACTAATTCATCTGCAAGATGATCAACCCAAAGCCACTAAGTGGGTCCTCGATAGTGGATGTACAAATCACATGACTGGTGACAAGAATCTATTTGTGGATGCTCCCTTATCTCCATCGCATCTGAAGCATATCACCTACCTGACAAAGGAAAAAGCAAGGTATTGGATCTAGGTAAGGTTACGATCTCAAAGGATCGACACATGGACAAAGTCATGCTTGTTGAGTCCTTAGGATTCAGCCTCATGTCTGTCTCAATGCTTTGTGATCTTGATATGGTTGTTATCTTTGGCAAGTATCGTTGTGTTGTGATCATGGAAGCTGACCATTCCAAAGTCTTCGAAGGCTTTAGGAGAGGAGATCTGTATATTCTTGATTTCTCTACAGGACCACAACCTGCTATATGTCTACTTGCAAAAGCTTCAGAAGGCTGGCTATGGCATCGACGACTCGGTCATGCTGGCATGAGGAACTTGCACACGCTCGTGAAGAAGAAGCATGTCATTGGCATTGAAAATGTCAAATTCCTCAAGGATCACTTGTGCAGAGCCTGTGAAGCTGGAAATATGACCAAGGCCAAGCATCCCGCGAAGACTATCATGACTACACTCATCCATTTGAATTGCTTCACATGGATCTCTTTGGTCCTAACCATTATTCTGCATTCACCAATGAAGCATCTATATATGGCTTTGTTATTGTTGATGATTACTCTCGTTGCACATGGGTGCATATCGTCACTTACAAACGTGAAGTGCAGGAAGTCTTCAAACGATTTTCCTCGAGGGCTTCAACCAACTTTGGTGTGAAGATCAAGCACATCGAAAGTGACAATGGAACTGAGTTCAATAATACTGGTCTTGATGACTATCTTGATGAACTTGGTATTACTCATGAGTTATCTGCTCCTTATACTCCTCAGCAGAATGGCGTCGTGGAGCGCAAGAACAAGACTCTTGTTGAGATGTCTTGCACTATGCTTGATGAATACAAGACGCCTCGTCATTTCTGGATTGAGGCAATTGACACTGCATGCCACATCATCAACAGGGTATATCTTCACAAATTCTTCAAGAATACTGCATATGAAGTCCTCACTGACAAGAAACCCAATGTGAGTTATTTCAAAGTCTTTGGTGCTAAATGCTGGATTAGAGATCATCATCACAATTCTAAATTTGCACCGAAAGCACATGAAGGTTTTATGCTTGGTTATGGAAAGGACTCGCACACCTACAGAGTCTTCAACAACGTTCATCACAAGGTTGTTGAAACTGTAGATGTGCGGTTTGATGAAACTAATGGCTCGCAAAGAGAGCACCTACCTCCTATGCTAGATGATAAGTCACCTGAGGAAACCATCAAGTTCAAGGCTACTGAGGATGTCATTCCTACCGAAGAATCTACTGAAGAAGTCATTCCAGACCGTGAAGAACATCATGCTGGTGCACCTGAAGAAAATGGCTCTGAAGAAAATGCTGATCAAATTCCTCGTCGCCAACCCGCTCATCCTCGAGTTGCAAATGAAGTGCAGATTGACAAAATCATCAGCCACATCAACGCACCAGGTCCTCTCACACGCTCAAAAGCTTCACATTTTTGTCTAACTTTTGTGGGCACTTTGCTTTCGTCTCTATTATAGAGCCCACTAAGGTAGATGAAGCATTTCTGGAGCCTGAGTGGATTCAAGCTATGCAAGAGGAATTACATCAGTTTGAGCTCAACAATGTCTGGGAACTTGTCAAGCGACCAGACCCTCGCAAGCACAATATCATTGGCACAAAGTGGATCTACCGCAACAAGCAAGATGAAAATGGCCTTGTGGTGAGGAATAAGGCACGACTTGTAGCTCAAGCTACACACAGGTTGAAGGAATTGATTTCGATGAAACTTTTGAACCTGTTGCTATACTTGAGGCTATTTGCATATTACTTGCTTATGGTAACCATCATGACATCATCTTATATCAAATGGATGTGAAAAGTGCATTCCTCAATGGTAAGCTTGAGGAAGAAAAGGACCACATCATCCGCGTAAATCGACATTCTCTGCCTCATGCCCACCGCTGCCAGGGGCTCCATCACTCGTTGTAGTGCAGCAGCCTCGAACATACGTTGCAGTGGTTCCATTGTGAGAATGAACAACATTGGCGACATCGAGTCCCCTTGCCGCAATCCTTTGCAGTTGTATATTGTTTCCCCTGGCTCGCCATTGACCATCACCTTTGTAGTCGACGTGGCAAGAATCCCACAGATCCACGCCCTCCACTTGTGACCAAAACTGAACTACTGTAAGACTTCCAACAAGAATGGCCACTGGACCGAATCGAATGCCTTCGAAATATCCAACTTAAGTAGCACAGCCGGGTTCCTCAAAGCGTGTAGACGCTTTGCCATTCCTTGCACTAGCATGAAGTTGTCATGAAGGGATCTTCCTTTGACGAATTCACTCTGATGATTCCCCACGAGGTTTGGGAGTTCCACAGCCAACCTTGTCGAGAGTACCTTTCCGAAGATTTTTATGGCCCCATGCACAAGGTTTATGGGTCGACAGTCGCCCACATCTACGACTCCCTCCTTCTTCGGCAGCAGAGACACTAATGATCTATTGATTGCAACCATGCCTCTCATATCCTCCCGATGCATACAATCCATAGCCGTCATGAACTCCACTTTAATGATATTCCAACATGTGGCATAGAACCTCCCTGTAAAGCCGTCTGGCCCCGGCGCCTTGTCCATAGGCATTGCTTAACCACTTTTTCCACTTCCTCCACTGTGAACGGCTCCTCAAGTTGTGACATATCCCCTTGTGGTAGATTGAGCCCATCTATGTTAATCGTATGCTGTCGCTGCTCACACGAACTGAAGGCTCTACCGTAGAAAGCATCGACTGCCGATGCCACTTCATCCTGGCCCGAGTAAATCCGCCCATTGTACCTGAATGCTCGCAACACATTCTTCCGCTACCTATGACTAGTCTGTTGGTGAAATAACCTTGTGTTACCATCCCCCTCGCGCAGCTGCAACAGCCGAGAACGCTGCCTTGCCATCGACTGCTCCAGCGAGCACAACCCCAATAGTTTGTGCTTTAAGCATTTCCGCAGCTCCCTCTCCGCATGAGACAAAACTCGCGACTCCATAGCGACATCCAGTCGTGTTATGACCTCCAAAGCAATGGCAATCTGCAGCTTCACGTTCCCAAACCAACAGCCACTCCATTTTTGCAAGGCCTTTGCCGTCGCCCTAAGCTTGCAATGCAGCGTGAGGTAGTCATTTGATGCCGATCCCACGCTGCCTGCACCGACTCCATGAACCCCGGTGCCTTAACCCAGAAAGCTTCAAAGCGGAAGCGTTTGTGCGTTTTTACTTCCACATTCATGTCCAACATCAAAGGACAATTATCCGAAATCGCAGTGCCCAGGGCCGACAAGAAACACGTCGGAAACGCCTCATCCCACTCGTTTGATGAACACATGATCAATCTTCTCCAAAGTAGCACTCTGCCTCTCGTTTAGACCACATGCATCGACGGCCGAATCAAGTGGACTTGGCAGCATGCAGAGCGCTCTTTGCCATGTTTGGGGAAGCTTTAGGCCTACGAATCAACATGCCAAGTCGGCGACACTACCCATTAGATGTGATGAGTGCACAATGGCTTGGGTGAGCCAGGAGTTGGGTTGTCCGGTGGCATCGTTCCCTATCAAATACCTTGGCTTGCCTCTTGCCCTACGAAAACAAATGGCAGGGCAGCTACAATACTTGGTGGATAGTTTGGCGAATCGTCTGCCAAAATGGAAGGTCGCGCTAATGCCAAAGAGCGGGAGGTTGACGCTGGTGCAGTCAGTGTTGTGTGCTATGCCGATACATGCAATGATGGCACTGGACCTGCCAATGAAGACTATTGCAGCCATGAACAAAATATGCAGGGGATTTCTATGGTGCAAGAGGGCCGAAGCAAATGGAGGCAATTGCGCGGTGGCCTGGGAGGTGATGTGTGCCCCGAAGTCGGCAGGAGGTCTGGGGATTCCCAATCTTCACTGGTTAAATGTCGCATTGCAAGCAAGGTGGCCCTGGCTAAAACAGGTGGATGGTAACAGACCGTGGAGTGAATTCACTATTAAAGTGCCTAAGGAGTCCATGCAACTGTTCCAGGCAGCAACTAGAGTCGAGGCTAGAGATGGGAGGAACACATTGTTCTGGGAGGATAGATGGCTGGATGGCTTGAGGGTGCAGGAGCTGGCACCGGAAGTATACAAAAGGATCCCACCAAGAATCAGGCGAGGAGCAATGCTAGGTCAGGTCGCAGCTAGTGGAGAGTGGGCACGGCAGGTCGGGCCGGACATGGACGAGACCACGATGCAGCAGTTTCTGGAACTATGGTCGAGAGTACAAGCTTGGGAGCCGCAGGTCGATGAGCAGGATGCGGTATCTTGGTCCTGGGAGGCGCATGGCCAGTTCACCGTGAGATCGGCATATGCGAGTAGGTTTTGGGGACGTGAGGTGGTATCCACATCGAAACTGACTTGGAAATCTCGGGCACCGTTGGAATGTCACTTCTTTGTGTGGTTGGCTCTCAAGAATCGGTGTTGGACCTCGGACCGGCTAGCAAGCAGGGGTTTGCCGCACCAAGACACGTGCCCGTTTTGTGATCAAGAAGAAGAAACGATAAGCCAAATTTTGCTCACATGCGTGTTCGCCAGATTAACTTGGACGTTAGTAGGAGAGGCTCTTGGCAGAGAAGACTGGAAACCAAGCCAGGATGACATACTTGGGGAATGGCTTTGCAACAAAAGTGCGGATGATGGAACAAGGATCAAGGACTTGCATACAGTGATGCTGCTTGTAATGTGGGAGCTTTGGAAGCACCGAAATGCCATTGTTTTCGATGGTGATTCCCCATCGATCGAGAGGCTCATCCACAAGGTGAAGTCTGAGGCCAAAGTGTGGGCTACGGCAGGGCTTATCAAGAGGGAGTTGGACAGTTTCCAGGGTAGATTGTATAGGTGGGCTATGGGGGAGGAGTAAGATACGTGTGTGTAAGTGGAGTGGGTGCGCGCTAAAAGCCGCATAGACATGTACATGTAACTTGTGGTGGAGGCTTTCTTTGCCTTTCTTCTTTAATATATAATATGCACGCTCATGCATATTCGAGAAAAAAAGCTTGAGGAAGAAGTATATGTTGCTCAACCCCCAGATTTTGAAGATCCAAAGCATCCTGATCAAGTCTACAGACTCAATAAGGCCCTCTATGGCCTCAAGCAGGCCCCTCGGGTGTGGTATGATACTTTGAAGGAATTCCTCATGAAGAAATGCATCAAACCCGGTTCACTTGACCCAACTCTTTTCACCAAATCTTATGATGATGAATTATTTGTGTGCCAAATATATATTGATGATATTATCTTTGGTTGTACTGACCAACATTACACTGACGAATTTGGTTATATGATGAGGGAGGAATATCAAATGTCTATGATGGGAGAATTGAAATTCTTCTTAGGTCTTCAAATTCGTCAACAGCGCAAGGGCATCTTCATTTCTCAGGAGAAATACCCCAAGGATGTATTGAGGAAATTCAGCATGCAAGATTGCAAAGGCGTCAAAATCTCTATGCCCACAAATGGCCATCTTTGCACTGATGAAAATGGTATTGACTTTGATCAAAAGGTATACCGCTCCATGATTGGCTCTTTATTGTATTTATGTGCATCTAGGCGGATATTATGCTTAGTGTTTGCATGTGTGCCCGCTTTCAAGCTACACCAAAGGAATCACACCATAAGGTTGTGAAGCATATTCTTCGTTATCTAGCTCACACTCCAACACTTGGATTATGGTATCCCAAGGGCTCAGCTTTTGATCTTATTGGATATTCAGACTATGACTATGCTGGTGATCATGTGGACCGCAAGTCAACATCTGGCACATGCCATTTCCTCGGACGATCCTTGGTTTGTTGGTCCTTGAAGAAACAGAACTGTGTATCACTTTCTACTACTGAAGCTGAGTATATTGCTGCTAGTTTGTGTTGTGCTCAATTGCTATAGATGAAGCAAACCCTCAAGGACTATGGCATCAACATGAAGAATGTGCCTCTCTACTATGACAATGAGAGTGCCATCAAGATTGCTCATAACCCAGTTCAGCACTTGAAGATAAAGCACATTCAGATTCGTCATCATTTTCTTCGTGATCATGTGTTGAAGGGCAACATCTCCATCGAGCACGTGAAGTCTGAAGAACAGCTAGCCGATATCTTCACAAAGCCCTTGGATGAGAAGAGATTTAGCAAGTTGCGGTGTGAGCTAAATATCTTAGAATCTTCGAATGTCCTTTGAAAAGGACACACATCCTAACACTTATGCTAAATTGATGACTTAGATGTGCAACACATGAAGTAACATTTTTCTTCAATCAATGAAGACTAACACTCTAAGTGTGAAGAAATTAACGAAGAATTTGATTCTCAGAGCCCCACGACAATTGTACGCGGCGTCTGAAATCATCATTCTTATACGGTGGGTCACGCCACCAACAAAAGTTGAAAATCTTCAATTTGAGTTTTTCTTCATATTGAAATTCCTCAGTTATTCAATTTCTTCAACTTTGCATTATCTTCACTGTTTTCGTCGTTGTTCTTCATTGACTATATATATATATATATATATATATATATATATATATATATATATATATGAGTTTATGTCCTCTACATCATTCACTTATTGCTATTTCTTCAAATTGCTTTTTCTGCTAAGTGAATGTGATCGGACCATTCCCCTCTATGCTAAACTCAACCTAGTATGTTCACAAATTCTTCATGTGCGTTCTATTTGAAACCCGTTCAAAATCTTCACCGTGTCCTTGTCAGCTGAAGAATTTGCAAACGAAACGTTAAAATATTCTAATATGAATTTTCGGCTTTTGCCGCTCAAACCGCTCCACATTCCACGATATTAGTATCCTATTCACCCACGATCTCACACGATCTCCACCTCTATGTACGTGGGTGACACACGTCACAAGAATGAGAAGGGTCAGAGGCACGTTCGTCCATTTTCCTCGGGCGAACAGTTTTTCACCTCGGCTATATATACCCCTCACCCTCCTCAGACTATTTTTACTCTGCTCGACCTCACTCCCTTGCTCGAGCTCTCAAAACCTAGCGCCGTCGCTACTTCCATCGTCGCCGGTGAGGAAGAGCTTCCCTGCCTCGACCTCGTCGCCGTCGTACTTTCATGTTGACTATGGATTTCTTTTCTCACTTGCCCGTAGCTGTCTTCCTCAGCCAAGTTAGGGAGTGAAAGATCTGGAAAGGCGGACTTCTAAATCTACACCTCTCAGTTCGTCGTGTTCTTCGTCAAGGGTAATTAAAAGTTACTTTTACTGCCCTTGTTGATTCTGATGATTTCCATAAAATCTTCAAAAGGTGTTTATTCTTCATTCTTCACACTCTAAACACCTCACACAAACATTTGTTCTTGATCTGTTTCTGTAAGCAACATTTTTCTTCAAGATTCCTCAATTGTGTGGATATTTAATCTATACAACTCTGGAACCTAAGTCAAAGAACGCTTAGTGAAATTCCTCAAGACACATCTGGTCAAATTCCTCAACTTGTTCTTTTTGCAAGAACTTCTGAGAACGCATATGACTTCTCCAAATTCTTCGCATGTATACTCTGTTCACAGGTACACATGTCCGCTGCTGAATCACTAGGTTCTCATCAACTTAACTCATTTGCAGCATTCCTTGAAGAGAAGTTGCGTACCTCATCAGAGAACTCAATCGTTCAAAATCCTCAGCTGAAGAAAATGGCCGACGGCAAGAAACCTCAGAAGGGAGGGAAGAAATTGGAAGTCAACAATGCTTTTGAGATACCTGAAGACATCTATGTAGGGTACTACACACCTCCTCATGAGACAAAGAATGAGCGCAAAGTGCGCATTCAGAGGATAGAAAGGAGATGGGCCAGAGAATTGAGGGAGTACCGATATGTGACTCCTAAGTACATGAAGAAATTCGCAGTACACCCTCCATGCCCAAGACCACCACTGGCACCTGGCCAAGTTGCTGATCCCTCTAGCATCAGAAGAGGTGAGGATTTCCCAAGGAATGGGCCAAGCGTCAAGCTAAACTGGCCAAAATGGCAAAAGAGGCAGTGAAGAAATTCAATGAAGACTTTGCTGCTGCCACTGCTGAGGCCTCTGCTAGCAAGCCTAAGAAGGCCATGCCCAAGAAGCCAGCACACAAGCCCAGTGCTTGTGCTTCAATGCCCTCACAGCCCAGTTATGCAAAACCCTCACAACAAATTCCTCATGCTGCTCTAGCTCCTCCAAAGCCCTCAGCTCCCCCGGCAAAGTCCTCAGCACCTGTGCATCTCGCCTCGTGTCAAAGGACCACATGCAAATCAATTGCCTCAGGAGCCTCCACAAGTTCTTTAGCTCCTCTGCATTCCTCAACAGGCCCCACTCTGCTGAAGACCAAGGCCACTGCTGGACGAGGCTCTAGACCAAGTCCTCACAAGAAGTAGGTTGCCTTTCATGTACCGTCCAGTGATGACGAAGCTAATGATGAGGAACTCGCCAAAATCATCAGAGATAGACAGCAAAGGGCCGCTAGAGCCAAAGGAAGTGAAGTTCCTCTCCTGCTGGATCCCAAGCTGATATTTGAGTATACTGATCTCTGGCACAAGGACCCCAACACACCTGTGCCTGACTTCAAGCTCACTCCTGGCCAAAGTCACATGCTGACCGCCTTCATTGGCGAAGAAAAATGGAAGTTTGAGAAGGCCAGGCAGCTGAAGAAAGCTCAATACAAGAAAGAGCGCTTTTTGAAGAAGAATGTTGTCAACATGACAATTGATGAACTTGTTGCTATACAAACTGAGATCAGAGGACTCAGCGATGAATTCAACGTCTATCGCACCGATTGGCTTGGAGACAAAGTAAAATTTGTGAAATTGGTGGAAAAATTCACTTCAAATGATGCTGCATCATCGCAACACAAATCTCCTCAGGGTGAAGCATCCGCCACCATCGAAGAACATGCCAAAGACCACCGATGAAAATCAGGTTCTTGATGAAACCGCAAGTACCGTGGCTGATGAAGGAATTCCGACCATCGATGATATTGCCGTGGCAACCACTAGTGTTGCGCTGAAGAACAAGCCGTGCCGGTGAAGCATCTATTGCTGTGCCTGAAGAAACTGAACCAACCAGGGCAACTGCATCAGTTGTGCCTGAAGAAAATGAACCAATTTCCTCTACTCCTCCTGCACCAACGCCAAGTTCCATTCTTCCTTCTGCATTAGAAGCGAAGAAAACTAAGGCTGTGGAGCGAGCAGCAGTGAAGAAGAGAAAAGCATCTGCTTCATCAGAGTCTTCAGTACCGAAGAAGATGAAGACATTGACAAGCTCTTTTGAGAATCCCATTGATGCTATTCCTGTCTCAAGTATGCCATCAAAGGAAATCATTCCTTTTGATGAAGATTATGAGATCCCAAGCAGATCTGATGAAGATGTTCCTTCTGCTGCTTCTTCAGAGCAGTTGGACAAAGAAATTGAAGTGGATAATATCCCTTCAACCCTAGTTGTCTCATCACCCATGCCTCAGTTCACAGCTGAAGAGGCCGGCATTGAAGAATTGAATGAAGAAGATGAAGATGTGGACATTGGAAGCACCACTCCAGTGATGAATGATGACTTTTGGGAAAGTCATCACCCCAACTCTCCCATGTTCACACCATTGCAACACATTCCTCAGTCTCCAATTCAGACTGAAGAAGTTCAAATGGGCTCTGACGAATCTCAAGCCACTTCTTCCATTCCTGAAGAAATTCCAGCCACTAGAGCTGATGTTAATGTTGCCGAAGAGTTGATGACTCAGGCTGCTACTGAAGCAAAAACTGAAATTCCTCAACCTGTGGTTCCTGAGATTGAGATTCCTAAAACTGTGAAGGCATTGACTGATACTCCTCAGCCCAAGCCGAAGAATCCCTTCTCGAAGAAGCAAAAATTCAAGGCTGATGATTTCTGTCATGAGCATGTATTTTGCACAGATTACAACCCTTATGATTCTGCTCGTCTTAGAAGGAAGCGTTTCTGGACAGCCAGCCAAGCAAACTTCTACTCCTCACTGCTTTTTGATAAGGACAAAGTCTTTGACAGAGCATATTCCTCATGTGGATATGGAATCGCTACCTTGCTTCACCCTAGTCCTCAGTGTTCTTCATGATGCCGGGCCGCTAAACTTCTACACCGATATCGTTGGCTGGAATGAAGAATTAATTCTTCAGTTCTACGCGACGCTGCACATCACTGGCAATGCTGCAGATGTAAATTCTTGGGTGTTGGACTGGATGACCGAAAACACTCACTTCAAAGCATCGGCCTCTGAATTGCTTCATGCCCTGCCTGTCAGTCCTCCCCTTGAAGGTGCGCAGCTCATCTACCATGAACCTGAGCTATCCGACCATTACATGCAAGTATTGATGAAACCGCTGAAGCCGGGTCAAGCCCCAAGGACCAAATTCCTCATGAAGGAATTGTTGTATGTGCCACGGACTGTCTATCGCATTCTAACCAAGACACTGAGTCCAATCAAAGTCCACAACTCGAATGAAGAAGAGGTCGTTGGCATCATGAAGAATCTGCTTTTCAACATCATGCATGGAGTTCCTGTCAACTACCATGATTTCTTCATGAGGACTCTGGCTAATGTTGCATTGTCACCATTTGAATTGAAGCCTTACGCTCCCTGGATTATGAGATCCTCAGATCAAGGTCTTCAATCAATTACAAGGCTGACACACTCAACCATGGCAGCTGCTTGCCCCCCATTGAAGTCCTCAAGCGGACATTTTCCTCAGCTGATGAAAAGGGCAAGGCAACTTCTGTTATTGATGAAGGCATTCGTCCATTGGATGGTCAGTTCTGCAAAGCTGCATCTTACTCCACCAATGATGACTCTACCAGCCATGACTCTGCCGCCAATGCCTCAAAGCAAAATGGTCAAGGCATAGCTCCAAGGGTGATGACTGATCGTGAGCTTCTCCTCAGTCTTCACCAGAAGGTCGATTGCAACCATAAGTGGGTCAAGCAACAGTTTGGTTCAATTCTTCAGAACATGACCATCACTCAGAATTCAGTGAAGAAGAACCAGTACTACCTGCATTAAGTATTTGATCACACCTGGGCTGTTCTGTCTCATCTCTACGGTGAAGAAGATCTTAAGCAGATGGGTTTCAAGCAGGACTTTGACTGGTCTCAGCCACCTTCGAAGAAATTCAAGAAGGTCAAAGTTCCTCACTTGGTGGCCAGCTCCTATTCTTCATCGTGCGAGACTGATGAAAATGAAGATTTGGACGACACTGCGGCAGGCCCTACTTCAACAACTGACCCCCAACAACACTGGCGCTCCTCCATCGTCTTCGTGATATTCTTCAGGGGCGTTAGTCCTCATTTTTCGTCCCTTTTGGTCATTTGATGACAAAGGGGGAGAAATTTGAGTTAGTCTTCAAGCGGGTCTCTCTATATATGGGCATATTTTTTCCTAAGTTACAACTCTCGTTCTTTTGAAGACTTTGTTGGATCGAGTTGTAAACTTAAACCCGATGGTGGTCTGATACTTTTGCTATGTTCTTCTGCAAGCTATTTCCTCATATATGTTAATGCACGCATGCTGAATTACATCAGTCACCATATTTCATCATGCATTTCAAATTCTTCATACCATATGATTAATACATGTATGAATTACAAGATATAGGGGGAGATCTCCATGATTCTACTCTTCAAATGTGCATTGCTTCCAAAGCAAATTCCTCACTATGCACATCTTCAGGGGGAGTTCTTCTATATCTTGCAATCAAATTCCTCAATATTTGTATTTACACTTCATATGTTTATCCCCATTGAAAACTTAACCTATATTGTCATCAATCACCAAAAAGGGGGAGATTGTAAGTGCATCTAGTGCCCCTTAGTGATTTTGGTGTATTGAAGACTTATAGGTTAAGGGACTGATGCGTTTGTGAGTGTACACAGGTCTATAAGTCTATGAGGAGTTTGATATTTACAGAGAAAGTCGACCCCTAAAAAAATGAATGTCTTCAACTTAAGACTTTAGATTTCTGAAGACTTTCTAAAGACTTTGAAAGTGAAGAAATTGGTGTGACCATGAAGACTTGATATTCATGCGAGGAACATGAAGCGTGAAGACTTCTGTTTTCGTAGTTTCATTTTCTCTTTCTTGAGTCACAGGAAACACCGTACTGTTAAAGGGGTCGAGTGAAAGTGCAACTATCCCTGGGTGGTTTTGGTAATTACTAACAACATATAACTCATTGAACTAATGCTATCTCAAGATAAATATTTCAGGAAAGTTCAATGATTGGCATGGCATGGATTAGGAATGTGGACCCCTCAAAATGCTAGGACACATATTGGCTCAAGCTCAAGACTCTATATTTTACTTTTAGTGATGCAAGATCACATTGAGTCCATAGGAAAAGCCAATACTATTAAAAGGGGATGAGGTGTTGCTTAATGGGTTTCTTGCTCAAAATGCTTAGTGATATGCTCCAATACCCTCAACCACTTCCTCACATCCACATATATCCCAAACCAAAAGTCAAACTCGGCCCCACCGAATCTTTCTATCCGGCGCCACCGAGTTCTCTTGACATAGCCATTGCCACAAACCCTAGTCACTTCGGTCTCACCGATAGGGATCTCGGTCTCACCGAGATGGGATTGCAAACTCTCTGTTTCCCTTCATAACGTTTCAGTCTAACCTAGATGAGCGATCGGTCCCATCAAGTTCGCAACGCAAACTCTCTGTTTCCCCTCCGTAACATTTCGGTCCAACCAAAATGAGCGAATCGGTCCCACCGAGTTTGCCTGACCAACTCTCTGGTTAGCTTATTACCAAGATCGGTCCCACCGAGTTTGTGTAATCGGTCTCACCAAGATTACATTATGCCCTAACCGAAAAGAAATTGGTCCCACCGAGTTGACATGTCGGTCCCATCGAAATGCCAAACGGTCACATTATGAACTAAATAGTTTTGACCGAGTTTTCTGATTCGGTCCCACCGAGTTTGGTAAATTGTGTGTAACGGTTAAATTTTGTGTGGAGGATATTTATACCCCTCCATCCACTCTTCATTCGTGGAGAGAGCCATCAGAACATGCCTACACTTCCAACATACATTTTTTGAGAGAGAACCACCTACACTTGTGTTGAGGTCAAGATATTCCATTCCAACCACATAAATCTTGATCTCTAGCCTTCCCAAGTTGCTTTCCACCCAAATCATCTTTCCACCAAATCCAATCCTATGAAAGAGAGTTGAGTGTTGGGGAGACTATCAGTTGAAGCACAAGAGCAAGGAGTTCATCATTAACACACCATCTAGTACCTTTTGGAGAGTGGTGTCTCCTAGATTGGTTAGGTGTCACTTGGGAGCCTCCGTCAAGATTGTGGAGCTGAACCAAGGAGTTTGTACGGGCAAGGAGATCGCCTACTTCGTGAAGATCTACCCTAGTGAGGCAAGTTCTTCGTGGGCGATGGCCATGGTGGGATAGACAAGGTTGCTTCTTCGTGGACCCTTCATGGGTGGAGCCCTCCGTGGACTCGCGCAACCATTACCCTTCGTGGTTTGAAATCTCCATCAACGTGGATGTACGATAGCACCACCTATCGGAACCACGGATAAAAAAATCTCCGTGTCTACATTGCATTTGCTCCCTCAAACTCCTCCCTTTACCTTCATGTGCAATTGTTCTACATTCTGCTGCTATACTCTTAGAATTGCACGTGTAGGTTGATTGCTTGACTTGTGCAAAGTTGCTAAAATCTGCCAAGACTTAAAATTGGGAAAAGGCTAGGTTTTTATTTGGTCAAGTAGTCTAATCACCCCCCTCTAGACATACTTTCGATCCTATAAGTGGTATCAGAGCTACGGTCTCCATTTTCCTTGATTTCCATAGCTTTTGATGACCATAGCCTTGGTTTCACAACCTAGGAGAGTATGGCGTCTAGCGAGGGAAATTACCACCGTAGAGGTCCTTACTTTGATGGTACTAATTTTGCTAGTTGGAAGCATAAGATGAAAATGCATATTCTTGGACATAACCCCGCCGTTTGGGCTATTGTGTGTATTGGCTTGCAAGGTGAATTCATTGATGGGAGAGAACCGAACCATGAAGCTACCATGAAGAGTTGAAGATCTTTGCAATACAATGCTCAAGCTTGTGATATCCTCTTCAACGGATTGTGCCTCAAGAATTCAAAAAATCAGCCGCCTTGAGAATGCAAAGGAAACTGGATACTTTGATTGATATGCACGAGGGTACCGACTCACAAGGAATGCAAATTGGATATGCTTCAAAGTCAGCTTGACAAGTTCAAAATGAAGGATGGTGAAGGTGTCACTGAAATGTACTCTAGGCTTGCTCTCATCACAAATGAGATTGCCGGCTTAGGAAGTGAAGAGATGACCGACAGATTCATCATCAAGAAGATAGCCTTGGATGGAAAATATGATACCATGTGCACATTGATCCAAATGATGCCCAATTACAAAGATCTAAAGCCTACGGAAGTCATTGGAAGAATTGTTGCTCATGAGATGTCACTTAAGGATAAGGAAGAGCTCCACAACAAGTCAAGTGGTGCTTGCAAAGCCTCATGTGATGCTCCCACATCATCAAGTGAGAAACAAACCTTCAATGAAGAATTGAGCCTAATGGTGAAGAACTTCAACAAGTTCTACAAGAGTAGAAGCAAGTAGAGAAGTTCCAAGTCAAGGTCCTACAATGACAAAAGATCTTCAAGTCGTGAACAAAATTGCTACAATTGTGGAAGACCCCGACACTACTCCAATGAGTGTACGGCTCCCTACAAAAGAAGAAAAGATTCTCCCAAAAGAAGGAGTAGGTGAGAAGAATCACCACCAAGAGAGAGAAGGAGTGGAGATGATCGTTATGAACGAGGACCCTCTCGGAGAAGCAAGGATTCGGAAAGGAAGGAAAAGTCATCAAAGAGCTACACAAAACAAAGACATCAAGCTCACGTTGGTGAATGGGTATCCGGCTCCGACTCCGACCATCACTCCGAAAGAAGTTATCACTCCGACTCCGAATATATTCAAGATGAAGGTGTTGCCAGTCTAGCACTTGTGTCAACCAACTCCTACGACATATTTGACTCACCAAATGAAGGAATTGGAAGATGCTTCATGGCTAAAGGCCCAAAGGTATCACACCCCGAGTATGTTGATTTCAATAGTGATGAAGATGATTTGCTAGGAGGCGATGATTTACTTGTTGACAACTCTAGTTATGAAAACTATGATGAACTTGCTATTAATCATGCTAATCAAGATAAAACGAATGACGATGATAAGAAGGAGATTGAGTGTCTAACTAAAGAACTAAACACTCTTAAGTTAGCTCATGAAACTACCTTGGAAGATCATTGAGAAATTTTGAAGACTCATGAGAAGCTACGCTTTGAAAAGCTCAACCTTGAGCAAGAGCATGAGTTCTTAAAAGCAATCAATGATGATCTTTGCAAGAAAAGCTCTTCTTACATTGCCAAGCGTTTACTCTTGTCTACTTACATGCCACAAGTTAAATCTAGCAACAAGAACAAGAAAGATTCTTCTTCTAGTAGTAACAATAATCATGCTAAATCCAATGTTGTTGCTTCTAGTAGTTCTCTTGATTCCACTAATGATTCTCTTAGCCAAGTTACACTTGAGCAAGAAAATAGCCTATTGAAGGGAATTATAGAGAAAGGTGTTTTCAAGAGCCTTCTTAAGTAAGCAATTTGAGGAGATTGTACGCAAGCAAGGAAGACACCGAAGAATCAAGGTTTTGGTTTAGAATGAAAGTTCAATGCCAATGGAGTTGAGTGGGAAGAAGATCAATACCCCAAGACGAAGTTTGTTCCTCAACAAGAGAAGTATGATCCTACTTCTTTCCAAGGAACACAAGCTCAAGATGATCTTCCACCACTAGACCACAAGCAAAAGGGCAAGGACATGCTTCAAGAGGATATTGATGATTTGAAGAAGCTCCCAAGGCCTTGGTCAAGTGGGTTCCCAAGACTACATCAAGTTCTACTTCATCAAGTATGACTACAACTCCAAGGATTCCCATCAAGATGGTGTGGATCCCGAAGAAGAAGAACTAGAGAGTTCTTGAGGGTGACTCCGCCAACATACTTCACTCATATCATTTTGGCGAGGACAAGTGCAAACAACTTCCATATCTTGCACTAGTTCAAGGAGTCACAAACCCTCTTATTGATAAGACAAGGGACAAGGTAACCTAATGCTTTCATGGACATCATCTTATGTGAACATCACTCTATGTTTATGGATATCCTTGTTTGTTCCTTGTGGGACTAACCCGTGTAGGTATTGAAAGTGCAACTCACTCAAATGGATTGCTCCAAATGATCTTCATCAACATTGAGCATCTACATCTTCAACATCTACATGAAGTCATCATCGACAAAACCCAAGGTTAGTTCATCCCTCTTAGGGGGGATATCACATCTAGGGGGAGCTTTACTCTAATCAATTGAGCTAAAGAAACTCTAATGATGTGAACACAACAATGCTTTATGTAAAAGTGGTAACCCCACTTGTGCTTAAACGATGAGTATGACCTATGATCAAATGTTCTCATTTGACTCCTAAGTCAATATACTCATATATAGATGACCTAGTCATCGCCAAATTGCTTGATAGATGCTAGAATTGTTTGTGCATGCTTTGTCACATACTTCATTTGCCATTTTATTGTGTGAGCATGTTGATTGCATACTTTACTCATTCAAGGACATCCATTCGTTGCTTTGATTGTTTGGTTTTTTCTCTTTTGCCAAATGGATGGACAAGAACGCCTAAGAACTCCCTCTAGTGCTTTTCTCGTCTCGAACTCTATTCATGCTACATCACAAAGTTTGATCAAGTCAGATTCGAACCACTACGTGTGAGGAGCACTTTCTGAGTCCCGATTCGTCATAGACTTAAACTTCCAAAACCTCTTTGTGCATTTCGGTATGACCGAGTCATCCACTTCGGTCACACCGAGTTCACTAAGTTGATCTAGGTTTTCGATCTCGGTGCAACCGATTTGAACTTTTCGGTCACACCGAGTTGTAGTCACTACAAAAAAAAGACACATCCGTGACATTTTGGGCCGAACGAATTTTTTTCTGACATACTTATGACACTTCTATGACGATAATTGTGACAAAACCCGGTATCATCATAGGTGTGGTGGGCTCCTACTTCTATGACAAAAAATCATGACAGAAAATGGGCTTTTCATCCTGGGAGGGCCGAAGACGCAGCTGCATGACATTCTTTGGGCCGTCCATGACGGAAAAAACCGTGGTAGAAGCGAGGGCGAGGAAAATTTTGGGGAGTTCCCGGTTATGGTGGATGGTCGGGGGCCGATCGATGCGCGTTTCTCTCGTACACGTACGCGCGTGTGTGCGAGGCGTTGGGCTTTAACTGAACCCGAGCGAGGCGTTGGGCTCTAACTGAACCCGAGCGATTGCACTGCAGGCTATGCGTTACTGAACCCGAGAGATCGATCGATGGCTGTTAACTGAACCCGATCGAGCGATTCCTTCGCTAATGCTGCTAACGGAAGCCGATCGATGCTGCCTCTGGATGAACAGTGAGCGTTGCTGGGAGGGGGGGTTGGATGAACAGTTCCTGGTGGGGTTGGATGAACAAGACACATGGTGTTGCCTCTGGATGAACAGGACCCCGATCGATCCAGACGGTTGGGGCTGGATGAACAGGACCCCGTGGAGGGCTGGATGAACAGGACCACCCCGTGGAGGGTTGGATGAACAATAGACCGTGTAGGGCTGGATGAACAGTAGCCCGTGGAGGGCTGGATGAACAGGAGCCCGTGGAGAGGGCTGGTTGAACAGTAGCCGATGGAGTAGCGCGCGGTGGAGGCTGGATGACTAGGAGCCCATGGATGAACAATCACACGTGAAGGCTGGAGGAGGTCGACAGTGGATGAACAGTAGCCCGTGGAGGCTAGAGGGGGTCGACGGTGGAGATGAACAATATCCCGTGGAGTCCCGTTTTGCGGTACGCCACACCCCTCCCAACGAACAGGACCCCCGTTTCGACCGTAGCGCTCCAACACAAGTCCGTTTCCTCCGTTTTACGGTACTCCACACTCCTCCTGATCAACAGGACCCCCATTCTCTTTGTAGGGAGGTCGGTTTCCTCCGCTTTTGCGACGCCGCACCCTCCCGATGAACAGGATCCCGTTTCGACCGTGGTCGGTCGAACACAAGGCCGTTTCCTCCGTTCTGCGATACGCCAGGCCT
Organism: Aegilops bicornis; assembly: GCA_021605145.1. Taxonomy (NCBI): domain Eukaryota; kingdom Viridiplantae; phylum Streptophyta; class Magnoliopsida; order Poales; family Poaceae; genus Aegilops; species Aegilops bicornis. The sequence goes on from CM038671.1 coordinate 738,298,856, forward strand.
CGTTTCCATCGGTTGTTCCGTCCAAGTCGGTTGGCTCCCGCGCGTTCTGTTGCCTCCCGATGAACACGACGCATTCTGTTGCCTCCCCATGAACACAACAACGACGCAGTTTCTCCGTTCCGACCCAGCCATGTACACGAGCCCTAGCCGTACGTATGCGCAAGTAGGTGTTCGAGACCCCGCCCGTATGTATGTACGTGGCCGTATTTACTTTCTTGCAACATGGCCGTTGTACATACGTGTACATGCTACGTGCGCGCCTCTACTACCACACGTGCACGCCTCTACTACCACACGTGCCCTTCCTTGCACGACCACGGTTCATCGCTGCAGCTTGCAGATAGACCGATTGACCAGTATGTACGTACATGTTCGCGACCAGAATGACAATGCTACGTACGCTTCGACCAGGTGGGTCCCGACTGTCACGCACTTCCTTCCATGCGAAGATGTAGCTAGTGGGTCCCAGCAGTCAGGGGGGCGAATCGTTTTTTTGCCCGGACGCACTTCCTTGCGTGCGAAGATGTAGCTGGTGGGTCCCAGCAGCCAGGGGGGAAACATTTTTTTCGCGAAATACGGTGGCCCGTCCTATGGGTCCCTGCTGTCAGGTGGAGGAATAATTATTTTGCGCGTAATAAGGAGGCAGTTCCTTGCGGCCACCGTGGACCCAGCTATCAGCCTCTCCACGTACAGTACTCTTCCGATGGAAGTCGTTCCTTGACCACGTTGACCACGCCGTGCCGAGAGCACGAGGGCGGTGGATGACGGCGAGGCCTAGGAAGGGTACGACACGGAGCCGGGGAAGACGCGCGATGGAAGCCCGCGGAGAGAATCTGAGGGTTCACTGGTTGCAGTGCGGTCTTGAGGCTACCGTCGCCGTAGGGCCTGGCCAGCGGTGGGAATAGTAGGGGGTGGTGAGGCCTCCGCGGCACCGCAGCCGGCCACGGGATGCAGGAGCATGCGGCACGACCGGCACTGCTTTGGGCGGCTGGAGCAAGAAGACCAGAGGTTGAAGAAGCACTACGGCCGTTGAATGGACATCGTACGGTCACTGGAGCTAGAATCATTCATATTGACTAAGTTGACAAAGCACTCCGTCCCCGTCAACTTAGTAGGCCCACAAGTTAGCCTCCCACCAAGGTGGGTCCCAACTAGCAGGGGGGTATTCATTTTTTTGTGCGTAATAAGTCGGCACTTCCGGTGGGTCCGAGCTGACAGCGGGGGGAACGTTTTTTTCATGAAATACGGTGGCCCGTCCGGTGGGTCCCAACAGTCAGGGGGAAATGTTTTTTTCACTGAATATGGTGGCCCATACGGTGGGTCCCTGCTGTCAGGTGGAGGAATAATTATTTCCCGCGTAATAAGGAGGCACTTCCTTGCGGCTGCCGTGGACCCAGCTGTTAGCCTCTCCACGTACAGTACTCTTCCGATGGAAGTCGTTCCTTGACCATGTTGACCACGCCGCGCCGAGAGCACCAGGGCGGTGGACGACGGTGAAGCCTAGGAAGGGGATGACGCGGAGCCGGGGAAGACCCGGCAGTGGATGCCCACGCGGAGAGGAGTACGAGGGTTCACTGGTTCGGCTGCGGTGTGAGTCTGTCGTCACCGCAGAATAACAGAGGGTGTGGGTGAGTAGAGGGATGCCTGGCCAGCGGTGGGAGTAGTAGGGGACGGTGAGGCCTACGCGGTAGCACAGCTGTCCACGGGAGGCGGGAGCAGGCGGTCCCGCCGGCGCTGGATTTGGCGACTTGAGCAAGAAGATCAGAGATTGAAGAAACACGACGGCCGTTGGATTGACATCCAACGGTGACGTCTGCTAGAATCGTTTGTTGACGTATATAATAACTAAAAAAATATTGCATACGCGTCAACTTAATAGGCCCACAAGTCAGACCATTCCCTCTTTTTCTAATAATTTATATATAGCTCATTGCGACTTCTTATGCAATTTATTGCAGTCCATTTTTTGGTTGGCAAGGGCCAATTTCACATATTTCTGTGGGTTCCAAACTATTTTTAATACAAAAATGTTGAGCCAGATTTAAAGTACTTTGAAGATATATTTAAATTAGGTTAATGCCCAGTGAAATAGGAATCTGAAAATGTGAAAAAATTCAGAAATTATAAAGTAATTGCCAATTTGTCATCTATTTTTATATTTAGAACCCATTTCATATTACTTTCAAGATTTGCAGGCGTCTTGAAAGAGTTGCAGTTTCATCGTATGTAGAAAAATAAGTAGGCCTGGATTGGGTATTCTTGAGAAAAAATAAACCGGGCTCATTTTCACAAAGAACAAATAGCTGGGCTGGTCACATGGTGAACATAAAATATAAACACAGGCTAGACGGCCATAGCCCGATTCAAACCCTGCTCCGCCTCAACAATAACAAAAAAAATCGCTCGAGTAGCTACGTCCTGTGTGTCACCGATCTTGTGCCGTTCTCTTGTATATTGACTATATACGCTCACAATGTCGTGGGTCCCAAATGTTAGGAAAACACTAGAAGGAAGCATTTTATTTTTCCATATGCTGACATGGTGGGCCCCTACTGTCATCCTCTCCACGTACTTTTGCCGATTCCTGTTGTTCGTTGACCATGTTGACAATGCGAGAGGGCGGCGCCACGGCGAGGGCACTAAAGCGCGCCGAGGACGACGGCGAGTCCTCAGACATCGGCGTTAACGATTTAGGAGACGGTGGGGCGGCGATGCGTGCGCTAAGGTGCAGCCAGCCGTGGGAGGCGGAAGGCGGCTCACGGCGGCTGGTTTGGTTTTGCTACCGGAGGAAGACAGATCAAGAAACACGCATCGTAAAAGCAAGCAGGAGTACTTAACAACCTTAACTGAAACCAACAGGGGCACTTAACAACCATAGCTGAAAGCAGTATGAGTACTTATACAGGTTCAAACGTATAAAGCATGCCTCGAACCGTGCTACTTTGCCTACAGTTAACCAAGGGTGAGGCCGCCAAGCCTCAGGCGCCACCCCGCGCATCCACAACCTTCTGAAAGTGGCTTCATCTCGCAATGTGGTCAATAAACAGGATATTCGCTTTAGAGCCATGGAAAAGGTGAACATAATCTTCATCCTATTTTCCAAGATGGACGGGCCTTCATTATTTGAGACCACCCATGAATAAGTATCTTTTCACCTCCAAGGGAATGGAGTAGGTCGACATAAACATCATGTTCTCGACTAAGCGCAAGTCCGACCCGACCATGGTCAGCAAATTGTATAGGAACAATAGAACTGGGCTTTCGCTTTCAAGAAGATCACAATCAGTAAGCTGTATAAACAATAGTTTATGAACAACATATATAACAGAAAACATCTCGTACCATAAGTTTCTCGACACAGTTGGACCTGTTCAACGAGTGCGGCAGTGGCACACATATCCCACGTGGCCTTCCACCATTGAAACGCCGACCTCAAGACGATCAATAAAGTGTAGGAACTTGTGGATGTCATCCTAGTCAACTTCAGTGCCATCAGTAATAGCCGAGTTGTTACAGAATAACAAACGAGCAACCTGCTTAACTCTGAAAAAACCTACACGTGCCACCAATTATAAGAAAATATTAGTTAGAAGTAGCATCTTCGTGAGAGATTCGTTGCTACTTCTAAAGTTAAATTGTGATTAGTTAGACAAAATAGGTGGATTAAGAAGTAATCGAGGCAACAAGAAAGAACCAGATACAAAACTAACATGGATGAACAATTGAACGACGTCGGGGTGGAAGATCGCAGTGAAGATGAGATCAGGTTCTGCTATTTCCATCCACATTCATGCGCCAACTTTCAGTCCGTAACACTTGAGAAAGTTTATCCAAGTTCGGTCATAAAAAAGCAGCGATCTTCTTGGTTCATGAACCCAACTCGGAACTTATCACTACAAAAAAAAGACACATCCATGACATTTTGGGCCGAACGAAAATCTTTTGTGTCATACTTATGACACTTCTATGACGATAATTGTGACAAAACCCGTTATCATCATAGATGTGGTGGGGTCCTACTTCTATGACAAAAAATCATGACAAAAAATGGGCTTTTCGTCCTGGGCAGGCCGGAGACGCAGCTGCATGACATTCTTTGGGTCGTCCATGACGAAAAATCCGTGGTAGAAGCAAGGGCGCGGAAAATATCGGGGAGTCCCCGGTACGGTGGGTGGTCGGGGGCCGAGTGATGCGTGTTTCTCTCATACGTACGCGCGTGTGTGTGAGGCGTTTGGCTCTAACTGAACCCGAGCGAGGCATTGGGCTCTATCTGAACCCGAGCGATTGCACCGCAGGCTACGCGTTACTGAACCCGAGCGATCGATCGATGGCTGTTAACTGAACCCGATCGAGCGATTCCTTCGCTACTACTGCTAACTGAAGCCGATCGATGCTGCCTCTGGATGAACAGTGAGCGTTGCTGGGGGGTTTGGATGAACAGTTCCCGGTGGGGGTGGATGAACAGGACCCCCGTGGTGTTGCCTCTGGATGAACAGTACCACGATCGATCGAGCCGGTTGGGGCTGGATGAACAAGACCACGTGGAGGGCTGGATGAACAGGACCACCCCATGGAGGGTAGGATGAGCAGTAGATAGTGGAGGGCAGGATGAACAGTAACCCATGGAGGGGTGATTGAATAGGAGCCCATGGAGAGGGCTGGTTGAACAGTAGCCGGTGGAGTAACGCGCGGTGGAGGCTGGATGAACAGGAGCCCGAGGATGAACAGTCGCAGGTGGAGGCTGGAGGAGGTCGACGGTGGATGAACAATAGCCCATGGAGGCTGGAGGGGGTCGACGGTGGAGATGAACAGTATCCCGTGGAGTCCTGCTTTGCGGCACGCCACACCCTCCTGATGAACAGGACCCTGCTTTCACCGTAACGCCCAACAAGTCCGCTTCCTCCGCTTTTGGCAGACGCCACACCCTCCCGATCAACAGGACCCTGTTTGACCGTAGGGAAGTCCGCTTTCTCCGCTTTTGCGGCACGCTTAGACCCATCCCGGCGAACAGGATCCTGCTTTGAACGTGGCCGGTCGAACACAAGGCCGCTTTCTCCGCTTTTGCGGTACGCCAGCCTCGCTTCCATCGGCTATTCCGGCCCAAGCCCTCCCGGCGAACACGATGACGCATTCCGCTCGACCCAGCCGGTTGGCTCCCCATGAACACGACGACGACTGTTTCTCCGTCCGACCCAGCCATGTACACGAGCCTGGCCAGACGTATGCGCCGAGTAGGCATTCGAGACCTGCCCGTATGTAATGACGCGGGTCGTATTTTATTTCTTGCACGCGGCGTAGACGTGCGTGTACATGCTACGTGCGGCGCCTCTACTACGACAAGTGCGGCGCCTCTACATCGACCAAGATGTACATACACGCTCGTGACCGTAATGACAATGCTACGAACACTTGACCGTGTGGGTCCCGATCGCCGTGCACTTCCTTGCGTGCGAAGATGTAGCTGGTGGGTCCCAGTAGTCAGGGGGCGAATCATGTTTTTTTGCCCGGACGCACTTCCTTGCATGCGAAGATGTCGCTGGTGGATCCCAACAGTCAGGGGAAACATTTTTTTTGTGAAATACGGTGGCCCGTCCGGTGGGTCCCTACTGTCAGGTGGAGGAATTATTATTTTTCCCGTAATAAGGAGGCACTTCCTTGCTGCGGTCGTGGACCCAGCTATCAGCCTCTCCACGTACAATCCACGTTCGATGGAAGCCGTTCCTTGACCACGCCGCGCCGAGAGCACCAGGGCAGTGGACGACGGCGAGGCCTAGGAAGGGGACGACGCGGAGCCGGGGAAGATGCGGTAGTGGATGCCCACGCGTAGAGGAGTACGAGGGTTCATTGGTTCTCTGCGGTGTGAGGCTGCCGTCCCCGTAGAATAACAGGGGGTGTGGGTGAGTAGAGGGATCGCCTGGCCAGCAGTGGGAGTAGTAGGGGGCGGTGAGGCCTCCGCCGCATCGTAGCCGACCACGGGAGGCAGAGCACGACGCACGACCGGCGCTGGTTTGGGCGGCTGGAGCAAGAAGACCAGAGGTTGAAGAAGCACTACAACCGTTGGATGGACATCGTTCGGTCACTGGAGCTAGAATCATGCATATTGACTAAGTTGACAAAGCCCTCCGTCCCCGTCAACTTAGTTGGCCCACAAGTCAGCCTCCCACTATTGTGGGTCCCAGCTAGCAGGGGGTATTCATTTTTTGGTGCGTAATAAGGAGGCACTTCCTTGCGTGTGAAGATATAGCTGGTGGGTCCGACGTGTCAGCGGTGGGAACGTTTTTCACGAAATACAGAGGCCCTTTTGGTGGGTCCCAGCTATCAGGTGGAGGAATCATTATTTTGCGCGTAATAAGGAGGCATTTCCTTGCGTGCGGCCATGGACCCAGCTGTCAGCCTCTCCACGCACAATCTACTTTCGATGGTGTCGTTCGTTGACCATGTTGACCAAGCCGCACCGAGCGCATCCAAGGTGGTGGACGACGGCGAGGCCCCGGACAACAACGAGCCGGAGATGGGAAGGCGCGGGAGTAGAGTCGCAGACGGAGATGTGTATGAGGGTTAACTGGTTTTGGTGCGGTGTGGTTCGGCAGTCGGTGGAGAAGAACAGGAGGTGTGGAGGGGTGGAGGGATGGCCTAGCCAACGGTGGAGTAGCGCTTCACAAATGACGTGCATAAGCAGAGCTGCTAGCGGCAGGAGGCGGAGCAGTGTGGTCCCGGCATACCGGAGGAAGAAGACGAGATTGAAGATGGATGCCGGTCGTTGGATGTAAATCCAACGGCTAACAATGTCAGAATCATTTGTTGACTAAGTTGACAACGACTTGCATTGGCTTTGACCTATTGGCCCACATTTCAGCCTAAAAAAATGTGGCACATATTCAACCCATTTTTCAGAATTTACAGTCTTTTATTTTGCAGGGTAGAATTTACAGTCCATTTGATCTCTTTTTTTTGAACTACATTCCATTAGCTGGGCTGGGTGAATAAATAATGTAGCGTCCACGCGGCCCATTTATGTTTTTCCTAAAAAATTACAGGCCATTTCCACTTTCTCGAAATACATGATTTTGCTGGGCTTATTCTAATTATAATGTTGGGTTGGGCGCAACAATGTTATAAAAAAATAAACAGGGGCTGAGCATTTTGTTATATATATATATTTAAATAATAAGTGATTTATTATTACATTGGTCCTTAAATCTTACCAAGCTTTTGTACACAATCACCAGGATTTTAGTTGCAAAAAAAATCCAGGATTTTATTGTTAAGAAATTATTTTTATAAGTTAATAAGATGTGGGATATTGTTTTCTTACATATGTAAGTATGTGTTAAATATATGATGACAATAACAATAATACATAATAACATATAAAATAATTTAAATATATATAATATAGTTAGAAGGGAAACATAAGTTGGACCAAAGTGCTCCTATTCTTATATAGAAAAATAGAATGCACCTCTGCGTTTTCTTCAAAAAAAATACATAAATTGGGCTGCCGATGTTTCAGGAAAAATAAAATCTCGGATGGGAGGTCCATAGGCTGGTCGATACATGACGGCCCTCAAGAAAATACAAACAGGCCTATGGACCTCCCATCTGAGGTCGCCGGTCACAGATGCTAAAAAGAAAGCCTAGACGGGCAGCCCAAAACCCACCGATACTTGCTGCCCCAAAGTGATAATAAATGATACCGCCCGGCTCCCGGCCGTTGTGAATTTATCTCCTATCGTAACTACTTTGAAGCACCTAAAAAAATGTAACTATGTTGACAAACCCGTGGGCCCCAACGTCAGTATAGCATTAGGAGGAAGTATTTTTTCGATGAGGCACTTGCTTGCGTACGGCCATAGACCTGGTGGGTCCCAACTGTATGCCTCTCCACGTATAGTCCTCTCTAGATTCCTCTCCTTTGTTCAGCATGTTCACAATGGCAGGCAGCAGCGTCCCTCGTTTTCTTTGGTTTTTGCACACTCGACATTGTGTGGGCATCTTGAAAATAGCATATCTTTTTGACTGTGCATCATATGAAGATGTGCTATGCATGAATGTTGATCAGCATGATGTTAACTGGCTGGTAGTTCCAGTTTCGACCATGAATAAAACTTCCAAAGATGATGTTAACAATGTTTGAAAAGGCCGTGTTAATATAAATGCTACGCCTCACGAAAGTTGTGGTTTCTTATCTGAAACAGAACTTGGAGTTTCGTCTCTGAAATTTAAACTTGCAGTTCTCTGAGAATCACATTGTATGCACTTGTATACTCCTATGAAAATACATTTTTTTAATTGCTAAAAATAGATCTCTAGAATTCATAAAATACTTCATATGCTCAATACTGCAAATCTGAAATTCAAAAGACATTCATATCTGAAAGTACTCTCAAAATACACAACACAAAACACAATTCACAACCTGCAAATACTAACAACCCTAAGCTCCTCCTGACAATTCACAACCTGCCCGACTATTGGTCTGGGGGAGGGGCATCCCTCCTATTCCTCGGCGGCAGACAGCCGCCCCGTGAGACGATGTGAATGGCGAGGGAGAGGATGGCGGGGAAGCGTCGTCGGGCCAACTGTTTTTCTCCTCTTGCAGTTGGGTTCGGTCGACGAAGACTCCACCGGCTTGCTCTGGCACGACACCCTCACAAACAACACCCTGTAGATGCTCGATCCTTCAATCTCTGGTGGATGCTCCATCTGGGATCGATACTCCCACCACCGCTCCCTCACGATCGGATTCGGTGAATCTGTTTGCTCCATGGCCCAGAGGAGCAGCTCTATGTACTCCCGTGCGACTCCCTCCGGGAGTATCGCCGCCTTTTCGCTCTGTTGTAGATATTTGGCCATGAATGTCGATGTCGCCTCTAGTTGGTCCTTGTTGTCAAACCAAGACTGTATCTCCAACATCCTAGCTAGCTTCACAGGATCGCCGTCTGCGATCCTCACGTATCGGTTGTACTCCTCCGTCGATCTACTTCTCCATAGCACCTTCACTCACCGACGGTGGATTTTTAATGGAAGAGGAGAGGAGCAACGCTGGTTTTGGTTTAGAACGGGAGAGGAGCGACGCTGGTTTTGGATTGGAACAGGAGAGGAGGGCGGTGGTTTTGAAATGGAAGAGGAGAGGAGCGGCGCTGGATTTAGATTGGAACAGGAGAGGAGCGGCGGTGGTTTAAGAGGAGAAGAGCGGAAGAGCGGCGCTGGTCTTGGAAGTATTTTTTTGTTTTGCGTATTTTGGGTCAAAGTTTGACCACGTCTTTGTATTCGACAAGCAAAATGTGAATGCATGTCACCAAAAATTGTATCGTTTGGTTCGTATCTGAATGTACTTTCAAATTATATTATTTGTGCAACGTATAACATATATTTTATTTGCGAAAATCATGGTCAATTATGACCCAGAATAAAAGGGAGACTAGTTAATGTGGGGTCGCTTTCTTTATTGAAGGGTAAATTGATTTTGATTTTGATCCAGTCACAGCACGCCGGCCATCTCATCCAATCCTAAATCGCTGCCGCACGCTCCTCTCCCTTTTCTCCATTGCAAAACCACCTCCTCTCCTCTGCATCATCTCCATTCCAAAATCACCGTCTCGCCTCTCCTTCTTCTCCATTGCAAAACCACCTCCTCTCTCCTCGGACGAGGATCCCCTGACGTAGCCCATCCTGCCATTGAGACACTAACACATGGGTCCCACCAAGCTGGGCCCACCACACCAAGAAAGCGGGGAACCTCTCCTCTCCTTCATCTCCATTCCAAAACCACCGTCTCGCCTCTCCCTCTTCTCCATTTCAAAACCACCCCTCTCCTCTCCATCATCTCCATTCCAAAACCACCGTCTCGCCTCTCCCTCTTCTCTATTGCAAGACCACCGTCTCTCCTCCCATCTTCCAAAGCTAGCACCGGACCACTCAGAAGGACATCTACGGTGGGGATGCAAAGCGAATCAGCAGATCACGGCGGCGACTGTGCAAAGTTAGGCCAGTTGAAGGAGATCCTTACTTGGTTTGACAATGAGTGGGAGATTTCGAGGACAGTGAGGGCCATGTGGCAATATATGCGAAAGAGCGAGACGACGGCGATGAGGGCGGCGATGTACTCCTCGGCGACGATCACGCCTTGATCCTTCGAAGTTCATCGAGTATCTCCTCCGGGCGATCGAAAGGCACAGATTTGCCCGAGGCGAAAGTCAGCGGAGGTGGTGGGCGTCTGGTCGAAGGTCGAGCACCCAGAGTATAATGAATCGATCGAGTACGGTGTGCCGTTCGTGAGGGTGCAGAGCCAGCCGGAGCCACAAGAGTATTCGTTCTCCCACCGCAAGAGGAGGCCGGATGGCGCGATGTCGCTTCCCCGCCGTTCTCCATGGTTCCCTCGACGCGCGCCTCGTTTCAACAGCGTCGGTAGGGTTTAAGGTAAGCTCCACACTAACCTAATCTTCTATCTGCTCATGCTTACAATCAGTGTGACAACTAATAAAAATCATGCTTACAATCAGTCTCCGAGTACTACGCCAATCACCCTAAAATAGCTCTGGACCTTTGGGTCAAAGTTGTGACACTGTGTACAAATAAAGAAAAATAGGTTGGTGCTTCTTTCAGAAAAGAGTACACCCCTAGAAAACTGCCAATATAAGCTACTAGTATTTTTTTAAAAGTCTAAGCTACTAGTATTTGGTTAGAGGATTTGCTGCCGAGAAAGATCCGTCCACAGTGAGCGCCACACATCCCACTGATGGTGGTGGATGCCAATGCTTAGATGGAGCAGGGTTGGTGTCGGTAATTTTTACTTGGCACCTTGCACTCTGCATATATGCCGGTTCTGTCCGTACATTTGTGCAGTTCCACAAAAATGCAGCTGAATAACCCTGTTTGCACAGATAATGAAAAGGCGTGATTGCATTATAGTGGCACTAGTTGATGAAACATACACTAATAAACAGAAGAAAATATTACTCTCTCCATTCCAAAATAGATGACCCAACTTTGTACTAACTTTAGTACAAAGTTGTACTAACTTTAGTACAAAGTTGGGTCATCTATTTTGGAACGGAGGGAGTACATCATACTGGAAATCGACCCAAGTCTCCCCGATACACCTTCTGCCAGTGATGAACATCAGTGTATGGTAGTACAAGGAGGGCCTTGAGACATTCAAATCTCTATTTTTGTGCAGATCAACTAAAATTAAGCACCCCAATTTGCAGAAACGCTTAAACATTAACAATGGGACTAGTTGATGAAACATACATTAACAAAGAGAAGCACTTTCTTTATCTACATTGGGAATGAAATAATAGAGAGGACACTCGCTCTATTTTAACTGTATTATTACTTAATTTTATCAGTGACACTAGGGTCGAGCAGGTGGCAAACGAGGTGTACCATGCGTCGCAATGATGAAGGCCGGGGGTGCTTAGACTGGGATGTCAAGTCGGCTCTTTCGGTCCTATCTTCCCCGATGTTTCTATGGTAGCATTTGGGTTGTAATCCAAACTTGGTCGAGCTGGTGTCAAGGCCCCCCTACCTGCCTAGCTTATGTGGCGAACTTGTCTCCTGCTAGTACTCAGTCCGTTCTAGTAGTAGTTGCATAACTGCCCGTTTACACTGAGATGTTGTCAGATAATGGTTCTCTATGACTGGGTTTGTTTAATGAAATCGGAGGGAACCCCTTTTTCGATATATAAAAAAACAGTGGCACTAGCGGTGCCAAAACATTGCCTCAAATTACCACTAGATTAAGGTGCAAAATAATAACATTACTGCTTTATCATGGTAGTGCCAAAACAGTAGCACAAGAGCAGGATCAACATGCAGGATCTTTGGCAAACGGTCAGACCAAAAAGGAACATACCTCGTGATGGGAACCATATCTGCAGTCAACGCCATCATAGAAGGGATGACACCAGTCACCAACATGGATGATTTAATTCGTGGGACCTTTTGGTGATGTTCTCCTAAAATGAAGCAATGTCCCATGAGCTAGCAGCTTCTTCTTCTTCTTCTTTTTTTAAGAAAAGGGCTCCAGCCCCGGTTCCATTTCCATCAGAAAACGAAACCCACCGAGCTTCATCATTAGTTGCAATAAAATTGAGCAACATCAAGGTTGGCCATGAAGCTCCTCGAGAGTAGGCGGACCAGGACATTTGCATCTCTAAGGAAAAGAAGCAACTTATCTTAATGGGAAATTTAGCAAGACATGAAAAAAAGTGCCATTGATTCATATTACTGGAGGCATTACATTGAAAACAACATCGGTTTAACGTGTCCTTACTTTTAACAGCGCGACTGCTACATTTTACCAGTGGCATTACATAAGAGCGGCTCGGGGCAACAAACATCAGAAAAGGATATCTAGGTTGGTCCCATTTTTGTTCGGTATATAGCCACCTTATACTGCGTGAAGCTAGCAAATCTAGTCTTTGGACTTACTCTGTTGACTTGTCCCCAGTCCCCACTTTCTTTCCTTTTTCAACCAATAGATCGGGTTTATATTGAGTTTGTACTGCGTTCCCTTTATTTCCCTATTAGACCTAGAGACCATTTGGATAGCCAGTCTCTGCTACTTTTCGCCCCCATTATTTCCTCTTTCTACCAAGTCCTAGATTCAGGTAACACATCTTCCCCCACCCCACCCCTTTCTTCCTTGTTTGAACCAAGTACTACTAGATTCGAGTGCATGAACTAGTTTTACCTCTTAACAGTAAAAAAATTAGGTGGTTTTCGAGCAGCCGATCGATCCTATCTACATGAGGGGGCCTGAGAAATAGTAAAAGATACAAATGCAGCGATGTCAAGAGCTTGGGAAGTAGAGCAAGGCCGGTTTCGAAGGAAGTTATACCTGAGGGTCGCCGAGATCTCGCTAGGTGGGCGGTGGGAGGCCGGATCTGCCCACACTACGACAGCAAGGAAGAAGGGGTGGGAGGCCCTCCCTCGCCAGCGATGCTTGGGAGAGAACGGCAAGGCACGCTGATCGGGACGCGCAAGCAGGTAAGAGCCGCCGAGGACGCATCAGCGTGAACGTTGCACCTTCTCACCTTCCCCGGCGGAGAGGATTCGGCTGGATCTGTGACCAGCGGTGAGAGAGTGTGGCCATAGCTGTCGTGTTTAGATCTGGAGAGGACGAGACAGTGTGAAGATAGCAACACTAGCAAGCAAGCGTGGAGGCTCCTGCCTATATAGTGGAGTACTAGTTTTCTTTTGTCTACCGGCCGGGCAACCGGCCTCGACAATGACTGCCGAGAAGTCTTCATGCACGTGCCGAGGCGCAGCTTGTCGTCATTTTGATCTGAAGCACCGGATTATAACATATAACATGAAAAAATGCCACATGACAAGAAATCATAACCACACTGCCCAAAGGAGACAAGATGAATCCCGACGGACAAACTAGACGAGGATCAAAGCTCAAATTAAAGATAAACTCGTAGAAAAGGGGTCCGTCGATAGATGTCCTAATTAACATAGCCGGCTTGACCTAGATGGTATCCGAGTAGTCTTCGTCCATGTGCCCCCAATGACTAGCACAACTCCGTTGTCGCTGTTTAACCCTCGCAGTGATCCGAAGCACATGACACCTAATTTTGCGAGATGACAAGAAACCTTCTTTTAGATTTCTCACCAGAACTACAGCCCTGTACAACACAGCCTACACGATATGTAGATGATAGCCAATCCAGGCGTATCTGCTAGAGTTTGGTCACATGCATGGTGTAGGATCGAAAGTATGTCTAGAGGGGGGGGGGGGGGGGGTGATTAGACTACTTTACCAAATAAAAACTTATCCTTTTCCAATTTTAGTCTTTGGCAGATTTTAGCTATCTTAGCACAAGTCAAGCAATCAAAACACAATTCAAGCAAGCATGCAAAGAGTATATGAGCAGCGGAAAGTAAAGCATGCAACTTGCAAGAATGTAAAGGGAAGGGTTTGGAGAATTCAAACGCAATTGGAGACACGGATGTTTTTGTCGTGGTTCCGATAGGTGGTGCTATCGTACATCCACGTTGATGGAGACTTCAACCCACGAAGGGTAAGGGTTGCGCGAGTCCACGGAGGGCTCCACCCACGAAGGGTCCACGAAGAAGCAACCTTGTCTATCCCACCATGGCCGTCGCCCACGAAGGACTTGCCTCACTAGCGGTAGATCTTCATGAAGTAGGCGATCTCCTTGCCCTTACAAACTCCTTGGTTCAAATCCACAATCTTGTCAGAGGCTCCCAAGTGACACCTATCTAGGAGACACCACTCTCCAAGAAGTAACAAATGGTGTGTTGATGATGAACTCCTTGCTCTTGTGCTTCAAATGATAGTCTCCCCAACACTCAACTCTCTCTCACATGATTTGGATTTGGTGGAAAGAAGATTTGAGTGGAAAGCAACTTGGGGAATGCTAGAGATCAAGATTCATATGGTAGGAATGGAATATCTTGGCCTCAACACATGAGTAGGTGGTTCCTTCTCGAGAAGCAACAAGTTGGAAGTGTAGGTTTGTTCGATGGCTCTCTCCACGAATGAAGAGGAGGTGGAGGGGTATATATAGCCTCCACACAAAATCTAACTGCTACACACAACTTGCCAAACTCGGTGAGACCGAATTGATAAACTCGGTCGGACCAATTCAGCAAATCTAGTGACCGTTAGGATTTTCGATGGGACCGACATGCAACTCGGTAGGACCGATATGGTAAGGGTTAGGGCATAACGTAATCTCGGTGAGACCGATTACACAAACTCGGTGAGATCGATTTTGGTAATAAGCTAACCAGAGAGTTGGTCAGGTAAACTCGGTGGGACCGATTCGCTCATTTCGGTGAGACCTAAATGTTACGAAAAGGAAACAGGGAGTTTACATTGCAATCTCGGTGGGACCGATCGCTCATCTCGGTAGTACCGAAACGTTACGAAGGGAAACCGAGAGATTACAATCCCATCTCGGTGAGACCGAGATCCCTATCGGTGAGACCGATTTGCCTAGGGATTGTGGCAGTGGCTATGACATCTGAACTCGGTGGCGCCGGGTAGAAAGAAACGGTGGGGCCGAGTTTGACTTTTGGCTTAGGTTATATGTGGATATGAGAAAGTACTTGAGGGTTTTGGAGCATATCACTAAGCACTGTAGAGCAAGAAACTCATTAAGCAACACCTCATCCCTCCTTGATAGTATTGGCTTTTCTATAGACTCAGTGTGATCTTGGATCACTAAAATATAAAATGTAGAGTCTTGAGCTTTTGAGCTTGAGCCAATCCTTTTATCCTTAGCATTTTGAGGGATCCACTTTTCTCATCCATGCCATGCCATCCATTGAGCTTTTCCTGAAATATTCTTCTTGGAATGATGTTAGATCAATGAGCTATATGTTGTTAGGAATTACCAAAACCACCTAGGGATAGTTGCACTTTCAATCCCCCCCTTTTTGGTAATTGATGACAACATATAGATCAAAGCTTCGACAAATGATAATAAGAGTGAAAAACATTGTCGCTTTGAGAAGTATGTGATAAGCAAGAGCTCCCCCTAAATTTGTGCATAGTTCAAGATTTTCTTTGGACTGCAAATGCACAAGGAGTTAGGCTCATGGGTAACTCTTCCATGTCACGTACATCGTGGTGGAGCGCTCAAAATGATAATGATTGAATACATGCACTCATCACCAAGCAAAGTGAATGATCATATAGAGATAAAAAGGATAATGTCATATAACAAGCATAAATGTAGCATATGATCAAACACATGATCATCCAGGTATCACACAGACATAGAGTATCTCAAACAAGCAAATAAAGTTCAACCACCAAAGCAAGAGAGAATAAAAAGCAACACTCTCTCTCGAAGCCTATGATCTATACATTTTTCTCCCCCTTTGGCAACAAGTTACCAAAAAGTTCATAGAAAATGCATAGTACTAGATCGACTCTCAGGCTTGATCTTCAGGTGGTGGTGTAGATAGAACGCCAAGGACGAAAGCATCAGTTGATGTAGATGGAGCTGGAGGTGTAGGTCTTTGGAGCTGGTGGCAATGTCGTAGCTGGTGCAGATGAAGTGGCTCTGGTGTCTGTCACTGGCATTGCAGCTGATCTCTGAGCTCTAGGCACTCTGGCAAATGCCTTAGTGGTTGACTTGCCCTTCCTCTCCTGCATATCATCCTGAAGTTGCTCAACAACGGACTAGATCTCTGTGACCTTCACATCCATGTCATAGAACTTCTGCTCCATGATCCTTTCCAAATTCTCCTGGTTTTGAGTCAAGGTGGCCAGCCCCTTCTCAATCCTCAGAGTGGATGCAATCAAGTAGCCAAGTTGATCCTGTTTGCTCTTGAGAGAAATCTTGAGATGCCTCTTCCATTGTTGGCATCTTGGCAGCCTTCTCTGTCCTTGCCTTCTCCTTCTTAGCTTGTGCTTGCAATCAAGATGGTTCATCTTCATCCATAACCACTTGGTTGTTCTCAAGTCCGGATAGATAGACATGTGCTCCTTATCCAACAGGTATGTGCTGTGCCCATCTTGGAGTTTATCAGCTCCGGATGCGTGGGGCATATCCAAAACTTCTTTTACGGTCCCACTGTCCTCTTGATAGTCTCAACTATAAGGCTCATGACCTTGAACTGTGGCACATCAAATATATGTAGCAGATTTATTGCATGGCCTCTCGATCATTCTGTGATCACCAGACTTGGGCAAGAGAGTGTGCCCGAGGATCCAATTGGTTGTAGGCGCACTGAAAGAAGTGTTTCATCGATCCAAACCGATGAGTCTCAAGATCTGCATCAGGAATCTCTTTGTACATACGTGCCATCGAGTTGTGATCCATCTTCTTCTTGGCATAGACATCCAAGTCATCTTCTTCCTCCTTAGGTTCATTGATCAGATTGGCCCATTCCTCAATAGTTGATTGGTACCTTGTACCTTCAGACATCCATACTATCCTGCCATCTGGATAGAAGTGTGCTATGGAGTAGAATTGCATTATGAGCTCCTCATTCCACTTTGTGAGCTTCTTCCCAACAAAGTCTGCAACTCCACATGCACTGAAACTATCATACACACCAGGATAGTGTTCCTCATTCTCCTTTATGTAGGTCTAGTCGACCCACCTCATGTCACACACTATAGGCTTCTTGTCCAACAAAATTGTCTCATAGAAGTCCTGCTGTTCCTTTGTGTGGAACCTGTAGTCAACAGCAGTCCTCCTTCTGGTGGCATATGAATCTGACTCTCTCCATAGCCTCAATCCTGAGTCTCTCCTAATCTTCATGTTCTCAGCCACAAGATGAGAATCATTGTGGTCTGGAATCTTTGGCTTCAACTTTCTCAGGATATGCTCTTCATCTTCTTCTTCTTCAAAGAATGCCTAGCACCTTTGGGGCCTTGTTCTTCTCAGCAGCAGATATGTTTCTGGTATTCCTCTTTGGTGCAATCTTTGGTTTGGATACAACTTTGGGTGCTTCTTTGGGCTTTGATGATGTAGCCCCTGACCTAATAGCATCACCCATAAGCTTCCGAGCCTTGGGTGCTGGTGCATCAACCTCTTCTTCTTCCTCCTATTCCATCATGGAAGGCTTTCCAATCACTCTGGCCATGGTCTTCTTGACCCTTTCCTTCCTTTTCTTCCCTTCTACAGCAGCCTCTTTGGGTTCAGATTCCAAAGATGCTTGAGTGGAGGCTCTGGCTTTAGACATCGGTTGTCTTCCTGCTGGCCTTTTGGTCTTCAGACCTGGCTTGGTGACAGCAGCTGTGCTATACTCCTTCTTGAGCACCTTTTTCTTGGAAATGGCCTCATCCTCTATAGCCACATAGTCTTCATCCTCAGATTCGAGGTTTTCTTCTTCTCGCCCCGTGGCAGCTTTGGGCAAGTTGCTTGGGGTGCTTCTGCTACCCTCATCAGAGCTGCTAGAGGGACTAGTGCCCTCACTCATCTGAATCTACTCCTCTGACTTGTTCTGGCTGTCACTCTGATCAGACATATTGCAAACACTGATTGCAGACCCTGTGAATAGATATAGATGATATAGAGTGGATGAGCATCACAAAATACAGAGGGTTTTGCAAAAGAATGATTCAAGAACTTAGTTTTAGTTTTCCACAGAAAGCATTTCGGATCAACCGATTTGCAAACTCGGTGATACCGAAGCAGCTTTTGGAACCTAAACTAGTGAACTCGGTCAGACCGAGTCATAGTTCGGTGGCACCGAGCCTACTAGGGTTTCACAAAGTCCTGAACTTGGTCACACTGATTTGCAATTCTCGGTCAGACCGAGAACCACATGTGCAATGGGCTTAGCCGAATCGGTGGAACCGAGTTCTGCAACTCGGTGGGTCCGAGATGGTTTCGGCGGAAACCTAACCCTAAATTTTCAATTCATCTCTGATCTACGGAGTGTTTTGACTGGATAGAATAGTTTCCATCGTGGCAAGAATCATGATGAATACAATGTGCTAGGAGTCGGACGGGGATAGCACTGTGATCGAGTCCATACCCTAGCTTGGCGATGAGGTCGCTATGGCGGCAACGGCGGGTTTGAATTCCGTTGACGGCAGCAGAGACCAGCGACCGGAGGTGGCTGGCAATGAGGAGGACGATCCGGAGACCCTGGAGGCAGAGCCAGCTATGCGCGGGCGAAGGGATTTGGAGAAAGTTTCCAAATTTTTGCCCGTGAGTATATATAGCCCAACCCTGTCGGTGTGACCGAGTGGAACAACTCGGTGGCACCGAGATGCATAACTTGTTGTGATTCTGACAACTCGGTGTGACCGAAAAGTTCAAATCGGTTGCACCGAGATTGAAAACCTAGATCGACTTAGTGATCTCGGTATGACCGAAATGGAGGAATCGGTCAGACCGAAACGCACAAAGAAGTTTTGGAAGTTTAAGTCTATGACGAATCGGGGACTCGAGTGCTCCTCACACAGTGGTTCGAATCTGACTTGATCAAATTTTGTGATGTAGCATGAATAGAGTTTGAGACGAGAAAAGCATAGATAGCTAGAGAAGGTTCTTAGGCATTCTTGTCCGTTCACTTGGCAAAAGAAAAAGAAACCAATCAATCAAACAACAAATGGATGTCCTCGAATGAGTAATATATGCAACCAACATGCTCACACAATAAAATGACAAATGAAATATGTGACAAAGCATGCACAAACAATTCTAGCATCTATCAAGCAATTGGCGATGACTAGGTCATCTATATATGAGTATATTGACTTAGGAGTCAAATGAGAACATTTGATCATAGGTCATACTCATCGTTTATGATCAAGTGGGGTTACCACTTTTACATAATGCATTGATGTGTTCACACCATTAGAGTTGCTTTGACTCAATTCTTTAGAGTAAAGCTCCCCTAGATGTGAGATCCCCCCTTATAGGGATGAACTAACCTTGGGTTTTGTCGATGATGACTTCATGTAGGTGTTGAAGATGTGGATGCTCAATGTTGAGGAAGATCATTTGGAGCAATCCTTTTGGAGTGAGTTGCACTTTCAATACCTACACGGGTTAGTCCCACAAGGAACAAACAAGGATATCCATAGACATAGAGTGATACACACATACGATGATGTCTATGAAAGCATTAGGTTACCTTGTCCCTTGTCTTACCAACAAGAGGGTTTGTGACTCCTTGAACTAGTGCAAGATGTGGAAGTTTATTGCACTTCTTGTTGCCAAAATGATATGAGTGAAATATGTTGGCGGAGTCACCCTCAAGAACTCTCTAGTTCTTCTTCTTCGGGATCCACATCATCTTGATGGGAATCCTTAGAGTTGTAGTCGTACTTGATGAAGTAGAACTTGTCGTAGTCTTGGGAACCTACTTGACCAAGGCCTTAGGAGCTTCTTCAAATGCATCAATCTCCTCTTGAAGCTTGTCCTTGCCTTTTTGCTTGTGGTCTTGTGGTGGAAGATCATCTTGAGCTTGTGTCCCCTTGAAGGAAGTAGGATCATACTTCTCTTGTTGAGGAACAAACTTCGTCTTGGGATATTTATATTCTTCCCACTCAACTCCATTGGCATTGAACTTTCGCTCAAAACCAACACCTTGATTCTTCCTTGCCTTCCTTGCTTGCGTACAATTTCCTCAAATTGCTTACTCCCGGCAAGGCTCTTGTAAACACATTTCTCTATAATTCCCTTCAATAGGCTATTTTCTTGCTCAAGTGTAACTTGGCTAAGAGAATCATTAGTGGAATCAAGAGAACTACTAGAAGCAACAACATTTGATTTAGCATGATTATTGTTACTACAAGAGGAAGAATCCTTCTTGTTTTTTTAATGGACTTGACTTGAGGCATGTAAGTAGATGAGAGTAAACGCTTGGCAATGTAAGAAGAACTTTTCTTACGAAGATCATCATTGATTGCCTTTAAGAACTCATGCTCTTGCTCAAGATTGAGCTTTTCAAAGCGTAACTTCTCATGAGTCCTTAAAATTTCTCGATGATCTTTTAAGATAGTTTCATGAGCTAACTTAAGAGTGTTTAGTTCTTCAGTTAGAAGCTCAATCTTCTCCTTATCATTGTCATTCGTTTTATCTTGATTAGCATGATTAATTGACGTTTCATCATAGTATTCATCACTAGAGTTGTCAACAAGTAAATCATCATCACCTAGCAAGTCATCTTCATCACTATTGAAATCAACATACTCGGGGTGTGTTACCTTTGGGCCTTTAGCCATGAAGAATCTTCCAGTTCCTTCATTAGGTGAATCAAATATGTCATAGGAGTTGGTTGACACAAGTGCTAGACCGGCAACACCTTCATCTTGAGTATATTCGGAGTCGGAGTGATAGCTTCTCTCGGAGTGATTGTTGGAGTCGGAGCCGGATACCCATTCACCAACATGAGCTTGATGTCTTCGTTTTGTGTAGCTCCTTGATGACTTGTCCTTCCTTTCCGAATCCTTGCTTCTCCGTGAGGGTCTTCGTTCATAACGATCATCTCTACTCCTTCTCTCTCTTGGTGGTGATTCCTCTCTTCTACTTCTCCTCTTGGATGATTCTTCTCTTCTCTTGTAGGGTGCCGTACACTCATTGGAATAGTGTCCGGGTCTTCCACAATTGTAGCAGTTACACTCCCGACTAGAAGATCTTTTGTCATTGTAGGACCTTGACTTGGAGCTTCTCTCTTTGCTTCTACTCTTGTAGAATTTGTTGAAGTTCTTCACCATTAAGCTCAGTTCTTCATTGAAGGTTTGTTTCTCACTTGATGATGTGGGGGCTTCACATGAGGCTTTGTAAGCATCACTTGACTTGTTGTGAAGTTCCTCCTTATCCTTGAGCGACATCTCATGAGCAACAATTCTTCCAATGACTTCCGTTGGCTTGAGATCTTTGTAATTGGGCATCATTTGGATCAATGTGCACACGGTATCATATTTTCCATCCAAAGCTCTTAGGATCTTCTTGATGATGAATCGATCGGTCATCTCTTCACTTCCTAAGCCGGCAATCTCATTTGTGATAAGAGCAAGCCTAGAGTACATTTCAGCGACACCTTCACCATCCTTCATTTTGAACTTGTCAAGTTGACTTTGGAGCACATCCAACTTGGATTCCTTGACGGAGTCGGTACCTTCATGCATATCAATCAAAGTATCCCAAATTTCCTTTGCATTCTCAAGACGGCTGATTTTGTTGAATTCTTGGGGCATAATCCGTTGAAGAGGATATACATAAGCAAGCGTTGTATTGCAGCATCTTCAACTCTTCCAAGCACTAGCTTCATGGTTCGGTTCTCTCCCATCAAAGAATTCACCTTGCAAGCCAATACACACAATAGCCCAAACGCTGGGGTTATGTCCAAGAATATGCATTTTCATCTTATGCTTCCAACTAGCAAAATTAGTACCATCAAAGTAAGGACCTCTACGGTGATAACTTCTCTCGCTAGACGCCATACTCTCCTAGTTTGTGAAACCAAGGCTATGACCACTAAAAGCTATGGAAATCAAAGCAAACGGAGACCAAAGCTCTGATACCACTTGTAGGATCGAAACTATGTCTAGAGGGGGGGGGGGTGATTAGACTACTTGACCAAATAGAAACTTATCCTTTTCCCGATTTTAGTCTTTGGCAGATTTTAGCTATCTTAGCACAAGTCAAGCAATAAAAACACAATTCAAGCAAGCATGCAAAGAGTATATGAGCAGCGGAAAGTAAAGCATGCAACTTGCAAGAATGTAAAGGGAAGTGAGGGAGTCCTGGATTAGGGGGTATCCGAACAGCCGGACTATGTACAACGTCCGGACTATTGAAGCGTGAAGATACAAGACTCAAGACTTCGACCCGTGTCCGGATGGGACTTTCCTTGGCGTGGAAGGCAAGCTTGGCGATCCGGATATTATATTTCCTTCCTTGTAACCGACTCCATGTAAACCCTAGCCCTCTCCGGTGTCTATATAAACCGGAGAGGTTGGTCCTTAGAAGGCTAATCACAATTACAATCATACCATCATAGGCTAGCTCTTAGGGTTTAGCCTCTACGATCTCGTGGTAGATCTACTCTTGTACTACCCATATCATCAATATTAATCAAGAAGGAAGTAGGGTTTTACCTCCATCGAGAGGGCCCGAACCTGGGTAAACATCTGTGTCCCTTGCTTGATGTTACCATCAGCCTTGACGCACAGATCAAGACCCCCTACCCGAGATCCGCCGGTTTTGACACCGACAAGAAGGGTTTGGAGAATTCAAACGCAATTGGAGACACGGATGTTTTTGTCGTGGTTCCGATAGGTGGTGCTACCGTACATCCACGTTGATGGAGACTTCAACCCACGAAGGGTAACGGTTGCGTGAGTCCACGGAGGGCTCCACCCACGAAGGGTCCACGAAGAAGCAACCTTGTCTATCCCACCATGGCCGTCGCCCACGAAGGACTTGCCTCACTAGCCGTAGATCTTCACGAATTAGGCGATCTCCTTGCCCTTACAAACTCCTTGGTTCAACTCCACAATCTTGTCGGAGGCTCTCAAGTGACACCTAGCCAATCTAGGAGACACCACTCTCCAAGAAGTAACAAATGGTGTGTTGATGATGAACTCCTTGCTCTTGTGCTTCAAATGATAGTCTCCCCAACACTCAACTCTCTCTCACTGGATTTGGATTTGGTGGAAAGAAGATTTGAGTGGAAAGCAACTTGGGGAAGGCTAGAGATCAGGATTGATATGGTAGGAATGGAATATCTTGGCCTCAACACATGAGTAGGTGGTTCCTTCTCGTAAAGCGACAAGTTGGAAGTGTAGGTTTGTTCTGATGGCTCTCTCCACGAATGAAGAGGAGGTGGAGGGGTATATATAGCCTCCACACAAAATCTAACCATTACACACACCTTGCCAAACTCGGAGAGACCGAATTGATAAACTCGATTGGATTGATTCAGCAAATCTAGTGACCGTAAGGATTTTTGGTGGGACCGACATGCAACTCGGTGGGACCGATATGGTTAGGGTTAGGGCATAACGTAATCTCGGTGAGACCGATTACACAAACTCGGTGAGACCGATTTTCGTAATAAGCTAACCAGAGAGTTGGTCAGGTAAACTCGGTGGGACCGATTCGCTCATTTCGGTGAGACCGAAATGTTACGAAAAGGAGATAGGGAGTTTACATTGCAATCTCGGTGGGACCGATCGCTCATCTCGGTGGTACCAAAGCGTTCTGAAGGAAGCAGATAGATTACAATCCCATCTCGGTGAGACCGATTTGCCTAGGGTTTGTGGCGGTGGCTATGACATCCGAACTTCGGTGGCGCGGGGTAGAAAGAATCGGTGGGGCGAGTTTGACTTTTGGTTTAGGTCATATGTGGATATGAGAAAGTAGTTGAGGGTTTTGGAGCATATCACTAAGCCTTTGTAGAGCAAGAAACTCATTAAACAACACCTCATCCCTCCTTGATATTATTGGCTTTTCCTATAGACTCAATGTGATCTTGGATCACTAAAATATAAAATGTAGAGTCTTGAGCTTTTGAGCTTGAGCCAATCCTTTTATCCTTAGCATTTTGAGGGATCCACTTTTCTCATCCATGCCATGCCATCCATTGAGCTTTTCCTGAAATATTCATCTTGGAATGATGTTAGCTCAATGAGCTATATGTTGTTAGGAATTACCAAAACCACCTAGGGATAGTTGCACTTTCACATGGACGAACTGATCTTCCGTGTCTTGCAGGGATCGTCCAGGTACCAACGTATGTACTCCTACAACACTTCTCTAGTAGTACTATCGCTCGTCTCTCTCTTCTATTAACTCACCGACTTGCGGGGCTGGGGAGTGTGCCTATGGTCGGTTCTCAATTGCGGTTCCACATGTGTGTGCAAACGCAATATGACTCGCGTTCCATTCGGAGAGCGGTGTGCAGACCGATCGACCGTGCAGGGTGCGGCCTTAACGCGACGGGCATCTTATACTCCGTACATGTGTACCGCCATTTTCTTGAGGCTTTGCTCCATGGCGCAATCCATGTATACAAAATTAGTATCTTGTACTATTTAAAAGTCGAGGGCGGGCTTTTTCCCTGGCAGTGGCGGGCGATTCCGCCTAGTCGGTTCGACAGAGATGCGAGAAGATGAGGGAGTAGGCTGCCGCAAGCGTAGGGCTGTGTGTGATTTGATAGCGAGTTACTTACGGACAGGTGGGACCCGGTGATTTGACTTGCCATTATCATTTTAAGCTGCGATTACTCGACCGGCGTGAGTCTCCCAATTCTGACCACCTCCATATGGTGCCTCTCCCGATGCTCCACCATGTAGAGGTGGCTCTTTCTTGAGAGCCCACGCCTCCACTTTTTCCTTGCCTCTTTCCCCCACATATGCAAAAATGCCATGTAAAGCGGGCTTATAGCCCACTATTGTACTTGATCCTACAGGTGCTAAGTCTGCCACATAGGCATAAAGTCTGATGTGGCAAGTTAACTAAGAAGAGAGAGACTAGTTTGGTGCCCCGAGGAAGAAACGGTGATATGCGCGTGTACCTAGATGAAGCAAACTTAGAAACAAAAAACTAAGCACCTATGCATTGGGGACTTGAGTTGCTAAGCCATTTAATGCCCATAGCACCTCATCTAAGCACCATTTCATTGGAAGAGGTCACTCCTTGGAAAATACAATAAATACTATGAAGAAAGAGATAGAGAGAAGTAAACAAAAAATACTCTTATAGCCAACCTTATAGCTAACCTTGTTGTATGAGTGACTAAGTGATGACTATGTATGACATGCCAACATCAGATAGCCTAACGCACCGTGTTAAATCTCCAAAGGCGCGACCGCCATGGCAGGCGACAGTCGTGGTAAGGCGCGACCATGATCACAGACTCTTTGGCAGCCCTTGGATCTGAGATCGAACGATCGCATGCTAAGTTGCTGAAAATTTGGAGAATAACCCTCCAGGATAGGATATTAACCCATAGGTCTAGAATCACGCCATGCAACCGTTCGATCTCAGATCCAAGGGCTCTCGAGCCCGTATCATGGGAGAATGGAAAGCTTCGTATCACCTGTAATTTTCCCGACGCTTGACATGACATCGAAAGCCATTTAATTGGGCGTCGAGTAGACATGACATCTAATTGGGCCCCCATAGTACTATGCATGAATCCATTTATCCACCAGGCAAGACACTACCCTGCCATTCACACGTGCCCCCCCACTCGACATTTTTACAATCAATAAACCGCTCCTAGCCGTCCCGTCCTTTCACATTACGGCAATTCCACTAATCCTAACCCTCCTCCCAAATCCATGGCATCCCAAATCTCCATGATCGGCGATGAGTACAAGGTTAGAACCATCACCGGTGATGAGTTCGACGTCATCTACACCCGTTCTTCCGCAATGGTGAAATAATGCCTTGCTCGCTTCAAATACATGTTCGAAAACTCAAATGATGAGTGGGTCGCTAGGCTAGATGTTGAGTACACCACAATCCTGGGAAGCGAGAAGAAACTAAAGGAGGCAGAGAAGAAGAAGCCCGCCGTGATCCAGGTTTGCATGCATGACTTATGCTTGGTCTACCACATATGCCATGCCGACGTTGAGTGCGAGGAGTTTAAGAAGTTCCTCAAGGGCGACCGAGTCAAATTTGTTACTGTAGACTTTAGGAACGACAAGGAAATCCTGGGTCAGATAGGACTCGTTGTAGGCGACCCCTTCGACCTCCATAAGGAAGGGCTGGTGCCCTCCCTTGATCAGCCTTCAATGCTGACCTAGGTAGGAGCCATGGTTCATCCTTCATACGGTAAACTAGAGAAACCTCCATACACGTTTCATCGTCATGCATGGCAGTGGAATGTACTAGATATGGACCAGATCCACTACGCTGCAATGGATGGACACCTTTGTTTCCATATCTACAAGGGTTGGATGAAGAGCAAGAGCCAAGTGTGCGGTTCAAGCAAAGAAGTATCGCCCAAGAGGAAGAGGGACAAGGACGAAGTCGAGGGGCGTGGACGAGGACTCGAGTAAGGTGGCGATGTCATTGCTCATGGTGGTCCTAATGCAAAGGTGTCTCTTTGGATTAGTTGCTTAGTTTAATTTCTGGTGTGCTTAGTTTTATTTGAGGGGTGTGTTGTCTTTGAGCCCCAATGAGAACTATGTTATGTTTCTTCTCGTTATATTTCGTACATTTCATATTTTAGTGGGTATAGTACTACCACTCGTTTCTTGACATTATATACGCATTACAATATATATGGCCAACATCATATAGCCCGGTTTAGTTGTCAAACAATTTCGTGGTGCTTACTTTTGTCAAAGAATTCCAGGGTGCTTAGTTTTATTTGAGGGGTGTGTTGTGCTGGACAGTATTAACTTATCATTGTGAGAATCGGCTTATTTTTGTCATGTAACATGGTCAATGGGTTTGACGTGAAAATAACAATGTCTACTGGCATTTCTGAGCAAACATCTAACTTAACGATGGCATTTTTTAGATATCTAATTGCATTTTTGAGCAGGCATCTCACGGATCGATGGCATTTTTTGAGTAGTTGTAACTTCTAATGGCAAAACTGAGTAGTGATACACAACTAGTGGCATAAATAATAAGGACCCAAGAATTAAATAGGTATGCTAATTTTTCTTTATTTCTTTATACCTTTGTGTGCGAAACAATATACGCTGCCTCCCCCCAGATTTTCTTTAAAGAGGCAACATAGAACTATATGAGTGCCCTGTTAAATTTTGGAATTATTCCGGGTTTGTTTGGCCTTTTTATACATTAATTGAGTTTACGGTCATTTAATGTGCATAATTCAAATTTGAACTACAAGCACATGCTCCGTGCACCAAAGTTGGTGAAAAATCACATGTGTGTCCTCGGGTGAATTTCTAGGTCCCATGCAAGAAATGAGAATGAAATTCAAACATCTGGGCATCGTGTTTCAGCCGAGAACATTGAGAAGCTTGGTTTTAAAATTCTTGTAAATCCAAAACACACCTGAAAATCATGAAACTTGGCATGGTGTCATGTCATGGTACTACCATCTTTGTGGTAAAAAATGCAGAATAGGAACTAGTTTTGGTATAAGCTTTACGCAGGCAGAGCTTCTCTCAAGAAGGCTCGTGGTTATGAGAGGGAACGTGTCACCTTTGTGTGCACAATTCAAATTTTAAATACAAGCACATGCTCCAGTGCACCAAAGCTGGTTAAAAAATCACATGTGTGTCCTCGGGTAAATTTCTAGGTCTCATGCCAGAAATGGGAATGAAATTCAAACATCTGGGCGTCATGGCTCAAAATTTGGAACTTGGTTTTTAATTCTGTAAATCCAAAACACGCATGAAAATCATGAAACTTGGCTTGGTGTCATGACATGGCACCAACATGTTGTGGTAATTTTGCTGTCCGATTTGAAAGGCGCACACATTAACAATCAACAAGTCATTTTGGAACAAGTCTGTCACGTTACAATCGGAAACACAAGTATTATTGAAACCGTGGGCGTTCTATTTACCATTTACGTGCCGCCACGCGTCCCCTTTTTTTATTAGCTAGGAGGCGCCGTGCAGGGTAGCTATTTGAGTACGGGAGGCGTGCGATCAGACCCCTGCGCATGCTTATCGGGAGGAGAGCCCTTTGACTTCCATCTGCCGTCCACCTCTCTCCCAAGGTCTCCATTAATAGCGCCCGAGCCTCTGTTTAATGGCGTGGCAATGTCTCACCCGACTGAGATTTAAGAGAGAAAGAAAATCTGAAAAGAAAATTTTGCATGGATCTTGATGTAAGATCCGGCGGACCTATATAGCATCTCTGCGACTTATAGCAAGACTGATGAATATATATAAGGACGATGAGAGTGGATAATAATTGCCTTACATAATTAGGAAGATAATTAAAAAGCCACATGCGGCTATGCCCGAAATACACAAGGGCAAAAGAAGAAGGAAGACACATACAACGATCTGGCTCGCTGATCTCTACTTTCTTTATGCGCTGCAGGTCGCGGAGACTAGTTCTCGCGGCGGGCGATGATCTCTTTCATCAGTTTCATGTCCTTAATCGTTGCTTGGCGGCATCCACGGATTCCTCCACCAGCTGTTGCGCTCGATGCGGAGCATGGCATTCTCGTCCCATAAGTTTCTTGACAATGACGCCCGTCCTCTGCAACAAGGCGGTGGCCTCCTCACTTTGCTTAGCCCTGGCGATCTTCGCCCTCGGCAGGTCGCTTTCGCCCGTAACCGCATTGCCCTCCCCTAGTTGCCGGATGACGCCGGTAGCCTCGCCCCGCAACCTCGCCAGCCAGAGATCTGATCCATCGGCTATGGACCATCGCACACATGCGCTGTAAGAGTCCTCGCCGCCGCGAGAAAATTTCCCGAACGCCCGCGGTGCAGTGGGACCTCCGTGCTGCTTCAGCGGCGCGGCGGGACATCTCTGCTGCTTCCGCGGCATGGCCGGACCAGTCTGCTACATCGACGGCGTGGCGGGACCTCTGCGCTGCTTCGGCGGCGCGGCGGGACCTCTGTGCTACTACTACTGTGCGGCTGGACATGTCGGCTGCTTTCGCGGTGAGACGGGACATCTCTCGTGCTTCCTCTTCCATGCTCACCTCTCCCTGGTGGAAATCTCTCGACCCAGAACTCACGCTGGCCATGGTGATTGACTTGATTGTTTTTTGTGGATGAGGAGTTGAGGAGGAATGTGCAGTCATCTTAGGATAGTAGTATTTATAACCGAGTACTACTAGTACGCTCCTAAGTGGGAAACCGTTTAGGTTGTGATCGGTGTGAACAGGTTTGCAATTAAATATAGTGTTGTAGTAGTAGTAATTTGGAATGTGACGAGATGCACTCAAAATTTATTGACGGTTCTAGTTTCGAAGTGCGGCACTATTCCCGGATGGCGTAACGTCGGCATGTTTTCTCGGCCGTGATGTAGTGGGTAGTGTCATATAGTATATGCATAATTTGGCGACGAGCGCTCTCTATATGTGCCACCTTTTTCATTTAATTACATCTTGTTAGTTTTGCTCCATGGCACAATCCATCGATACTACTATTGTACAAATGTATACATTTTTTAAAAGGCTAGAGGGCGGGGCAGTCTAGCTTGGTCCTTTTCATGAGAGATGAGGGCCTTTGTGATTTGGCGGCTCATTACTGCTGGAAGGCGGGGCCTTGTGATTTGACTGTTCGTATAAATGTGCCGACGACCTGAGGAGGAGCAAAGAACCGTGCGGTATACTCAAGTTTTCCACTTTGGAGTCTGACGGAGAACCTGGCACGGCAGCCCAGTGCCATATTCTCTACTCTCTACTCTTATTATATATTACTAGCAAGAGGCATTGTTCTATTGGCGATAAAGAATGATCTAATTTGCTAGTCATCTCATTTTTAGCATTGTTCTATTCATGCCTCGCAGAGAAGGTGACACGTGCAATGAAGCACCAAGCAAAATAAGAAACACAGAGCAAAAGAAGAAGGAAGATTATCACCCCCAAAAAAGAAGGAAGACACACACACAAGTCTGGGGCACTGCTCTCACTACATGAGAGTCGTAACTGCTTCTTCATCGCCTCCACGACCACCATCTCCTTGCGCGTCTCCTCCGCCATCTTCTTCATTGTGTCCATGACGGGATTTCTTGATGTGAGCCTTCATCATCATTCCACGGCCGCATTACGTTACCTTCACGGCCGGTAGGGTGCTCGATGCGGAGCTTCGCCAACTCCTCCTTCTGTTCCATGACGAGGGCCTACAACATCTTCATCGGGGAACTACTATTCTCATGCAGCTTCTTCCAGCTGGCGTTCTCCTCCTTCAGCAGGTCAAGCTCATGGTAGAGCTTCGCCTTGTCCTCCTGAAGTTGCAGGATTTCACCGGTCGCCTTCTTCTCCGAGGCAATGCTCTTCTTCAGCAACATCACCAAGCCGGCGGTCAACTCCCCCTGCTCATTGAGCTCAGCGGGCATGTCGTCGAGGCTCTCCTTCAGCAGCTCCACCAAGCCATGGATGGACTCCTTCTGCTTATTGAGGTGCTTATTGAGCTGATCGGGCATGCTATCGAGGGATAACGACTCCAGTGCCGCCAGCTCGGCATGTTCGCCTCCGCGTCTAGGGCGCTCACAGGAGCCATCGCTTTGCCGTGAGAGATCTTTCGAGGTCTCTGCGTGGCGGCGAGCCCTCTTTTTTTTCGGCAGCCTTGGTTGCCCCTCCCTTGATATGAGTAGTTCTCAACCTAGAGCTCTGCACACCGGCCATGGCAAGGATGGACGAAGAAGGAGGACTTATGAGGAGGAAGGTAGAGTAATTTTCGGTTAGGTAGTTCCCCTTTTTATAACCTAAGTACTAGCACTAGTACTAAAACTTGCATAGTGGGAACACGTTCAGGTTTGGTACGTACTGGTAGGTGTGAGCAGGCTTGCACTTAATTGTAGCACTAGTACTTTCAAATGTGATGGGAACAAGGTAAAGATTAATTGATGGTTTTTTGTTTTGAGGCCCGAAACGGCTCCCGATGAGTTTAGTGGAATATAAATTTCAAGTAGACTGCACTGCTCAGATGCGTAAATATTATGTTACTGTCAAAAATTGGCACAAAATACGAAGGAGACCAATGGAAGTACTACTAGCAACCCATGATTTAAATACTCGCATGTGCGCAGTGGAGTAGTAGTGTCTTTCTTCCGCCCTCACGTCCACTCAATTTGCATGCGTTGTATTAATTGACCATCAATGAAGTGAAGGACTTTACATGCGTCAAATTATCACATGGGGTGGATCTTAGTACAAAATTAAATGCCTTTCGTGTACCCGTGTGTGCGTGCGAGGAATGAGTGCGTGCATGGCGTGCGTGCACATCTTAAACCGTGCATGTACCGCCAGTGCGGCTCAGGGAGAACGAGTACATTCTTCTGGAACCAGCAACATGTCACTGTGATCAATCCACACAAGGATGTCGCGACAACGCCTCCACATGTGCCACGTGGCTTCATGAATTATAAGAGAGACACTGTGTAGTGTGCCATTGTGTTTTGCACATACTCGAAGTACTAGTAAGGTACACGTGCATTGCACGCGCCAGATTTTGCAACCAAATTATGAATAAATACCTTGTAGCATGTAAGCTCTGAGTCATATATGCCTGATGTAGACCTTCGTTTAATTCTTATAGTTCATCTCATTAAAAATCAATTAGTTTTTATAAAAAACCTAGGGCCTCTTTGATTCGTAGGATTTCCAAAATGCGGGAATAGGAAGAACATGGGATTAGAGTGGAATGTCGTCTTGAATCCTCTGAGGATGAATGCAGTGTTTGATTGTGCATAGAAAAAGCAGAACCCTTTCAAAGAGGTTTGAGTGGATGGGATGTTTCCTATGAAATCTAGTGCAAATGAATCATATGGAAAAATTCCTATGGTTTACAATCCTACTGAATCAAACAACCAAGATAGGAAAAATTCCTAAGGATTAGAATCCTCCAAAATTCCTTCGAGAATCCTTTGAATCAAAGAAGCCCTTAATCTATTTTATGATTCATGGAATTGTGCATTGTAAGGCATAAAGTAAAAATAAATAATGGCAATTCAACTAGAAAAAAAGTTTGGGTAGTTATGATACAAAAGATTCTAGAAGAAAGGAGAACCACTGTTGTTTTGAGATTTGTGCATTATGCTTAAGTTCAACCATGGAGTCTGCTAGATTGTACATGTGGCAAAACCCTGTGGGGGCCTAGAAGATGGTGCGAGGGGCCGAGTGGAGGGAGACTATGAAGGAGTGCACAACTGCAAGATAGATATTTAGAGAGAGGGGGCGAGAACGTGCGCTGTTGCGCGCATTGGCGGAGCCATGAAAATTGTCCCATGAGCTAGGGGGCCAAGCATTGCTAATCCTTTACGAGGAGGGCCAATTCATCAACTTAAACCATTTTTACCAGCAATTGTCTAATGATCACATTCATATTAGCCCGATATATAGTGATGTTAGGGGGGGCAGGGGCCCTTGCCCCTATCTTCGCCATTGTCTTGGCGTCCCGAGAGAGATGAAGCGGACGGCATGGACGATGAGAGGGGGGCGTTGGATATATAATTAATGTGGGTGTATTAGCTATATATGTAATCCTATATAGAGAGGTATAGATTGATCGATGTGGACGTGGGAAAGAGGGTGAGACCTCACTAGATATATAGATTGATCGGTTTATGTGGAAAACTATGAAAGACCTAGCTATATACACACACACATAGAACATCGATCGTTGCGCATGCACGTGAGAGATAAAGAATGCCCGATATGATGGAGAGGGGGATGTGTGTGTGTGTACTTCATGGGAGACCGACCTGAAGAAAAAGATTGCATGTGTGCGATGGATAATGCCGACTGGTAGTGTGTGTGCATGCATGCACGGGAGAAAGTTAGTGGTACAATTATAAAGAGAAGACCAATGTGTGGGTGTAAAAGTCTAGGTGAGGTCATAATCAATGTAAAGTTGAATTCAAATATTTGAATAAGAGATCATGATGTTTGAAACCCATGCATGCATGAATATAACGGAGATCTGCATGAGTGTGGTTTGGAAATGAGCATGTTGTAATGAATACACATTGAACAAGGTCAGACTGGTTTGAATTTGAGATACCGATGGCAGACATCGTTTGGCCACATTGCATCCGTGCATGGACACACTATTCTAATTGGAGATGATGGGTGGCTTTCACATCACATATCTATATCTATACCCATATATATATATTTTATATTTTATAATTTTTATATAGTGTGCAGATAACTTTAACTTTGAAAGATGGTCGTTGGATGTAACATCCCAAAATTCTAAATTTTGGAATGTTAGATTAGATAAATAACTATGCTTGTTGTCTGATTGTTTGTTTGATTGATTGAGTGAAATTGAGTGGAATTTGAAACTTTTGAAAGTTGGATGAGAGGGAATAAAATGACTTTCCCAAAACTACCCCTTTGCCCTTTTGGATCTCAATGAATTCAATTCCATTCCAACATCAAAACCCTAGAGTGAAGATGAAATGACTTCTTCCATTTGAAATGAAAAGGGTTTTGAAAAGAATTGAATTTCATTTGAGAATATTTCAAATTCAAAACTTTATGCAACTCAATGATTTTCATGAGGGAAGATAAAATGACTTCTTCAATTATATGAAATATGAGTTGGAAGTTAAAAAGAATCAAACTGAAAGTCATTTGAAAGTGCCTTGAAACCCCCTTCAAATTTGAGTTTTATTTGAATTTTGGAAAAAATGATTTTTATAAACTTTGGATATTGACCCTGGAAAAATGTTCAAATGATAGTGGATATTCACCCGATCATTTTGATATATATATGTATTATATAAATATTTATAATTATCTCAGTTTTTATTTTTCAAAAAGAATTAAAATTAAAATTAAAAAGAAAAAGAAAACCCACAGGCATGGCCAGCCAACTGCCTTGACCAACCCAGGCCCACCGGCCGAGCCAGCCGCGCCAGCCGGCCCGGTGCAAGACCGCACCCCCTCGCCTGATTCGCTTGGCTCGGTCGACCGACCGAGACCGCACCCCACACTTGTGGGTGAGCCACCGTCGTCAACCCTCGCCTTTTCGCCGCGCCTTGCCATGGGATCCCAAAGGATCCGGGATCCGATCCTCCCGATTCACCCCCGCCCAAGGTGAGGCCCCGCCTATATAAGCCCCTCCCGCACCCCATTCCCTCGCCTCGCGGACCCCCTCTCCCCTCGCCCGCAGCGCTCACGAACCCGAACACACCGCCGCCGCCATTGACCTCGTCGCGTCGCCCTAGCCCTCCCGAGCCCCAACGACTCCACAGACCCACCCCTCGTCGCGCCGCACCTGGAGCACTCACGACGCCCCGACCATCGGAGGCAGCCGGCCTTTTCGCCTCGCCGAGCAGCTGCCGTCCAACTCCGGTAACTCATGGGACTTCTTCTCCCCCGTCCGATCTAATCTCGACGGCTAGGATTAGAACCCCCGAAGGGGTATGCACTTTTAAATAAAACCGGGTTTTATTCCGGTTCGTTCCGGTTTAGTTTAAGTTAGGGTTTTTATTTAGATCGGCCCGATTCGTTTAAACCCTAGGGCCCGTTTAGCTATATTACGCACAGGGCGTTAGTTAGGCCCATTTAGCCCATTTTTCTTTATTTTCGTTTTTACATTTTATGAGAATAGTTCCAGATTTGAAAAATTCATAACTTTTATTTTACTTAATGTTTTTAAATGATTCTTTTTTTTGGTTTGCAAATTTCATATAGTTTACGCAGAAAATATAATTAGCTATGTTAAAATTATTTAGAATTGCTTTATTTTAATTTTAGTCGAATAGTAAATCTGCTATAAAATGAGTTAGGAAAATTATTTTTATATGATTCTTTTGTCCCAACTTAGTTTTGTCATTGCCAAACCGTAGGAATTAATTTTGGGCATTTTAGGATTAATAAAAAATAGTTTTAATCAGAATCATGTTATTCTTAATTAATTAACTAGCTCTTGTTTTTCCTATTATTTTAATTAGAAAATAAATTTATTTTTCACATGGGATTAATTATTCTAGGATAGTTTCTGTCACTTTATAGCATGAACTTTTATTTATAATAAATAAAACTTTTATTTTAATTTTCTTAATAGAATTTGAATTAGGCCTAATAGGAGTTTTAAAATAGCTTTTAAGATGATTCTTTTTGCTCCTAGTTGCATGATGGATTCTTTTACATTAGGTATCATAAACCCTTGCTTAGGTTCTGTTAAGAAAAATTTTGTTGTGTAAAACTATTTTTAGTTGTTGCTTGAAGTAGGAAAACTTTGAGTTGGATTTCTTCGAGTTTTCCTTTGGGTTTTGATTCGTTTGTTTTGGTGTGTTATGTTACTATGCTATTGTGTTAAGTGATCATATGCTATGTGCTTATTATGGTTATTGTTTGCCTCGGTAGAATTTCCGGAGTGCGAAGCCTGCTACCACGAGTCCCTAGTTTTTCGAAGATCGTCAGCAAGGCAAGTTCTCTTTGACCATGCTTTCATACCTATGTTTATTGCATTTAGTGGCATCTTTGCAACCACCCCCCAGTAGTGTTATTGAATCCTTGTAGTTGAGTAGTATGCATGAGGTAGGAACCCATCTCCCTATTACCAAGCCGGGACGATATTTTATTTTAATGCTACGCTATAGTAGACGGGGTTGGTATGAGTGCTTCGAGTGGTGTGAAGAAGGAGGACTCTACGCCAATGGCGACAACTCCATGATGGAATCTGCAAGGGCTGCATCTTCAAGACCTCAAGACTTCAAGACTCGAGACAAGAATTCAATACACACTCTTTGGGTGAAGGGCGGTTGACGGGCACCTGGAGAACCCGGTGGTTGGCGGGATGCATGGAGAAGCGCCATGACATCTTGCGGAAAGCTTCACCCAGACTCAAAGAGGCGGAAGAATACTTCATGCAGGAAGATTACATGCAACCGCAAGTCAATATGGGCTCTGGCTTGGTTGACCTTAGTTGTGACTCTGTTGGGGCGGTGCTAGCGGATGTAGAACTACGGTAGGATGGGATGAGCACCGGACGGTGGTCGAGGAACTCTTCGAAGACCATGTTTCGGTCATCTTGTTCTCAAACACCACGAAGTGCGAGAGCGTAAAGAGAGGATCGAATCTTGCGGGTAAAGTGTACAAACCTCTGCAGAGGGTTTAAACCTAATCGATTAGCCGTGTCCCGATTACGGACAATTTGAGCATCTGGACTTGGATCTATCTCGGAACTCTCAACACCGGATTGATAACTTAATTGTGGGCAACATATGATGATTTTGGGCTATGAGACATCGGTTGGCGGAACCATGTCATGATAGAAAACTCCATAGTACAGACTTCATTTATTCCTTTGATGTAGGGAAAATAAAAACCAGCTTTACATAAACAAAACTCGAATCTGAGCCACAAAGCCATATTGCATATAGTATAGTTTATCATCTGTTTTCTCTTATTGTGATCTTGCGGTACATTCAATGTCTTGATCTACACGGCTGCAACGTATCATGTTGCAGATATTTTTCTTCAAGCGAGTAAGAGTAATGCAGTGCAGGTTACGGTCTACACTCAACCTGCCGATGGCGTTGATGGGACTCCACACCCGACTATTTGTTTCGGCTGTGACTTATGAGGTATATATCAGTTTTACGTTAATTATACATGTGATTGCACTTTGATATATACATTGATGTACTGTGTGTGCCAGCATACTGATCCAGGGATGGCACAGATACACAGAGGCTTGACCGTCTGATGTCGGGTCGCTACATTGGATGAGGCCAATCCGATGGTGCAGAGCTGGCAAATTTGAGCACTACTGGCCGTTGGATATCATCTAGATTCCACCAGATTTTGCCACATGTACAATCTAAAAGACTCTATGGTTGAACTTAAGCATAATGCACAAACCTCAAAACACAAGCACTTCTTCTTTGTTCGACAATCTTCCGTATCAGAATTGCCCAAATGTTTTTCTACATGATTTGTTTTTAGTTTATGCCATACAATGCACAATTCCATGAATCTTTAAAATAGATTAGCTTTCTTATAAAAATTAGATGATTTTATCACATCCCTAGTTCTGGTATGACCTAGACTAGCTAGTCATGTGTGCATCATGTTTAAATTTCATCTAAATTTTGAAATGGGGATTTGTGAAACCCTCAGAAATCATTTCTGGAAATGACCCAGATAAAAACTGCTCCAAAGGGGTCCAAGAAAATGTTCATGTCTCTCTCTGAAAATATTGGGCAGAGGTAAAATTCAAACCAATATTTTTAGGAGCTCATAAATATTTATTTTGGCCATTTGGAATTAATGCAAAAATTATTTGCTTTGGATATATATTGTTATATATATATATATAATATTGTCCAAAAATTATGCTAGTTGATGAGGAGCTCTGGAATAATACCACTAGCTCCTACAAAAATTGGCATAAGAAAATAAATTAGTTTAGTATTATTTTAAAAGCAGAAACAAATGTCAGAAAATAGAAAAGAAAACAAAAAAGGGGGAAAACCTTACCTGGACTTACAGGCCACTTGTCGGGCTGGCTTTGTCTTGGCCCACCAAGCTGGCCTGCCGATCGTCCCTCTCCTCTCGCCAGAGGGGCAGGCGTGTGGCCCAGCGCACGCACGCGTCCGGCCACCTCCTGCCTGTCTGCCTCACTCCCCCGTCGCCCTGGACGACGCCACACGCCGCCCCGCACCTCTCTCTCTCTCTCTCATGGCCTCCCCTCCTCTCCCTCGCTCTCTCGTGCGAATGGCCGAGCGCTGCCGTCACCGCCGTTCACTGTAGCCGCAGCCACCGCCTTCCCCTCGCCCTCTCTCCTTGTCAGCAAGCTCCATCGCGACATCCTCTACGTCCTCGACGAGCCAAGCAACCGGGGACGCCCCATGGAGCCGTCACCGCCGTCTTCTTCACCTCCGGTCGCCCGAGATCGCCGGCGCCGCTCCGTCGACTCCAGAGCCTCCCCCGAGCCGCTGAGCACGCCTTCCGAACCAACGTGAGTTTCTACATGTCCTGCCCCTAACCCCGTGGCTTGCCGCTCGCCGTAGCTTCGTTCCCCGCCATGGCCGTAGCTCTTCGCCGCCGTCCGTGTCGCCGCCGCCTTAGCGCGCTACATACTCGCAATCACGCAGCGTCCTTTGTGTTCTGGTGACGCCAGAGGCCGTAGAGGCCTTCCGCTGCCCTGCCGTGCCCGTAGCTTCGCTCACGCTCGGCCGTGCCTGCCGCCGCCCGAAACTCGCTCCGGCGAGCTCTGGCCACCCCACGTCCTCCCGTCGCCTCCCCTGGATGCACGAGAGCCCAGGCTACGCCTCGGTGCCCTTAGCCGCTGCCCGTGTGGCCTGAATCGCGGACACCGCCGCGTCCAGAGGTCGCCGACGATGCCCTAGCCGGCCTGACATGCGGGAACGGCCTGCCAGGTGATTAGCTTAAGGCTAATCACCATTTAACTAAGCCCCTGACACTGACCAGTGGGCCCCAGCGCCATTAACCCTGTAATTAGGATAAGTTAAATCTCCTGTTTAACCTGTGACACTGACGTGTGGACCCCACACGTCAGGTTTGACATGGTCAGCACCTTTGACCTACTGACGCAGGCATGACACAGTGCTGACGTAATTAATCATTTTCTGGATTTTAATTTAATTAGGAAATTCCAGAAAATGTTCAAAACTTCAAAAATTCACAAAAATTCAACCGTAGCTCAGTTTGAAATAATTTATATATGAAAAATCATCTGAAAAATCATCAGAAAAATGCAATCTATCCATCTGTACCAGTTTCATGCATGAAAACCAAGTTATATCTATTGTATAGGTGAAAACACATGAATGGCATTTATAAGAGCTTATTTTGAAGTTGCATTTGAATCTTTGGTTCAAATGGACTTCAACCAAATGAATGCTAGTTGCATTAGCTCAAACAACATCACATCTTCATGCCATGTTCATGCATCATATTGTTGCATATGCCTGTGTATTGATTGCCGACACCGTTCCTTCTCGATAGGTCCTGCTCCGGACACCGATCCAGAGTACCTGTCAGAGGAGCAGTGACCCCTGTTGTTCTACCAGGCAAGCAAACCCCCTTGTTCATTCTGATACAATCCTACTCTCTCGCTCCTGCTCTCAGTTATTGCATTAGGACAACAACGATTCATCTGCTACTTTGTTCTGCGGTAGTTGAACCCATTCCTCATGACACATCATTGCCACGATAAATAGTTGAAACCTACTAGCATGTGTAGGAGTTGATTGAGCCATGTTGTGTTCCTACCATGCTATGCCTGCTATTGCTTAGAGTTGTGTCGTGTCGATTCATTGGGAATGAATTGGAGTGTTACGATATGTTACGATCTTTGAGAGTGAAGTGTGTGAACACGATTTGGTAAAGGTAGCGGTGAGAGGCCATGTAGGAGTACCTGGTAGGTTGTCTCACTGGAACCGTCCTTAAGCACTGAGTTCTATGTATGTTGTCCAATGACTCGATACTACCACACATTGGGATCCTTAATTGACTCTCTCAACTTATTAACCAACTTGGTCTCTGTCCAGGAGTCGCAACTAGTTTCTGGTGTTTGTAGGTAGTGCTATTTTTCTACCAAGTGGCACCGGCAGGTGGGCTTGGGACAGACTAGGCACACGTGGCACGGTGTACCGAGTGGTACCGGATGGTGGGCTCGGGAACCCCGCACACATCGTTTGAGGCCGTGGCGACACCCGGCGGATCTCCTTGCGGATGGAACTGAATAGGCGATAAACCTGTACTAGAGTCTTGTGTGGTTAGTCGGTCGTGGCCGACACCCTCGCCAAAGCTTCCGCTTGAATGTTGTCGAGATACATGGCGTGTAAATGGCGGTAAGTGGCGAGAGCGTGTGTGAAGAAGTACACCCCTGCAGGGTTAACATGATCTATTCGAATAGCCGGGTCCGCGGTTATGGACTTCTTGGATGCTTACGTGGTACATAGACAACTTGAAGTGGATACTCTAAAATGCTCAAGACAAGTGTGAGTGCTATTGATGGCCTTCTCGTAGGGAGACGGGATGAATCCATAGTAGTGTATTGTGTGGTGATTAGTGGACTCGTAGCGCTTATATCACCTCAAAGAGTTTCTCGTAGTCGTAGAAACGGGATAGCCACCGAGTCAAAGTCGGCTTGCTGCAACTAAACCCCACATTACCTTCTTGATACAAATGCATGTATGATAGGATCTGATGTAAGTCTTGCTGAGTACCTTTCTACTCATGTTGCTTTATTTATGTTTTTGCAGCGGAGACTTTGGTCTTACTAGTGTTCTCGTGAAGTTCGACATGTAGTTTGTACCTCTACTACGATCTTGATCGGATGTTGTAGATAGTCAGGCTCTTCAGCCTTTTTCATTTGTAGATGTCTGTACTCAGACATGTAATGCTTCCGCTTGATGCTTGAATGCTCTGAATGCTAGGTCGAGAGACCCATGTTTGTAATATCTCGCTCCTCGGAGCCTAATGAATAAATACTTGAGTCATAGAGTTATGTTGTGATGCCATGTCGTATTTACCCATATCGAGCATATTGTGTGTATGATTGAAATGCTTGGTATGTGTGGGATCCGACAACCTAGTTGTTTATCCTTGGTAGCCTCTCTTATGGGGAAATGTAGTCTTGTGCATCCATGAGCCATAGTAGTCCGCTACAGCCCGGTTCACCGGAGTCCTGCTAGCCTAGCACTACTGATCCGGAACACTTGACTGGCCAGCATGTGATTCACTTTGTTCCTGTTTCTATCCCTTTGGGGAAATGTCACGCGGTGACATCCGAGTCTGCCTTAGCCTGCTGACTGGGTTCCTGAGTCTGTTAGCCAGGTTTCTGATTCGGATTCGCATCTTCTTGATCGACATGCTCGATGTTGATTCATGTGTCTGTCCCCGTAAGTTAGTGCCACTTTGGGTTCACGACTAGTCATGTCGGCCCGGGTTCTCTGTCATATGGATGCTAGCGACACTATCATATACGTGAGCCAAAAGGCGCAAATGGTCCCGGGCCATGGTAAGGCGACACCCGTGGGAATACCGTGCGTGAGGCCGCAAAGTGACATGAGGTGTTACAGGCTAGATCGGTGTGACTTAGAATCGGGGTCCCGACAGCTTTGGTATCGAGCTCGACTGCTGTAGGATTTCCAAGCCAACACGGTGAAGTTGAGTCTAGAAATTCTTTACTTATATAGGGAATTGATTGTGGAAGGAGCGTAAGGCTCTTTTTACTTCTTATACCTCATGCCCTTACGATCCGAGGTCATCCTATCTTTCCTACGGGGTTAAGGAACTAGGCTTCCTCTTACATCTATCAGGATCACGTGTTACTACTCCGTAGTCCCATAGGATTGGTTGGTCGTCATATCCCAGTTTTGAGTACTTAGGTGTAGTCATTTAGTACTATCTCGTAACCTTGAGTTATGATGTTGAGTATGCTACTACCCCATTTTAGCATGATGTCTCATTACGAGCATTTCTTTGCCGTTATCTTGCGGAATTGCCCTAGGAGTTCGAGAGTTACTAATTTCCTTGTCCTACATTCTATAGCCTATAGTTGATGCTGATCTGTCCTTGGTTTCGTTTCCCAGGATGTCATCAGTTAAACGAAGTTCTGCTGCTCGTAGCCAGAACCACGTAGATGGTAGGGATGAAGATCCTCTCGATCAGCCTTCGTTGGCAGAGTTCATGTTAGAGATGGAGAGGAACAAGCATGAGTCTAAC
This sequence comes from Aegilops bicornis, assembly GCA_021605145.1. Lineage (NCBI taxonomy): Eukaryota > Viridiplantae > Streptophyta > Magnoliopsida > Poales > Poaceae > Aegilops > Aegilops bicornis. The sequence continues at coordinate 738,340,592 of CM038671.1, forward strand.
CGCTTGTTAGCACGTATCGAGGAGAACACCGCACCCCAGTGCAAAGAGTCAGCGACCATCTATGATTTCATTGGTTTGAAACCACCTACCTTCCATCATTCCATTGAACCACTCGATGCAGATGACTGGCTCCGTAGTATCACTCATAAGCTGCGTTCCGCGAACGTAGCTGAAGATGACAAGGTCACCTATGCCACATACCACCTGGAAGGTCTTGCTAGTCTTTGGTGGCAGAACTATGAGGCTATGTTTCCAGCTGGCCAGATTCCTACCTGGAGGGATTTCACTGAGGCCTTTCGCGAACATCACATTCCCCAGGTCCTCATTAATCGCAAGAGAGAAGAGTTCTGTAGTTTCACCCAGAGTAAGATGGCTGTTGATGCTTATAGTAGAGAGTTTGAGAACCTCGCCCGTTATGCTACAAAAGAAGTGTCCACGGACGCCAAGAAGCAGGCTAGGTTCCGGAAGGGTCTCAACCCCAAGTTGCGTCGTGATATCCACCTACATCATTGTGATACATTCCAAGCTCTTGTGAACAAGGCCATTAATGCAGAGACAACTCAGCTCACTTACGAGGAGTCTCGTAAGCACACCCGTGAGTTGGGATCTTCTTCCGGTTCGGGCTCGCAGAAGCGCCGGATTTGGATTCCAAACTCCGCTCTTCCTTCTGGATATGCACCGAGACCATCCTATGTGGTGCCTCCCCCAGCTCAATCGTATGTTCCACCCAGGCCTACTGGTAGACCGCTTGTCAGTGTGGGTCCACGTCCAACTTCAGGGACTTGCTTCACATGCGGGAAGCCAGGACACTATGCACGTGACTGCTCTCAAACCAACTATGCTCCACCCCCTCCTGAGAAGTCTGTTGGCCGTGGTAAGCCACCATGCAAGATGATTAGTGTCAAGTCAGCTCCCACTGAACATGGACGTGTGCATCATGTCTCAGCTAAAGACGCTCATGATGATCTGGATGTTGTTCTTGGTACACTCCTTGTCAATTGTCATCCAGCATCGGTTCTATTCGATACTGGAGCATCCCATTCTTTCATCTCTGAAGGCTATGCTCGTTTGCACGACATCTCATTTTGTGACATGCCAACTCCACTTGAAATCCAAACCCCAGGGTCTAGATGGCAAACCACCAGAATAAGCTATGGTAACGAAATCCTTGTTGATAGACTTGTATTCCTTGCATCACTTGTAGCCCTCAAGTCCTCAGATATTAACATCATTTTGGGTATGGACTGGATGACAGCTCATCATGCGAAGATTGATTGTTACACCAGGTCTGTTCAGCTTACACACCCATCTGGCAAGATAGTCACTGTCTCCACTAGAGTTGCAAGGCGTCAGCTCTATTCTCTTAATGCCAGCCCTCTTCCAGACCTTGAAGATATCCCGGTAGTCCGTGACTTTCTAGATGTCTTTCTAGAGGAACTTCCAGGTGTTCCACCTGACAGAGATGTAGAGTTCGTCATAGATCTTATCCCAGGAATCGCTCCAATCTCTAGGAGACCTTACAAAATGGCACCTTTAGAACTAGCCGAGCTTAAGAAACAACTTGATGAGTCCTTACAAAAGGGTTTCATCCGTCCTAGTTCTTCTCCTTGGGCTTGCCCCGTCCTCTTTGTCAAGAAGAAGGATGGTACGGACCGGATGGTTGTAGATTATTGACCCGTTAATTTGGTCACGATAAAGAACAAATACCCGCTCCCCAGGATCAACGACCCGTATGATTAGCTCGCTGGATCCTCAGTCTTCTCCAAGATGGATTTGAGGTTAGGCTACCACCAAATCAAGATCAGAAATGGGGACATTCCTAAGACAGCCTTTGTCACTCGTTATGGCCAGTACGAGTACACCGTCATGTCCTTCGGTCTAATCAACGCATGACTACATTCTCCCGCTTGATGAACTCGATCTTCATGGAGTACTTAGATAAGTTCGTCGTGGTTTACCTCGATGACATTCTTATTTACTCGAAGAATGAGGAAGAGCATGCCGAACATCTCAGACTTGTGTTAGAGAAACTCAGAGAGCACCGCCTTTATGCCAAGTTCTCCAAGTGTGAATTTTGGTTGCCAGAAGTGACCTATCTGGGCCACGTGATATCTGGTAAGGGCATTGCTGTCAACCCCGAGAGAGTTAAGGCCGTTCTCGATTGGACTCCACCTGAAACCGTTAAACAAGTTAGGAGTTTCCTTGGTCTAGCCAGCCATTGTCGCCACTTTGTTGAAAACTTCTCCAAAGTGGCCAAACCTCTCACGGAACTTCTCAAAAAAGATAAAAAGTTTGAGTGGTCCCCACAGTGTGAGTACAATTTTCAGGAACTGAAAAGACGCCTGACTTCTGCTCCCATACTTGTGCCACCGGATTTCACGAAGGACTTTGTTATCTACTGCGATGCCTCACGACAGGGACTAGGTTGCATTCTTATGCAGGATCATCATGTGATTGCCTATGCATCTCGTCAGTTGCATCCACATGAGGAGAATTATCCTACACATGATCTAGAGCTTGCACCGTAGTCTATGCACTCAAGACTGGCGACATTACCTTCTTGGTAAGCGTTGCAAGATGTACACCGACCACGAGTCTCAAGTATATCTTCACCCAACCAGATTTGAACCTTAGGCAAAGGCGTTGGTTGGAGTTGATCTCAGATTACGACTTAGGGATTACTGTTGGGGAGCGTGGCGAGAAATTCAAAATTTTCCTACGTGTCACCAAGATCTATCTAAGGAGAAACCAGCAGCGAGGGAAGGAGAGTGCATCTACATACCCTTGTAGATCGCTAAGCGGAAGCGTTCAAGAAAACGGGGTTGAAGGAGTCGTACTCGTCGTGATCCAAATCACCGGAGATCCTAGTGCCGAGCAGACGGCACCTCCGCGTTCAACACACGTAAAGCCGGTGGCGTCTCCCACGCCTTGATCCAGCAAGGAGAGAGGGAGAGGTTGATGAAGACTCCGTCCAAGCAGCACAACAGCGTGGTGGTGATGGAGGAGCGTGGCAATCTGCGCAGGCTTCGCCAAGCACCGCGGAGAGGAGGAGGAAGAGAGGTAGGGCTGCGCCAAGAGGGTGAGAAACCCATGTGTTGGGCAGCCCCTAGACCTCAACGATTTATAGGGGAAGGGGAGGGGGCTGCGCCCCCTCTAGGGTTCCCTCCCCAAGGGTGGCGGCAGCCCAGATCCCATCTGGTGGCGGCGGAGGGAAAGAGGGGAGGCGCACTGGGTGGGCCTTGGGGCCCATCCGCCTAGGGTTTGCCCTCCCACTCTTCCCTGCGCCTTGGGCCTTGTGGGGCGCACCAGCCCACACAGGGCTGGTCCCCTCCCACACTTAGCCCATGCAGCCCTCCGGGGCTGGTGGCCCCACTTGGTGGACCCCCGGGACCCTCCCGGTGGTCCCGGTACGTTACCGATAAAACCCGAAACTTTTCCGGTGACCAAAACATGACTTCCCATATATAAATATTTACCTCTGGACCATTCCGGAACTCCTCGTGACGTCCGGGATCTCATCCGGGACTCCGAACAACATTCGGTAACCACATACAAACTTCCTGTATAACCCTAGCGTCATCGAACCTTAAGTGTGTAGACCCTACGGGTTCGGGAATCATGCGGACATGACCGAGACGTTCTCCGGTCAATAACCAACAGCGGGATCTGGATACCCATGTTGGCTCCCACATGTTCCACGATGATCTCATCGGATGAACCACGATGTCAAGGACTCAATCAATCCCGTATACAATTCCCTTTGTCTAGCAAAGATTGTACTTGCCCGAGATTCGATCGTCGGTATGCCGATACCTTGTTCAATCTCGTTACCGGCAAGTCTCTTTACTCGTTCCGTCACACATCATCCTGTGATCAACCCCTTGGTCACATTGTGCACATTATGATGATGTCCTACCGAGTGGGCCCAGAGATACCTCTCCGTCACACGGAGTGAAAAATCCCAATCTCGATTCGTGCCAACCCAACAGTCACTTTCGGAGATACCTGTAGTGCACCTTTATAGCCACCCAGTTACGTTGTGACGTTTGGTACACCCAAAGCATTCCTACAAAGATCCGGGAGTTGCACAATCTCATGGTCTAAGGAAAAATACTTGACATTAGAAAAGCTTTAGCATACGAACTACACGATCTTTGTGCTAGGCTTAGGATTGGGTCTTGTCCATCACATCATTCTGCTAATGATGTGATCCATTATCAACGACATCCAATGTCCATGGTCGTGAAGCTGTAACCATCTATTGATCAACGAGCTAGTCAACTAGAGGCTTACTAGGGACATGGTGTTGTCTATGTACCCACACATCTATCCGAGTTTCCTATCAATACAATTATAGCATGGATAATAAGCGATTATCATGAACAAGGAAATATAATAATAACTAATTTATTATTGCATCTAGGGCATATTTCCAACAGGTCTCCCACTTGCACTAGAGTCAATAATCTAGTTCACATCGCCATGTGATTAACACTCACAGGTCACATCGCCATGTGACCAACATCCAAAGAGTTTACCGTAATCAATAATCTAGTTCACATCACTATGTGATTAACACTCGATGAGTTCTGGGTTTGATCATGTTTATGCTTGTGAGAGAGGTTGTAGTCATCAGTGCGCAAAATTCAGATCCCTATGTATTTCACAAAACTTTATGTCATATCGTGAATCTGCTACCACGTTCCACTTGGAGCTATTCCAAATTGTTGCTCCATTATACGTATCCAAAGTATCTCTACTCGAGCTATCCGGATAGGTGTTAAGCTTGTATCGACACAACTCTTTACGTCGAACTCTTTATCACCTCCATAACCGAGAAACATATCCTTATTCCTCTAAGGATAATTTTGACCGCTATCCGGTGATCCACTCCTTGATCACCTTTGTACCCTCTTGCCGGATATGTAGCAAGGCACACATCAGGTGCGGTACACAACATAGCATCTTTGTAGAGCCTACGTCTAAGGCATAGGGGACGACCTTCGTCCTTTCTCTCTTTTCTGCCGTGGTCGAGCTTTAACTCTTAACTTCATACCTTACAACTCAGGCAAGAACTCCTTCTTTGACCGATCCATCTTGAACACCTTCAAGTTTATGTCAAGGTATGTGCTCATTTGAAAGTATTATTAAACATTTTGATCTATCTTATAGATCTTGATGCTTATTGTTCAAGTAGCCTAATCCAGGTTTTCCATTGAAAAACACTTTTCAAACAACCCTATATGCTTTCGGAAATTCTACATCATTTCGATCAACAATATGTCAACAACATATACTCATCGAAATTCTATAGTGCTCCCACTCACTTCTTTGGAAATACAAGTTTCTCATAAACTTTGTATAAACCAAAAATCTTTGATCATCTCATCAAAGCGCACATTCCAACTCCGAGATGCTTACTCCGGTCCTTAGAAGGATCACTTTGGAGCCAAAGATACCTTTTAGCATCCTTAGGATCGACAAAAACTTTACGATTGTATCACATACAACCTTTCCTTATGAAGACTGGTAAGGAAACTCGTTTTGACATCCATCTGCCAGATTTCATAAATGCAGCTAATGCTAACATGATTCCGACGGACTTAAGCATCGCTACGGATGAGAAAATCTCATCGTAGTCAACTCCTTGAACTTGTGAAAAAACTCTTCGCCACAAGTCGAGCTTCATAGACGGTGACATTACCGTCCACGTCCGTCTTCTTCTTAAAGATCCATTTATCTCAATAGCTTGCCGATCATCGGGCAAGTCCACCAAAGTCCATGCTTTGTTCTGATACATGGATCCTATCTCGGATTTCATGGATTCTAACCATTTGTCGGAATATGAGCCCACCATCGCTTCCCCATAGCTCGTAGGTTCATTGTTGTCTAGCAACATGACCTTCAAGACAGGATTACTGTACCACTCTGAAGTAGTACGCATCCTTGTCCCCTACGAGGTACGGTAGTGACTTGATCCAAAACTTCATGATCACTATCATAAGCTTCTACTTCAATTGGTGTAGGCGCCACATGAACAACTTCCTGTGCCCTGCTACACTTGTTGAAGTGACGGTTCAATAACCTCATCAAGTCTCCACCATCCTCCCACTCAATTCTTTCGAGAGAAACTTTTCCTCGAGAAAGGACCCGTTTCTAGAAACAATCACTTTTGCTTCCGGATCTGAATTAGGAGGTATACCCAACCATTTTGGGTATCCTATGAAGATGCATTTATCCGCTTTGGGTTCGAGCTTATCACGATGAAACTTTTCACATAAGCGTCGCAGCCCCAAAGCTGTCAAGAAAGCGACGACTTAGGTTTCTCTAAACCATAGTTCTCACGGTGTCATCTCAACGGAATTACGTGGTGCCCTATTAAAGTGAGTGCGGTTGTCTCTAATGCCTAACCCATGTACGATAGTGGTAATTCGATAAGAGACATCATGGTACGCACCATATCCAATAGGGTGCAACTATGATGTTCGGACACACCATCACTCTATGGTGTTCCAGGCGGTATTAATTGTGAAACGATTTCCACAATGTCTTAATTGCGTGCCAAAGCTCGTAACTCAGATACTCATCTCTATGATCATATCATAGACAGTTTATCCTCTTGTCACAATGGTCTTCAACTTCACTCTGAAATTACTTGAACCATTCAATAATTCAGACTTGTGTTTCATCAAGTAAATATACTCAACATCTACTCGAATCATCCGTGAAGTAAGAACATAACGATATTCCTTTGCATGCCTCAAAGACTCATTGGACTGCACACATCAAAATGTGTTATTTCCAACAAGTTGCTATCTTGTTCCATCTTACCGAAAACGAGGCTTTTCAGGTCATCTTGCCCATGTGGTATGATTTGCATATCTCAAGTGATTCAAAATCAAGTGAGTCCAAATGATCCATCTGCATGGAGTTTCTTCATGCGTATACACCAATAGACATGGTTACATGTCTCAAACTTTTCAAAAATGAGTGAATCCAAAGATCCATCAACATGGAGCTTCTTCATGCATTTTACACCAATATGACTTACATGGCAGTGCCACAAGTAAGTGGTACTATCATTACTATCTTATATCTTTTGGTATGAAAATGTGTATCACTATGATCGAGATTCAATAAACCATTCATTTTAGGTGTAAGACCATTGAAGGTATTATTCAAATAAACAGAGTAACCATTATTCTCCTTAAATGAATGACCGTATTGCGATAGACATAATCCAATCATGTCTATGCTCAACGCAAAACACCAAATAACAATTATTTAGGTTTAACACCGATCCCGATGGTAGAGGGAGCGCGTGCGATGTTTGATCATATCAACCTTGGAAATACTTCCAACACCTATCGTCACCTCGCCTTTAGCTAGTCTCCGTTTATTCGTAGCCTTTTATTTCGAAGTTACTAACACTTAGCAACGAGCGGTATCTAATACCACGGTGCTACTAGGAGTACTAATAAAGTACACAATAACTTAATGTATATCCAATATACTTCTATCGACCTTGCCACCTTCTCATCTACCAAGTATCTAGGGTGATTACGCTCCGATGGCTGTTCCCCTTATTACAGAAGCACTTAGTCTCGGGTTTGGGTTCAACCTTGGATTTCTTCACTAGAGCAGCAGTTGATTTGCCGTTTCATGAAGTATCCCTTCTTGCCCTTGCCCTTTTTGAAACTAGTGGTTTCACCAACCATCAACAATTGATGCTCCTTCTTGATTCCTACTTTCGCGGTGTCAAACATTGCGAATATCTCAAGGATTATCATATCTATCCCTGATTTGTTATAGTTCATCACGAAGCTCTAGCAGCTTGGTGGCAATGACTTTGGAGAAACATCACTATCTACGGAAGATCAACTCCCACTCGATTCAACTGATTGTTGCACTCGGACAATCTGAGCACAAGCTCCACGATTGAGCTTTTCTCCCTTAGTTTGCGAGCTAAGAAAATCTTGGAGGTCTTATACCTCTTGGCGTGAGCACGAGCCTGAAATCCCAATTTCAGCCCTCAAACATCTCATATGTTCATGACGTTTTGAAAACGTCTTTGGTGCCTCAACTCTAAAGCTGTTTAAGCGAACTATCACATAGTTATCAAAAGCGTGCATGTCCGATGTTCGCAACATCCACAGGGCGGCGTTTGGGGTTCAGCACCTGCTTGGCGGTGCATTAAGGACATAAGCTTTCTACTGTCCGCTTAATCGCCATCACAACTTTCAACTATATTTTCTCTAGGAACATATCTAAATAGTGGAACTAAAGCGCGAGCTTACGACATAATTTGCAAAGGGCTTTTGACTATGTTCAGGATAATTAAGTTCATCTAATGAACTCCCACTCGGATAGACATCCCTCTAGTCATCTAAGTGATTACATGATCCGAGTCAACTAGGCCGTGTCCGATCATCACGTGAGACGGACTAGTCATCATCGGTGAACATCTTCATGTTGATCGTATCCTCCATACGACTCATGCTCGACCTTTCGGTCTCTTGTGTTCGAGGCCATATGCGTACATGCTAGGCTCGTCAAGTTAACCTAAGTGTTTGGCGTGTGTAAATCTGGCTTACACCCGTTGTATGTGAACGTAAGAATCTATCACACCCGATCATCACGTGGTGCTTGAAATGACGAACTTTCATAGCGGTGCACGATTCACGGGGAACACTTTCTTGAAATTTTAATGAGGGATCATCTTATTTACTACCGTCGTTCTAAGAAAATAAGATGCATAAACATGATAAACATCACATGCAATCAAATTGTGACATGATATGGCCAATATCATTTTGCTCCTTTTGATCTCCATCTTGAGGGCTCCATGATCATCATCGTCACGGCATGACACCATGATCTCCATCATCATGATCTGCATCATCGTGTCTTCATGAAGTTGTCTCGCCAATTTATTACTTCTACTACTATGGCTACGGTTAGCAATAAAGTAAAGTAATTACATGGCGTTGTTCAATGACACGCAGGTCATACAATAAATTAAGACAACTCCTATGGCTCCATGGTTGTCATACTCATCGACATGCAAGTCGTGATTCCTATTACAAGAACATGATCAATCTCATACATCACATGTCATTCATCACATTCTTCTTGGCCATATCACATCACATAGCATACCACTGCAAAAACAAGTTAGGCGTCCTCTAATTGTTGTTTGCATGTTTCTGATGGCTGCTATGGGTTTCTAGCAAGAACGTTTCTTACCTACACAAAACCACAACGTGATATGCCAATTGCTATTTACCCTTCATAAGGACCCTTTTCATCGAATCCGTTTAGACTAAAGTGGGAGATCGGCACCCGCTAGCCACCTTATGCACCAAGTGCATGTCAGTCGGTGGAACCTGTCTCACGTAAGTGTACGTGTAAGGTCGGTCCGGGCCGCTTCATCCCACAATACAGTTGAAACAAGATTGGACTAGTAACGTTAAGCATATTGAACATAATCAACGCCCACAACTACTTTGTGTTCTACTCGTGCAAAGAATCTATGCAATAGACCTAGCTCATGATGCCACTGTTGGGGAACGTAGCCGAAATTCAAAATTTTCCTACGTGTCACCAAGATCTATCTAAGGAGAAACCAGCAACGAGGGGAAGGAGAGTGCATCTACATACCCTTGTAGATCGCTAAGCGGAAGCGTTCGAGAGAACGGGGTTGAAGGAGTCATACTCGTCGTGATCCAAATCACCGAAGATCCTAGTGCCGAACGGACGGCACCTCCGCGTTCAACACACGTATAGCCGGTGGCGTCTCCCACGCCTTGATCCAGCAAGGAGAGAGGAGAGGTTGATGAAGACTCCGTACAGCAGCAGCACAACGGCGTGGTGGTGATGGAGGAGCGTGGCAATCCTGCAGGGCTTCGCCAAGCACCGCGGGAGAGGAGGAGGAAGAGAGGTAGGGCTGCACCAAGAGGGAGAGAAACCCATGTGTTGGGCAGCCCCTAGACCTCAACTATTTATAGGGGAAGGGGAGGGGACTGCGCCCCCTCTAGGGTTCCTTCCCCAAGGGTGGCGGCAGCCCCCAGATCCCATCTGGGTGGCGGCCAGATGGGGAAAGAGGGGAGGCGAACCTGGGGTGGGCCTTAGGGCCCATCTGCCCTAGGGTTTGCCCCCCTCCCACTCTTCCCTGCGCCTTGGGCCTTGTGGGGGGGTACCAGCCCACACAGGGCTGGTCCCCTCCACACTTAGCCCATGCAGCCCTCAGGGCTGGTGGCCCCACTTGGTGGACCCGGGACCCTCCGGTGGTCCCGTGACGATCGATAAAACCCGAAACTTTTCCGGTGACCAAAACATGACTTCCCATATATAAATATTTACCTCTGGACCATTCCGGAACTCCTCGTGACGTCCGGGATCTCGTCCGAGATTCGATCGTCTGTATGCCGATACCTTGTTCAATCTCGTTACCGGCAAGTCTCTTTACTCGTTCCATAACACATCATCCTGTGATCAACCCCTTGGTCACATTGTGCACATTATGATGATGTCCTACCGAGTGGGCCCAGAGATACCTCTCCGTCACACGGAGTGACAAATCCCAGTCTCGATTCGTGCCAACCCAACAGACACTTTCGGAGATACATGTAGTGCACCTTTATAGCCACCCAGTTACGTTGTGACGTTTGGTACACCCAAAGCATTCCTACGGTATCCGGGAGTTGCACAATCTCATGGTCTAAGGAAAAATACTTGACATTAGAAAAGCTTTAGCATACGAACTACGATCTTTGTGCTAGGCTTAGGATTGGGTCTTGTCCATCACATCATTCTCGCTAATGATGTGATCCCGTTATCAACGACATCCAATGTCCATGGTCGAAGCTGTAACCATCTATTGATCAACGAACTAGTCAACTAGAGGCTTACTAGGGACATGGTGTTGTCTATGTACCCACACATGTATCTGAGTTTCCTATCAATACAATTATAGCATGGATAATAAACGATTATCATGAACAAGGAAATATAATAATAACTAATTTATTATTGCCTCTAGGGCATATTTCCAACATTACCTACACCCAAGGCAAGGGCAATGTCATGGCTGATGCTATAAGTCGTAAATCCTATTGCAACAATCTCATGTTGCAGCAGGGCCAACCACTTCTCCATGAGGAATTCTTTAAGCTTAATCTTCACATTGCTCCTCACGGATTCCTTTCTACCTTGGTGGCGAAACCTACTCTTGAGGATCAGATCATAACTAGCCCGGTATGATCTGGGTATTTCTCGAATCAAGGATAACGTGAAGAAGGGAGCTGCTGGTAGTTTCTCTGTTGATGATCGAGGTGTTGTTTTCTTCAAGAACCGTCTGGTGGTTCCCAAGAAGCAACATCTTCGGCAACTGATCCTTAAGGAGGCGCATGAATCTCCTCTCACAATTCATTCCGGTAGTACTAAGATGTATCAGGACCTACGCCAGAGGTTCTGGTGGACTAGGATGAAGAGAGAAATCGCCGACTTCGTTGCTAATTGTGACGTTTGTCGTCGTGTTAAGGCAGAGCATCAAAGGCCTTTGGCACCCTTGACCTTTAGCTATTCCTGAGTGGAAATGGGATAAAGTTGGTATGGATTTCATCACCGGCTTTCCCAGGACCAAGAAAGGGAAGAACGCTATCTTCGTAGTCGTTGATCGTCTTTCCAAAGTGGCTCACTTCCTTCTTGTTCGAGAGAGTATCACCGCTAGTCAGCTCGCTGACTTATATATTTCTCGAATAGTGTCACTCCATGGTGTTCCACTAGAGATCAATTCAGACCGTGGTAGTCTTTTCACTTCTCATTTCTGGGAGAGTTTCCAAACTGCCATGGGAACCCATCTTTCCTTCAGTACCGCTTTCCACCCTAAGTCGAGTGGTTAGGTGGAAAGGGTCAACCAAATTCTCAAAGACATGCTTAGAGCTTGCGTTATCTCATTCGGTATGGATTGGGAGAAATGTCCTCCTTTTGCCGAGTTTGCTTATAACAATAGCTATCAATCCAGTCTCAAGAAAGCCCCTTTTGAGATTCTCTATGGACGAAGATGTCAAAGACCTTTGAACTGGTCAGAAACCGGTGAAAGACAATTCTTTGGACCAGACATGATCCAGGAGGCAGAAGAGCAAGTACGCATCATTAGTGAGAACTAGAAAACAAGCCAGTCTCGTCAAAAGAGCCAGTATGATCGTCATCATGAGGATATGACTTATGAAGTTGGCGACAAAGCCTACCTTCAGGTTACTCCTTTGAAGGGTACCCATCGTTTCGGTATCAAGGGCAAGTTGGCTCCTTGTTACATTGGTCCTTTTCGCATTCTCGCTAAACGAGGAGAGGTTGCCTACCAGTTGGAACTACCCCCACATCTTTCCAGAGTGCATGATGTCGTCCACGTCTCTCAACTCGAGCGTTGCTTCTTGGATCCTATCCATGAGTGGACCACGAAGCAAACGCTTGATCTCCAAGATAACCTCACATACCGAGAGTACCGGTTCGCATTCTTGATCAAGCAGAGCGTGTCACCGACGCCGGAACATCAAGTTTCTCAAGGTTCAGTGGTCTCATCATTCCGAGAGAGAAGCTACTTGGGAGCGAGAAGATCGTCTTCGACCGAGTACCCGCTTTCTTTCCGTCGACCCCTGAATCTCAGGACGAGATTCTTTCAAGTGGGGGCGAGTTGTCACATCCCTAGTTCTGGTATGACCTAGACTAGCTAGTCATGTGTGCATCATGTCTAAATTTCATCTAAAATTTGAAATGGGGATTTGTGAAACCCTCAGAAATCATTTCTGGAAATGACCCAGATAAAAACTGCTCCAAAAGGGTCCAAGAAAATGTTCATGTCTCTCTCTGAAAATATTTGGCAGAGGTAAAATTCAAACCAATATTTTTAGGAGCTCATAAATATTTATTTTGGCCATTTGGAATTAATGCAGTAATTATTTGCTTTGTATATATATTGTTATATATATATATAATAATATATTGTCCAAAAATTATGCTAGTTGATGAGGAGCTCTGGAATAATACCACTAGCTCCTACAAAAATTGGCATAAGAAAATAAATTAGTTTAGTATTATTTTAAAAGCAGAAACAAATGTCAGAAAATAGAAAAGAAAACAAAAAAGGGGGAAAACCTTACGGACTTACAGGTCACTTGTCGGCCTTGCTCTGTCTGCCCAGGCATCCCCCGCCGGTCGTCCCTCTCCTCTCGCCAGAGGATAGGCGTGTGCCCATGGCCCAGCGCCTGGCAGTCCGGCCACCTCCTGCGTGTCCGCCTCACTCCCGTCTCCTGGGCCATACAGGCGACGACGCCACGCGCCGCCCCGCCCCCCCCCTCTCTCTTTCTCTCTCTCGTGGCCTCCCCTCCTCTCCCTCGCTCTCTCGCGCGAATGGCCGAGCGCTGCCGTCGCCGCCGTTCATCGTAGCCGCAGCCACCGCCTTCCCCTCTCCCTCTCTCCGTGTCTGCAAGATCCGTCGCGACATCCTCTACGTCCTCGACGAGCCAAGCAACCGGGGACGCCCCGTGGAGCCGTCACCGCCGTCTTCTTCACCTCCGGTCGCCCGAGATCACCGGCGCCGCTCCGTCGACTCCAGAGCCTCCCCTGATCCGCTGAGCATGTCTTCCGAACCAACGTGAGTTTCTGCACGTCCTGCCCCTAACCCCGTGGCTTGCCGCTTGCCGTAGCTTCGTACCCCGCCATGGCCGTAGCTCTTCCCCGCCGTCCATGTCGCCGCCGTGTCGCTAGCCGCTGCAGGTCGCAATCACACGCGTCACCGTGCTCCTGGTGACGCCAGGAGGCCGTAGAGGCCTTCCACAGCCCCTGCCGTGCCCCGTAACTTGCTCCCGCTCGAAGCCGTGCCCCGTCCGCCGCCCCGAGCTCCGCTCTGGCGAGCTTCGGCCACCCCGCGTCCTCCCGTCGCCTCCCCTGGATGCGCGAGAGCTCGGCCACGCCCGGTGCCCTTAGCCGCCCGTGGTTCGAATCACGGACACCACCGCTGGCCCAGAGGTCGCTGGCGATGCCCTAGCCGGCCTCGACGCGTGCGGGCTCGGCCTGCCAAGTGATCAGCTTAAGGCTAATCACCATTTAACTAAGCCCCTGACACTGATCAGTGGGCCCCAGCGCCATTAACCCTGTAATTAGGATAGGGACATTTACATTTATGCCCCTAATTTGCGCCCACTCTCAGATTTACCCCTAAATTTTTGATGTGCTCAAATTTGCCCCTAAAAAGCATTTTAAGTCGCAGGAATGCCCTTCCATCTGGTCAAAGTTGTTTGACCAAAAGTTTGAAAATTCATAACAAATTCATACGAAGTCAGAAAAATGCAAATAAGATATCCAAATGTTCATACAAACATCACTTATACGCGCATGTCATTTATGTTCCTTGCCTACATGTGCATTTATTTGCATTCACCCTAAATTGTTTTTAATGTTATAAACCCTAAAAAGCTTTAAAGAGTGCTTTTTTCATGAACGTAAATGACATGTGCATATGGGTGTTGTTTTTATGAGCATTTTGATATCTTATTTTGCATTCTTATAAGTTCATATGAATTTGTTATGAATTTTCAAAGTTTTGGTCAAACAACTTTGACCAGATGGAAGGGCATTCCTGTGACTTAAAATGCTTTTTAGGGGCAAATTTGAGCACATCAAAACGTTAGGGGTAAATTTGAGTAGTGGGTTCGAGTTAGGGGCACAAATGTAAATGTCCCATTAGGATAAGATAAACCCCCTGTTTAACCTGTGACACTGACGTGTGGTCCCCGCACGTCAGGTTTGACCTGGTCAGTGCCGTTGACCTGCTGACACTGGCATGACGCAGTGCTGACGTAATTAATCATTTTCTGGATTTTAATTTAATTAGGAAATTCCAGAAAATGTTCAAAACTTCAAAAATTCACAGAAATTCAACCATAGCTCAGTTTGAAATAATTTATATATGAAAAATCATCAGAAAAATGCAATCTATCCATCTGTACCAGTTTCATACATGAAAAACCAAGTTATACCTGCTGTATAGGTGAAAACACATGAATGGCATTTATAAGAGCTTATTTTGAAGTTGCATTTGAATCTTTGGTTCAAATGGACTTCAACCAAATGAATGCTAGTTGCATTAGCTCAAACAACATCACATCTTCATGCCATGTTCATGCATCATGTTGTTGCATATGCTTGTGTATTGATTGCCGACACCGGTCCTTCTCGATAGGTCCTGCTCCGGACACCGATCCGTAGTACTGTCGGAGGAGCGGTGCCCCCTCTTGATCTACCGGGCAAGCAAACCCCTTGTTCATTCCGATACAATCCTACTCTCTCGCTCCTGCTCTCGGTTATTGCATTAGGACAACAACGATTCATACGCTACTTTGTGTTGCGGTAGTTGAACCCATTCCTCTGCATGACCTGTCATTGCCACAGTAAATAGTTGAAACCCACTAGCATGTGTAGGAGTTGATTGAGCCATGTTGTGTTCCTACCATGCTATGCCTGCTATTGCTTAGAGTTGGGTCAGGTCTGATTCATTGGGAATGAATTGGAGTGTCACGATATGTTCTGATGCTGAGAGTGAAGTGTATGAACACGATTTGGTAAAGGTAGCGGTGAGAGGCCATGTAGGAGTACATGGTGGGTTGTCTCACTGGAACCGTCCTTAAGCTAATCGAGTTCTATGTATGTTGTCCAATGACTCGATACTACCACACATTGGGATCCTTAATTGACTCTCTCGACTTATTAACCGACTTGGTCTCTGTCCAGGAGTCGCAACTAGTTTCTGGTGTTTGTAGGTAGTGCTATTTTTCTACCAAGTGGCACCCGGCAGGGTGGGCTTGGGACAGACTAGGCACACGTGGCCTGGTGTAACGAGTGGCACTTGGGGCCGTGAGCGACACCCCGGCCGGATCTCATTGCGGATGGAACATGAATAGGCGATAAACCTGGACTAGAGTCTTGTGTGGTTGGTCAGGTCGTGGCCGACACCCTCGCCAGGCTTCCGCTTGATGGTTGCCGAGATACATGACGTGTACATGGCGGTAAGTGGCGAGAGCGTGTGTGAAGAAGTACACCCCTGCAGGGTTAACATGATCTATTAGAATAGCCGGGTCCGCGGTTATGGACTTCTTGGATGCTTACGTGGTACATAGACAACTTGAAGTGGATACTCTAAAATGCTCAAGACAAGTGTGAGTGCTATGGATGGCCTTCTCGTAGGTAGATGGGGATGAATCCATAGTAGTGTATTGTGTGGTGATTAGTGGACTGCAGCGCCTATATCACCTCAAAGAGTTTCTCGTAGTCGTAGAGAACGGGATAGCCACCGAGTCAAAGCTGGCTTGCTGCAACTAAACCCCACATTACCTTCTTGATACAAATGCATGTATGATAGGATCTGATGTAAGTCTTGCTGAGTACCTTTGTACTCATGTTGCTTTATTTATGTTTTTGCAGCGGAGACTTTGGTCTTACTAGTGTTATCGTGAACTTCGACAAGTAGTTTGTACCTCAGCTACGATCTTGATCGGATGTTGTAGATAGTCAGGCTCTTCAGCCTTTTTCATTTGTAGATGCCTGTACTCAGACATGTAGTGCTTCCGCTTGTTGCTTGAATGCTCTGAATGCTGGGTCGAGAGACCCATGTTTGTAATATCTCTCTCCTCGGAGCCTAATGAATAAATACTTGAGTCGTAGAGTTATGTTGTGATGCCATGTTGTATTTACCCATATCGAGCATATTGCATGTATGATTGAAATGCTTGGTATGTGTGGGATCCGACAACCTAGTTGTTTATCCTTGGTAGCCTCTCTTACGGGGAAATGTAGTCTTGTGCATCCATGAGCCATAGTAGTCCGCTACAGCCCGGTTCACCGGAGTCCTGCTAGCCCAAAGACTACTGCTTGGAACACTTGACTGGCCGGCATGTGATTCACTTCGTTCTCTGTCTGCATCCCTTTGGGGAAATGTCACGCTGGTGACATCCGAGTCCTGCCTAGCCTTTCTACAGCCCGGGTTCCTGAGTCCTGATAGCCAGTGCTACACCGATTCGCACGTGACGCAACCGACATGCTCGATGTTGATTCATGTATGCCTGTCCCCGTAAGTTAGTGCAACTTTTGGTTCACGACTAGTCATGTCGGCCCGGGTTCTCTGTCATATGGATGCTAGCGACACTATCATATACGTGAGCCAAAAGGCGCAAACGGTCACGGGCCATGGTAAGGTGATACCCGTGGAAATACCGTGCATGAGGCCGCAAAGTGATATGAGGTGTTACAGGCTAGATCGGTGTGACTTAGAATCGGGGTCCCGACAAATTTTGAATGAAATGAACTATAAGAATTAAACGAACATCTACATGATGCATATATGACTCAAAGCTTACATGCTATAATGTGGTATTCATTCATAATTTGGTTGCCATATCTCATGCGTGCAATGCACATGTACCTTACTAGTCTAAATGGTGTCTCTGTGTGTGTTGTGCGTGTTAAACACATTGTACGTAGTATATCATACTAGTCTAAATTGTCTTTTTTTCTTTTGGGTACACGTTAAGCTTGTTCTCCCGAAATTTCAAGCCGCGCCTTGTTATGCCGAAATTTCAAGCTAGCGTCTCTGTCTATCGTGCAGCGAAACTCTCGCCTCTTCAAGCCGCGCCTTGTTAGCCCGAAATATTTAAGATATATCATTGTCTCGTTGTGCTCCGACAACTCCCTCCATCTCAACGCGCGCCTTGCTGTTCCAAAATTACAACGCGCACGAAAACTCCCACCTCCCGTGAAATCCCGACACGTGAAATGCCCGTGATACCCCTGAACCGAAAGAACCGCCTCAACTCGGTGGGGGTACTTTCATAACTTACCCCACATTTCGGACAAGCGCGTCCCTAAGCCATGGTTCCCCACTCCCATCCCATCCGCCCACCCATTCGTACACCGAGGCCGGGAAAACCCGCGAAGCCCCACACCCTCCTTCGTCTGCCACCCAGCCGGAGCCTCTTCCCCGACGACTCATCCACAGCAACACCTCGATGTCCCTCATCCACCGTACCGGATGAGGATCCGTCGTCGATCTGGTCATCCCGCCGGTTCAGCCACCCCGTCCTCCACCTCCAAGGAGCTGCCCCGACGTTCCCCTCATCTTTCGCGCCACCTCCATTCCCACACCGTTGTCTTCACCTGCACCACCGGAAGAGCATCAGCATCACCATTTCCTCGGATGAAGCTGCGGCCTAATCGGTGCCACCAAAGAGGTTGTACACTAATCGCCGCATTTTCTTCTTGATTCGATCTGACGGTGCTCCCGGCGCTCGGTCCCGAGCCAACACGGCGCGGCTCCATCCACGGCGGCGTCGCCGGACACTTCCTCCACGGTGTCGCTCCCTCGGCGACGACGTCCACATCAGTAGGAGCTGCTGCTGCTTTAGCTCTCGCTCGCGCTGTTGCTCTGCTCTTGCTCTCGGTCCCCTGCCTGGTGTGCTCTTGCTCTTGCTCTTGCTCTCACTGCTGCTCTTGCTCTTGCTCTTGCTTGCGATGTTGCTCCGATTTACCTATACTTCAGTCGACGGAATCGACTTTTGGGTCAGTTAATTTTCAGGGGTGGGGGGGCTCGTCGGAGTTAAGGAAGAACCAGCCGCAGCGGGGAGGACGGCTCGCTGGAGAGGTACCCCACTATCTATCTTAGGGTTCAGGGTGGGGGCAGTGGTCGCCGGCGGTGGTGGGGCGGTGGTTCGGGATCACGGAGAAAAGCTCGGCATGGGGGGGGGGGCTAGAGGGATGGCCGGGGCAGTGGCGGACCGGCGGTGGGGAGTGTTTTCGGGGCGGGCGGGGCGGCGCATCGCCGGCCACAGGCGGCGGGGGCGGCTGTTTGGCAGGTGGTGGCTGGTGGCTCAGGGGGGTGGAGGTTGAAGATGAACTGCAAGCCCTTGATTTCGTATCCAACGGCTGCAAAATAGACTGACCAGAGATGAAAAAGTCAATCGACTGACGTGTAACCTCACCTCTAGTGCGTTCAGTTTCGACAGTAAACTTCAGTTTCGACAGTAAAATTCAGTTTCGACAGCAAAATTCAGTTTCGAAGTTAAGTTCAGTTTCGACAGTTAAATTCAGTTTCGACAGTTAAGTTCAGAGATGAGCGGCTGATGTATACATCTAGCACTTTGTGGTTATGTATTTTATGTCATCTATTGGAGATGCTATTAGAATTCCACTCAGGTTAACGTTGTCTCTCTTGTCCTGCTTCAGCCTCGGCATCGTACAACTCACCGGAGCTGCTCCAACGACGAAACCCTCCATCACAGTGGAGCAGTACCTCGGGCTCCATCTCCAGACGCCTAAGATCTTCTTCCCCTCCTCCAGCCAAGTCAGCCGGAGCATCCTCACCGCCAACCCAATCATCTTTGAGATCGACATGGCTTCGCCAAAGAGGTTGTACACTTCTTGTGGTTTGACTTAATCTCACCATGCTTCTTTGCATCCTGTCATCTTCCAATTCTTGTGAACCAAACACCCAGTTGGCATGTAAATCTTGTGTTTTTAAATTCTCTGCTTTGCACGTGCATTCCTATCCTATTCCTGTCTATTTCCTATCCTGCATTGTTAGAATCCTCAAATTCAAACAAGCCCTTACACAATTACTTACATTAGACACGTGTCAAATAAAACCTTGTGTGGTTTGTCCTGCTCCTGCGGTGCTGTGTTGCACCCCAGCTCAGCTGCTCCAACGACAGAAGGGTTCACCACAACAGGTATCCGCTCTCCAGACTGTCTTTCACCGCCTCAGATCTTCTTCCCCGCCGCCGGTAGCCACGACAACTGCATTACCATCATCAACTAAGAAGATGACCTTGAGGACTACACGGGTCCGCAAGAGAGGTCGCACTCTTTCGTGTCTACTTACGTTATGCATCGCTTAATATGATGACATGCTACTTTATCATCGTGTTCACCTATTAGACTCCGACTCAGGTCCAAACTTATGCTGAAACTTGAGTTTTTAAATGGTTGCGGGGTACATATTGGGGCAGCAATCAGTACTATCTGTCTACTATCTGGTTAATCTCGGGTGTCTACTATGAGTTTCATGTTGGTGCAAACAAACATTAAAGGAGCCATTATCTGTATTTTTTAACTAAAGCTATTATCTGCCTGCTATCATTGGTTTTGGGTCTATCCATAGTTTGCTACCATCACTCTGGATTTGTGCATGCACTCCTTACATAATCTCACTATGTTTTATTCCTATGCATGTCAGTTATTGTACACAATGGAACTAAACATATAGAGCAAAAGAGACGAGCCTTGCATGGCAATAAAATTTGATGCAGACGTCGCTCCATGGTGGGTGCAAAGGCAGCCCCCCTCCACCCATTTTGGATCGTAATCAAGAGGAAGATAACTGTTCTAAGGGGGATTCAGAAGCATAAGACCGCTCCTATTTACATCATGAGGCCTTCGCTCTAACTTGGCATGCTGATGTTGGTTATATCATGCATATGGTGCCTTGCATTGCTTACTTTATACATCAAATATGTCAACTGCTTAGTTTAGACATGCTTTGTGTGAATGACATCTGTTTAGTTTATTCATCGTTTATGTGAATTATGCAATGCCATCTTGTTTAGCCAGGCATCATATATGTGAATTTTGCAATGCCATCCTGCTTAGCTAGTCAACTTATATGTGAATTATATCAGGCCATCCTTTTTTCGTTACGTATTACATTTGTCAACAATGTTAGTACATTCAACTACTCTTCGTTTGCATCAGCCATTTGACGTGGTGATGGAAAATTCTGGAGTCAAAACAAGGTCTTCAGAGTAGACTATGCTATCTGACGAAGCGCATATCTCGCTAGTTACAGATAGCTCTGGAGGATTCAGAGACAGATGACCAGTCCTATTTCCCCCCGAGGTGTATGCTCTAATTAACTTGGCAGGGTTATGTTGCTCATATCGTGTGTATGGTGTCTTGCATTGCTATGTCATTTGATTAGTTTAAACATGCTTTGTGTGAATGCCACTTGTTTAGTGTCTAATTACCATATATGTGAATTATGCATTGCCATCTTGTTGCAAGACATTATATATGTGAATTATGCAATGATATCTTGTTGCAAAGGCATTATATATGTGAATTATGCAATGCCATGCTGTTGAGCCAATCATCATGTATGTGAATTATATCATGCTATCATTTTTTGTATTACGTGTTCCATTTGTCGATAACGTTTGTATATTCAACTACTCTTCCTGTGCATCATCCATTTGAAGCGGTGATGGAAGTATCTGGAGTGAAAACAAGGTATTCAGAGCAGACAATGCTACCTGCTGAAGCAGACATCTTCTTGGATACAGAGCTCCTCGGAGGAGGATTCGAGGACCGATGACCAGTCCTATTTCCCGAGGTCTATGCTCAAACTTGGCAGGTTATATTACCCATGTCATGCATGTTGTCTTGCATTGCTTAGTTTTTACATCATATATGGATTGTCATCTGCTTACTTGCTTACTATATAAATCATATATTTGAATTATATCATGCCATTGTGTTTACATACACAACATCTATCTGAATTATGGCATGGCAACCCATTTAATAAAGACATCATATAGTTATATCATCTCATCATGTTTAGTGTTTACAGTCATCATATTTTGAATTATGTCATTCTACCGGGAATTATATCATGCTATCATGTTTCCATAGGCGGCATGTATGTGAATTATGGCATGCCAACCTATTTAATAAACACATTATATAGTTATATCATGTCATCCTGTTTACATAGTCATCATATTTTGAACTATGTCTTTCCATTTTTTTAGTTAGCCATCATAATGTGAAATTGTATCATGCTATCCTGTTTAGTTAGCCATCATATATGTGAAATTGTGTCATGCTATCATGTTTGGTTAGACAACATAAATGTGAATTATTTCATGCCCTCTTTTATTCCCCACTATCCATTGCACCTGTCTATCATACAATGTCTGTACATTCAATTACTTTTCTTGTTTATCGACCATTTGAATTGGAGAGGGTGATGGCGGTATCTAAGGAATAACAACACGGTCTTGAGAAAATATAGTGCTACCTGTCGATGCAGCTAGAACCATGGTTGTACTTGCCCAAGAACCAGCCCCACCACACATAACCCAGACTCTCGCAGATTGTACCCCTACCCAGTTGGACAGAGAACCAGCTACACCCCTTCTAACCCCAACCCCAGCAGATAGTAACCCAATTCCAGTTGACATAGCGCCGTCTCCACCACAGAGCACCCAAACACGAGCAGTTAGTAAGGGAATTGCAGTGCCCAAAGCACGAGGACCACCACTTCGAATCCCAACTCAACGCTTAAAGGAGAAGAAGAATTGTTCTCGTGTCAGTTACGTAGCTATGGTTCATACTCCTTTGCTCGTGCATCACTTGTATTTACTCGGACCAACTATTTTCAAATTTGAAGGATGGAATTGAAACTCCAATGGCGCAACAGGTGTATGTTTTAAACTTGTTCTTTAACTGGTTTCTTTGTTGTAACTTGCTCTATATTGATTTCAGTTTCAATTGAATAAATAGTTATGTTCTCATGTCATGCACATTACAAGTGTCTCTATAGTTTCCTCGCACTTATATTCTGTCTATTCTCGCTTTGTCTTGAACAAATATTATTTGAACTGTCTCTATCTTGATTTGGCAACAAAAACTAGAATGATATAGACCATAAAGTGACCATGGTACATAGATATATGTTTGTTTCATGCTGTTATCCTGTGCACTTTACTACTGAACTGATTTACCAAAATGAGCTTCATATACAACATGGTGAACCTGTGATGTGTCTTCTTGTTTCTCTTTTAGAATGCGGACAAAATATTGGAGAACAGTACCCCGTTATGCAATGGTGAAGGAAGTAATGCAGATAAGGTTCAAGATAGTGAGACATCCCTGTTGGTCTCCAAGAAAGCTGATAAAAACTACCTTGACGACAGTGAGAGAACCCAGAAGTCCTGTCTTAATGTAGTGTTCGAGTTACTGGCCACTACTGCTGGCACAAGCTCTTCAAAATCGCTGCCTGAATCAGTTTGTCTTCTTGAGTCCCAGCTTGAAGTTGAAAAACATCGATCAGATGTGTTGCGACAGGAAGCTGAAGGACCGAGGAAGTCCCTGCAGAATTCAGATGCATACTTTCTGGTGCAACGACAATATTTGGAGGATTTAAGCGCCAAACAAGAGAAAGTTAATAAGCTTGCTAAGCATCTTGCCAGCATTATGGGTACCCAGGATATTGTTTCTTGAGATCTTCTGAAGTGATTTCAGTTCTGGACATGTTTTGTTGCGGCGTTTATTTGCACTAGTCGCCAACTTTGACAACCAGTGTATATGATATGCTGCTTTGTTCCCTATATTTGCACTGGCGGAAAACTTTGATGCCTAGTGGATGTAATATGTGTAATAGCCATGATAGCCTAGCATAAGTTGCTTGCTTATTTATTTCCTTGTTGTCTTGTTTATTTGTTTGCTTGTAGTCAGTGCTGTTCTTTTTCCGCGGTTTGCTAGGGGCCGCAATAACCTTTTTTTAAACTAGGCCACAATAACCATGGGCTACATATTTCTTGTAGTGACCTTTGGGCCTTCTACGGCCCGTAGAAACAATGGACCTTATACGGGGCGTAGAAACAATGGGCCTTCTACGGGCCGTATCATCAATGGGCCTTCTACGGGCCGTATTATTAATGGGCCTTCTACGGGCCGTATGATCGATTGCCCAAACATGGGCCAATAACATACCGCTTTATGGCCGTAAACGGGCTAGAGTTGGAATCGTCCGTTCATGGGCCGACCATAATGGGCTGTCGTTAATCGGCCGTATTTGATGACGCTATGAAAACGGCCCAACGTATTAACGGGCCACAAACGGGCCGACTGTAAGCACAGGCTGAATTTGGCCCTGGCGTAAAAATAGCGATAACAGCCGTAAGTAATGTAACGAATCGGAAATGAGCCCAAGAATAAATGGGCCCTGATAAGGCCGAAAGATAACATGGGTTGGAAACGACCCAACGGAATAATGGGTCGTTAATGGGTATAAAGTGATACATTGTTCATTACGGGCCAATTTCACCACGGGTCGTTAATGGGTATAAAGTGATACACTGTTCATTACGGGCCAGTTTTACCACGGGCCGTTAATGGGCCAAGAGTAATAAGGGCCTCATATGGGCCGAAAGACGTCATGGGTCATACATGGGCTGGAAGTTAAAATGGGCTGGTGTTATATTGGACGGCCCAGATGATGCTACTGGGCCTAATTCGGTTAGGCCGTAAACGGGCCCTGGGTTAGCGGGCTGTAAATGGGCTATATGCGAACAAGCCGTTAATAGGCTTGCCGTGGGCCGGCCCGCCACCTTTTGACCTAGTCAAACGGGCCGGCCTTTTCACAGGAATGGGCCTCTGTTGGGCCGTGCCACGTGTCGACGTATCATAGGCGCTTTGGGTCCAATGAGTGGATGACATCTGTCCCAACGGTGAGCCGACACGTGTTTCCTCCAGCCAATGATGATTTTACACGTGGAAAATCCCCATTGGTCGTGGCTGTTAACGGGTTATCGGATCCAAAGGTGGATGCCACGTGTCAGTCACCCTTGACGAAAGCACTTCTGTGACGCGTGATTTATCGCCATGGAAGTGGATACTTCCGTGATGATAATTTTCGTAATGTCATAGAACACTTCTACGACAGCACATGTATGACTATCTTGATTCTGTCATGATTTTTTCATGGATGCACATGCATGAAAAAAAACGCGACCTACTGTGACAAACACGTATCATCACGGAAGTGTATTTTTTGTAGTGTATATCCATGGCTTGTCTTCACTGTGACCATTAAACTAGTGTATTCAGTTATGGCAAGGCCGAGCATCTTGAGTACATGTGTTCTGGCAGAGCAAATAATGCACTGCAGGAAAAATAATATGAGAACACAATGTATTCCCTATCCAAATCTAGAAATAACTTCCTGCTTCACGTCAGTGTTGACCATCATACTGGTAGTACCTTTTATCCAAATATAGCAATCCAAATTTCCAAATTAGTCAACAGCATGTTCAAAAACTCCCACCCTCCCGGATAGAAAAGAGGATTCTAGGAACATAATGTGCGTGTTTTAAAATCCTGTAGGGTCCTCGCACGTTGGGCACTGCAAATGAAACACACTAGATTTAGTAGGAAGAAAAATGCATCAACGGCGGCGGCTGCCATCCTAGGATTACCCGCGACCAAGTGACTTGGATTTATCGGGGATGGATGAAGAATTCGTACCTGGTTCTCCATGAGAAAACCCTATGCAATCGTCGAGAGGGGGTTTCTACGAACAAGCGACGAGGGAGAAGGGGATTCAGGCCCGGTGAAATATTGCCGCTTCATCCATCCAGCTTGCTAAAATTTGGAAGGGGGGTTGTGATTTGACGGCTCATTGGGCATTCTGGCGCTTCTGACCGGGTGTGTCTACCGTGCAGTTGTGCACTCTAATTTGTGCATATGGCACGTGGACCCCGTTGCCGGATGCCCCTCATATCAGCGAAAGGAAGTAGAAAGAGAGTAACTAGTTACACATAAATATATTTTTGACAGAGAGATACTCCCTCTGTAAAGAAATATACAAATCTTTTATATCACAAATTTATACATAAGAAAAATCAAGGGGAATATATATAACATATATAATTATAAAGAACAGAGTTGTTTTTCTCTATCTTATAAAAAACCGAGTTGGTGATGATGGTGTGCCTGCCATCCTGCAGTATAGACCGTCCGATCTATATCTGACGGATAGGAAGGAAACTATGCAATTTTGCAAAAAGATACCCGCACCCCTCTCCACATTTGCAGATAAGGCCTTCCCTTGTTCATCTTTGTCTCCCACCAGATAAACTACTCATATAAATGCATCTTGATGTTCCAAGCAACGCATGGGCCTCTTGCTAGTAACACGGTATAGACGAGTTGGTGATGATGGTGTGCCTGCCATCCTGCAATATAGGCCGTCCGATTTATATCTGACGGATAGGAAGGAAACTATGGCAATTTTGCAAAAAGGTACCCACAAACCTCTCCACATTTGGAAATAAGGCCTTCCCTCGTTCATCCTTTTCTCTCACAAGATAAAATACTCATACAAATGCATCTTGATGTTACGTGCAACGCACGGGCATTATGGGGGTTCAGCTGAGAATATAATACTCAGACATGCTCACGGTTCTGGACTTTGGGCCACAGGCCCACCCTACATGTTTGGGGGCCCATGTGTTCTACCTCAGCGCTTTTCATATTGCAAGCGATCGGTACGGCGCTGGTTTTAGATGTTGTCGCAAGGTGTTGGGGATATAACTATTTGTGTAAGTCGCCCAGGAGGGGCCGGGTTACACAAATAAGACTCATCAGGAAGAAGCCCAAAGACCAAGCACGAAGATGGCGGTTCAATAAAGGGTCTAAGGCCTACAGTGACTTAAGGCCCATAGTGATAAACCGCCATGATGGCATGACTTGTATCATAAGGTAGATTTAACTAGTCACCGAGGCGGACCTTTGTTTATGAGCCGGGGGACTTTCAGAGACCCATGAGGCGTCCACCCGTGTATATAAGGGGACGACCCGCTGGCGGCTTAGGGCAAGAAACAACTCATCGAGAGCCGGGCATAGCGTATCTCGCTCCCTGGTCATCAAAACATCAAGCAATACCAACCCAACTAGACGTAGGCCTTACCTTCACCGTAAGGGGCCGAACTAGTATAAACCTCTCGTGTCTTTTATCCCGATTAACCCCTTTAAGCTTCCTAGTTGCGATGGCTCCACGACTAAGTCCTTGCAAGAGGACATCTGCCGTGACAATTCCACGACGATTGGCGCCACCGTGGGGCGGCCTACGGTGGATTTGAGTTCTTAAAGGGCAGTTTCGAAGGGCTCAAGGGATACACAGTGGGCCGGATGACCAAGAGTCGTCGCGGCAAGATCTACATCGACAACGAAGGCTGGGGCCCCGACGCCGACTCAATTGAGTACGGGTACAGTGCCCCCTTTGGCGGAATCCACGTCTTCATCGGGCCGGATTGGCAGCCGGGCCCCGAGTCGACAAGCTGCATCGACCTCGCCGAGACGGCTCGGCCATGAGACCCGCCTGAAGTTCAACCCGGCATGAAGCGTGCCTTCGTGGGCTGCATCCATGGAGAGGAACTTTCTAAAGGATCTGAAGATGGTGGTGAGACGGCTGTCCTCTCTAACGGTGATTCGTCTGCTGGTTCAGCAGATTCGCTGTATCAAGTACAAGAGGGCTTGCTTGGGGGCTGTTCTGACGGCTCTAGTATTCCGGACTCCTATGAGCCGCCAAGCTGGGCAGGAGTCTTCATGGCTGGTACTCAACCCGGTCAAAACTCAACGGCTGCAACAACAATAACGTCCGGGTCGAGCGGCGGGGCAGGAGGCCCTGTGCGCCCGCCGGCTCAGGTGCTGATGGATCTCATGGATAAGCCGACGGCCCTGTTAACCGCCACAGTTATTCCTGCAAATCAAGATGAGCATAACGCGGAGGTGGCAAAGGTGTGTGAGGAGATAGCTCGGGCCAAGGAGGCCTTGGCAGCTGAGGACACTAGGTTAGCTACAGAACGGGCGGCTTTGGATGCACGGGCGCAGCAACTCCAGTCAGAGGCTTTCCAGCTTAATATGAGCCTGAATGCATCTAATGAGGTGATGAGAAGGAGGCACCAGAAAACTCAATCCCGTTTGCCTCCGGTTTATGACCCTCGGAACCTTTTCGCTACACCCGGTGCCGGTCCTAGCAACCCGCCCGAAGCAAATCAGTTTATGATGGCCGGAGTGGGAGGACCGGCTCAGCCTCGAGAGATGGCACCTCCTCATGGGAGTATGGCCCTGCCCCGCTATGTACCAATACCACCGGGTCATTTTTCCAACCCCATGGAGAACTTAATGCAGCATCGGCGCGTTTGGCGGCTCTCCTAATGGACGGTGATGATCTGACGGTGGTGGAGACCCGAAGGATCAGAGACCTCGTCCAGACAGCCCTAGCTCAGCAAGAGACTTATTCTTACAGCCGGGACAGGATTCATTCAACTCCTCCGCCTTGGTTAGCTCCGGCTCGTCAAAACCGGAGTCCGAGTTACAGCAGGCACATGGAGTCAGAAGCTTTGTCAAGCAACGCCCAGCGCCGTAACCCGCCCGGTGGATATAACCCGGTGCAGGACCGGATATGTTAGGAAGACGAGCGGGCGGCTCAGCTAGCGGCTCAACGAACGGCTCATCAGGACCTTCCAGATTATCCCACGACTTCCATTGAGGCGGGACTGGTTATCAGAACCAGCGGTGTTCCTTGCTTAGTGTCGGCTTTACGCAATGTACGTCTACCCAAGGACTTCAAGGGACCTCGGAAGGTGCCGAATTACACGGCCAACTTGCAGCCCAGGGCGTGGATCGAAAGTTATGAGATGGCCATGGAGCTTTTGGAGGTTAGTGATGCAGCAATGGCTAAGTACTTCACCATGATGTTAGATGGAACGGCCCGATCTTGGTTAAAGGGCTTGCCACCCAATTCCATTAGCTCATGGGCAGAATTGAAAGCCCGATTCATCCAGAACTTCAAATACACTTGCAAGCAATCTATGTCGATTGTGGACCTAACAAATTGTAAGCAGGAGGAAGGTGAATCCACGACTCATTGGGTACGCTGGGTCAAGGAGATAATACATTAAATCGACAAGATGGATGCCGGTTCTGCGATCCTCATGTTGGAGAAGAACCGCCGCTTTGAGTCACCGAGATGAAGCGGGGCGCCTTAAGCGTGATTGCAATGATATGGGTACGCCGATGGCAGCTTTAGTCAAATACGTTGATTCTGATAGTACCAAGGATCCCGCGTCTGATGAGGAAAAGACAGGGAAGGGAAAGAAGAACGGCAATGGAAAGGGTCAGTAGCATAACCCAACGAATCAAGGAGGCAATAAGCGTAAGGCTGAGGGTAACCCGGAGTTTGTAGCCCACGCCAATGCACGAGTAACAATCAAAGACGTAAGGGCAAGCCGCCCCTTGGTGCAGCGGGTCGTGCCCATCTCTTGAGCGATTACTCAATGAGCCTTGCCGAGACACGGCACCGGAATGACCCACCACTCACTTATGGAAAGACTCGCGATCATGAAGGCTTTCAAGAATTCCAACATGTTTGATGGCAATCATGGGTGAGGCGGCGGCTCAGGGCAGCGGCTTTCATGGCGGCGGCGGTTCAAGTTCCGGCTTTCAAGGAAATCAAGGCTGCTATAATCAACAGCGGGTCAATGGGGGACAAAGAAGAAGAAGTCAGTTATCAAAGCCACCGAAGCGGTGAATGGTGGGCAGTATCATGTGTTCACCACTAATTTGTGCAAACGTGACCAGAAGGTTCATAAGAGGGCCGTGAATTCTGTTGAGCCGGTGGTTCCCCGTTATTTAGGTGGTCAGAACAGCCCATTGTATGGAGCAGGGAAGATCACCCCCTCCAGGTTGATAATCTGGGTCAGTTGGCCTTAGTGGTAGCACCTCAGGTTGGTGGATATAAATTCACTAAGGTACTCATGGACGGAGGTAGCAGCATCAATATCCTCTATTATGAGACCTTTCACCGCATGGGATTGACTGATAAGGACTTGTGGACGTCCAACACTGTCTTTCATGGAGTGGTGCCTGGTAAGTCGGCTTACCCAGTTGGCAAGATTGAACTGGAAGTGGCCTTTGGAGATGAGTATGATTCTAGAGCTGAGAAATTAACTTTTGAGGTGGTCAAAATCAAGAGTCCATATCATGCTCTGTTTGGTCGGCCGGCTTATGCCAAGTTCATGGCATGGCCATGTTATGTTTATCTGCAGCTTAAGATGCTGGGTCACAAGGGCACCATCACCGTGCATGGAATCCGAAAGGTAGCCCTGGAATGTGAGGAAGGCGACGCGGCTTATGCTGAGTCTGTTTGTGCAGCAGAGGAGCTGAAGTTTTATCAAGACAATTTTGACTCGGCGGATATGACCTCTCTAAAGAAGCCAACCACCGAGCATGACCCGGCGATGAAGTTTAAGTCGGCTGCTGAAACAAAGCTTGTTGATTTTACTCTAGGCGATTCATCTAAGCAGTTCAGTATCAGTACCAATTTGGATCCTAAATAGGAAAGCGCGCTCATCGAGTTCATCGGTGAGAACCGGGACATCTTCACATGGAAACCTTCTGACATGTCGGGTGTACCGAGACAACTCGCTGAGCACACTCTCAATATTGATCCGAAGTATAAGCCGGTCAGGCAGTTTCTTCGATGGTTCAACGAAGAGAGATGAAAAGGTATTGGAGAGGAAGTCGCCCGGCTCTTAGCGGCTGGGTTTATTGTGGAAGTTTTTCACCCGGAGTGGTTGGCTAACCCGGTGCTCGTGCTCAAGAAGAACGGCACCTGGCGGATGTGTGTGGATTACACGGACTTAAATAAGGCTTGTCCGACTGATCCCTTTGCTCTCCCCCGCATTGATCAAATCATTGATGCTACGACGGGTTGCGAGCGTTTGAGCTTTTTGGATGCTTACTCTGGTTATCATCAGATCAAAATGGCAGTTAAGGACCAGGAGAAGACGGCGTTCATCACTCCGTTTGGAGCCTTCCACTATGTATCTATGCCATTTGGGCTCAAGAGTGCTCAGGCGACTTATCAGCGATGTGTACAGAACTGTCTCCACGATCAAATTGGGCACAATGTTCATGCTTATGTGGATGACATCATGGTGAAGTCCAGAGAGAAGGAAACCTTGATATCTGATTTGAAAGAGACCTTTGATAATCTCCGGGTTTATAAGATGATGCTTAGCCCAGCAAAGTGTGTATTTGTTGTACCTACAGGCAAGCTCTTGGGTTTCCTGGTTCAAACAAAGGCATTTAAGCTAATCAGGAGAAGATCAAGGCAATTACCTCTTTGGCTAAACCGGCGTGCATCAATGATGTTCAGCGACTGGCGGGTCGTGTTGCAGCTTTAAGCCGGTTCATAAGTCGGTTAGGTGAGAAGGCCCTACCGCTGTATCAGATGATGAAGAAAACAGACACTTTTATGCAGGTGATCTTGCTAATACTGCCTTTGAAGATTTAAAGAGACGGTTGTCCGAGTCATGATCCTTGCGGCTCCCATTGATAAAGAGCCGTTCTTTGTTATATGTTCTTTGCTAACTCACGAAATGTCGGTGTTGCCATCGTGGTGGAGCGTAAGGAGGCTGGCAAGGAGCATCCGGTTCAATGGCGGTTTATTACATCGATGAGGTGCTCATAGAGTCCAAGCAAAGGTATCTGCATTGGCGTAAGCTTGTTTACTGAGTGTTTATGGCAAGCCGGAAGCTGAAACAAGATACTTCCAAGGTCATCCTATAAGCGTGGTAAGTTACGCCCCTTGGGAGACATCATCCAGAACAGGGAAGCCACAGGACGAATCGTCAAGTGGGCCATTGAGCTTGGGCCTCATGATTTGAAGTACATGCCACATACTGCTATTAAGTCTCAAGCCTTGGTGGACTTTATTAATGATTGGACAGAGTTACAGGCACCTGAGGAGAAGCCAGATAACACATATTGGACTATTCACTTTGATGGGTCCAGGCAGTTGGCAGGCTCGAGGGCTGGAGTCGTTTTAACTTCCCCTCGAGGTGACAAATTTTGTTATGTGCTCCAGCTTATGTTTCCTTGTACTAACAATGCAGCTGAGTATGAGGCCTTACTCCATGGTCTCAGGATGGCCAAAGAGATGAGTTTGAGCCGGGTAAGGTGTTTGGGTGACTCAGATCTTGTAGCTCAACAAGTATCAGGCAAGTGGGATTCTAAGGATCCCTTAATGGCGGCTTACCGTCGTGAAGTTGATGCTGTGGCTGGGCACTTCAAAGGTTGTGGAGCACATTGATCGAAGGAAGAATGAGGCGGCTGATGCTTTAAGCCGGCTGGGATCTCAGCGTAAGCCGGTGCCGCGTAACACCTTTCTCGATGTTTTGCATAATCCTTCTGTCAAGATACCTACAGAGGAAGAACTAGCAGTGCCAGACCCGGAGGCACAGCTGGTGGCAGCCCTGCACGTCATCCCGGATTGGACAGTGTCGTATTTGGCCTATATGACCCGGGGAGAGTTGCCTGAGGATGAGACTTTGGCGAGACAAATCATCAGGCGATCCAAATCTATGACGATTGTTCATGGGGAGTTACATCACCGCTTGATTATTCTTTGGGCGTTTCAACGTTGTGTGTCGCTGCGGAGGGTCGGGAGATACTTCGTGAGATCCATGAAGGAGGCTGTGGTCATCATGCGGCTCAAAATCTCTTGTTGCCAAAGCTTTCCGTCATGGTTTCTATTGGTGACGACTCATCTTGTGTGGAGGATCTGGTTAGCAAATGTGACAGATGTCAAAAATTCTCACGATGAGCTCATGTGCCGGCTCAAGAGTTGAGAATGATTCCGATTACTTGGCCGTTTGCAGTCTGGGGGCTTGACATGGTTGGACCTTTCAAGAGGTCTAAGGATAAAAAGACACACCTCCTGGTGGCAGTGGATAAGTTTACAAAGTGGGTTGAGGCAGAGCAGGTCAGTAAGTGTGATGCAGCCACGACGGTTCAGTTCATGAAAAAGGTGATCTTTCGTTTTGGTTTTCCACACGGCATCATAGCGATAATGGCACTAATCTCTCCAAAGGTGCCATGGAAGAGTTCTGTCAACAAGAACATATCCGGCTTGATGTTTCGGCTGTTGCTCATCCTCAATCCAATGGTCAAGCAGAGAGAGCTAATCAGGAGATCCTGAAGGGTATTAAACCCCGGATCTTAGTCCCCTTGCATCGAACTCCGGGTTGTTGGGTGGAGGAGCTACCCTCTGTACTGTGGAGCATCAACACTACGCCTAACAGATCTACAGGTTATACACCTTTCTTCATGGTGTAAGCAGAGGCAGTCCTGCCAAGTGACATCCGGCATGACTCACCCCGTGTGGCGGCTTACGTTGAGGTTGATAACGAAAAAGCTCGTCAGGATGCACTTGACTTGTTGGATGAGGAGCGAGACTTGGCAATAGCCCGCTCGGCGATTTACCAGCAAGACCTGCGCCGCTATCACAGCCGCCGGTTAGAAGCGAGCCTTTCAAGAAGGCGACTTAGTGCTCCGGCTCATCCAGGATCGATCGATATGCACAAGCTATCCCCTCCTTGGGAAGGACCCTTTGTGGTCAGCAAGAATCTGAACAACAGGTCATACTACCTCATCGATGTTCGAGAGCACAAAGACTCACGTAAGTCGGAGGAAGAGACCCGCCGGCCGTGGAACATCGCTCATCTTCGGCCTTACTATACTTGAGCCACCGGCTCTCAAGATGTATATATTTTAAAACTCTATATATTATATAAAGCAATAAAGGAGGACCTCTGTCCTTTTCACCCTCAAAGGTTTATATGTCTTCTTTATCAGGTGGTGGAAACAACCAACAGGAGCGGATCATATCTGAATCCGGCTTTCCCTTTGGTCCGGCTTATGATCATATCTAAATCTAGCCATGATCACTTGGGGGCTTCCTGTTCAAACATAGGCCGTATTCGAACCAAAGAGAACATAGATGTCGATACCCACATGATCGGCATACTGCCAAACCCACTTGGGGGCTTCTTGATCATATTTGAATCATAGCTTAACCTCTTTGGGTCTGACGTGGATCATATTCGAATCAGCGTCATTAAACAACTCTTAAGGACACTTGAGGGCTTCTGTTCAAACATAGGTTGTATTGAACCAAAGAGAACATAGCTGCCGATACCCACTTGATCGGCATCGCCAAAGCCACTGGGGGCTATATGATCGTATCTGAATCTTAGCTTAACCCTTTTGGAACGGTTCACTGATCGTATTCGAATCAGAGGCCTTTGAAATTAAGTTTACTATTCATTATACTTTGTAAGTGTAAATATTATTAAGGGCCAGGTGAACATTATATGTGCCAACTTTCAGGAGTTAAACTCACTCTCATGATTTGGGTCACATAAGCCGGCGAGAATACCAAAAAAGATCGCAGGTATGCTATTGTGATTATAATCATAAACCGGCCTTTATATGATGTTTTGGTTCGTACTCCGGGTTATCAATACTTTATGTGACCCCGGATGTGATAAGTCGCCAAGGGAATTCTGTTTGTTTTATATGCAGGATAAGGCAAGCGAGTTTTTACATCAAGGAAAGATCAACATAAGCTGGAAGTATATAGCGATGGCGGCTTACGAAAGTATTAAGCGCCACAAACATGCGCGAAGGCATGACAAAAATTGAGAGGTTTTTCTACCCTATTACAAGACTTCCCGAGTCTGAATAATGAAGCATTGTTTTCGCAAAGTCATAAACGCCCGGCGGTTCACTCCTTTGGTGGGCTGGAAGATTCCAGGTTATCCTTCTCCGCCTCTCCGTCATAAATGCCGCTTAAGGCTTCAAACTTAGCTTCATCATCTATTAAACCGGCTGGGTCAACTTCAGGGGCAAAGGTGTGCTTACGAGTTGGAGGGATCAGGCTGACCTCATCATAGTGAGGTGTTGGAATTCTCCGGTTCTCGCTGTCATAGCCCGGCTGATACTTGGTAAGGTCAATATCGTTCCCGATGATAGTAGCAACAGGACATACGACTTTCACACAAGCGGTAAAGTCTGTCTCGTCGAATAAAGAGCCGTCTTCCTTCAAGCTGGGATATCCAAGAGCAACGTCTGCCAGGTCTAGTTCTGGGAGCAACGCCTTGGCCCAGCTCAAGGCACCTATAGCCCGGTTACGGCAGATGCCCGTCTTAGCTCTTGGATCGGCTGGGGTAGCCTGACAAGCCGCTTTAGCACATCTTGCGGGAGATGGGGAACGTCATTTGATAAAGCCACAACGGCCAAAGCATGTTGTGACCCGGTGTACAGTTGCTCCACCAGAGTGTAAACCGCCTTCAGCTTGATCAACATGTTCTGCTTGAGGTTTGTGCTCCTGGGTTCCTGCGTTCATAAACATAAGGTGAGCCAGAGATGACAATTAAAATAGTCATCAAAGGAAGAATTGCAATATTCAAGGTTATATATAGTAACTTACCAAAGATTGCTGAGACCATTTGAGATATCTGGCGCTTTAAGCCGGACAGCTCATTGTTATACGCAAGTGACGTTTCTGCTGTCTTGGCCCGGGTCACCAGTGAGGCCTTCTCATCAGCCCAGATTTTCTTCTCCGCATCAAAATTCTTCTTCAACTTCTCTTGTTCAGAGACGCTGGATTAAAATTTGGGGTTGGCCTTTTGAAGTTCAAGTTCTTGAGCTGCTAGGCAGCTCTTCAGGTCAGCAATCTCCGACTCAAATTGACTTGTGGTGGCCTGCATTGATGTCGGGTTATAGTCAGAATCATGGTAAGATATCATTAAGTCCCAAGCACTTTGCAAGCAAAGGTACTTGACACTTGGGGGCTAATGTATGTTGAAGAAATTTAACGTACAATGCCGGTTCATGGAAATTAAGTCCCAAGCATTTTGCAAGCAAAGATACTTGACACTTGGGGGCTAATGTGTATTGCAAATTAAAGGTATCATGTTACAACCGGTTTAAATATCTTCTTTATAAACCGGACAAAGCAGTGCTAGGCAGGTTTCTAAGTCTACAGCATATTTATTCATAAGCAATAGACTTGGGGGCTGATCTGATAAGTATGGTTAAGAAAAGTAACATAAGTTGTACCTCAGATTTTGGCTGTATTTGCTTCACCATATTAACTTCTAGGTCATGGCTGCTATGTACTTGGTTGATATAGCCAGATACTATATCTCCAATACTTAAATGAGTATAGTCAGCAATATCTAGCTTGGCCTTTCGGCATTCCAAAAGCTCCTCCTTGGCAGAGCACTTGGCCGGGACAGTGGGTTGCCCCGGCTCAACAAATTGAGTCTTCAGAATCTCAATTTCCGGATCAATTGTCTTGGCCGGGCTAGGAGCTTCCGGGTTATCAGAGCTGTTGAGAGTATCTTCAACGGGCCTCGGTTTTCGGAATGGTCAGTAAAAGCAAAGATCCGTTGGAGGATATGGCGGAGTAAAAAATGAATTTAAGTAAAGATGATGTCACGGCGGGTTAAACCGGATCCAGAAGATGATGTCATTGCGGGTTAAAAAAACCTTTGCACAGGCAGAAGGCTGAAGGTTTATTTCTTAAGGTTTATTTCTTAAGTTATTTTAAGATTGACATGAACCGGTTCAAATCAATCTGGGGCCTAATGTTGGGGATATAACTATTTGTGTAAGCCGCCCAGGAGGGGCCGGGTTACACAAATAAGACTCATCAGGAAGAAGCCCAAAGACCAAGCACGAAGATGGCGGTTCAATAAAGGGTCTAAGGCCTACAGGCGGCTTAAGGCCCATAGTGATAAACCGCCATGATGGCATGACTTGTATCATAAGGTAACTAGTCACCGAGCCGGACACTGTTTATGAGCCGGCCGGGACTCTATAGACCGCAGGGCGTCCACCCGTGTATATAAGGGGACGACCCGCTGGCGGCTTAGGGCAAGAAACAACTCATCGAGAGCTGGGCATAGCGTATCTCGCTCCCTGGTCATCAAAACATCAAGCAATACCCAACTAGACGTAGGCCTTACCTTCACCGTAAGGGGCCGAACTAGTATAAACCTCTCGTGTCTTTTGTCCCGATTAACCCCTTTAAGCTTCCTAGTTGCGATGGCTCCACGACTAAGTCCTTGCAAGAGGACATCTGCCGTGACAATTCCACGACACAAGGCGAATACACAAAATTGAATAAAGCACGACAACTGTTGGAATGAAATCGAATGACAGTTCCTAACCAACAATGAGAGTTGCAATTCTATCAACGATATACGATGTGATAAATAATACTGTCATATTACTTATACACACAAGACACTTGTTTCACCATGCCAGATTATTACATCAAAATCTCTTGGAGGATAGATCACCTCGGCAGTTGCGTGCTGCTACTAAAGAACTTCAAAGTTGATTTGGACCAGCTCTCCTTGCAGAGAAAGTTCAATTTTGCGATCATCCCCGACCACAAGATATGATTTAGATTTGAACCTTGACCATCCTTTAGCATCAATCATCATGCAACCATCATTTGTACTTACGGTACATTGAGCAAGTTCATTCATACCAAGGCTGCGCATGGTAAGAAAAACTTGGCCGCTGTCGTCCGGATTGTTGAAAGACTCCCTCATTGCTCTAGGAATTCTCTGTTTGCAAACAAGAAGACATACCCAAACAGTTAGATCAACATAGTGAATCATGCAAAACAACATGGAAAGAAAAAGAACGAAACACTTGGGCGGCCAATGCTTACCAAGAAGGTGGACACGTCGGTTTTTGTAAGGACTTTGGTATATGAAGTGCGAACTGCAGCCCAGTCTGTTGCCGGTGCAACTGCTCATTCGGCTGCCGCTGCACGGGCCAGAGCAGATGCAAGTGCAAGTGTTGGTGCAGGTGCCGAAGCCGCCGCTGCTGCCGGAGATGGTGCTCCTTGTAGAGCTGGTGTCGGTATCAGAGCAGGTGCCGGTGTCGATGCCCGATCCTTCGGTAGATCAGCCTAATTCGCTGACATGGTCGGTGCCCAATCCTTAGCTGTGTCAGACTGAGCTGCTACGATGTTAGTGCTAGAGCAACTGCCGGTGCTCGATCCATTGCGGAAGGTGGTACCGATGTGCAAGGCAGCGGCGATCGTGTCTGGTCTGCTATGATCAGCTTTCTAACTTGACTAGGCTTCGTGACCGTGATCCAGTTTTTTTCTTCATTTCTTTTAAACGCGAGAAGGACTAATTGTAGCGTTTTTGTTAAACCAAACTGCAGTTCATCATAGGGATTCAGCTTGTACTCAGACAACAGACTGATCCAATTTTTTCCAGTAATATAAGTGATGGACAGTGCCTTCGTTACTGACACGACATAAGAAGTGAAACCTACAAAAATAGCCATTGTAGAGCAAACCAAACGGTTTATCTGTGATGAATGTCACATGGCAAAACCTGCATCGTAAAATTGCAGGAAAAGAAAGATAACATGACATTAAATCAATAAGATTTAGACAGCAAATCAATCAGATTTACTTGATGTGACACGAGTGAATCCTTACCAGGAAATCACTATGTTGAAGTACTAAACAGAAAATTGATCGTCCAACTACGGGTGGCATGCAGGGACCCCGCCTACTCCCACAAGCAGGACAGTCCAAAGGTCGTGACAAATCGTATGGACCGAACATCCATGGACTGGAAATCTGGTGGGTGCGATAAACCTGTAATGCATACAGATATTGGAGTGTAACCATAATTGATAAACCGTCCTCACAAAAATATGATTTGGATACTTCAAAATATCTGATGAATTGAGTGGACAGACATTAACATAGACCATTCTCGTGGACTGACCACACACTAAAAGCGACAATACTAATAAACAATACAGGGTTCACAAACACAAATCAAATCTTGAACAATAGTACTTACTACAGACAAGCAAAGTTGCACTAATTAAACTCTGCAGACTATTCTTGCCACCAACCTACGGGATGAACCCCGCATAACTGACTAGGCCATGGACTTCGTGAGAGATATCTACATGCACCATCACCATCTTGTCAACCTTGGAGAACCTAATAGAGTGGTCTTTCCACTCATAAACATGATGATGAAGACAGGCCGCATCAGATTTGTTGGGAAGCTTTACAAGAACCACACCCTTCATAATCGAAGGCACACCCAGGAAATTGTTGTGGTCAAGTACAGCCTCGAGAACACGCCTGACGACAATGCTACAGGAAAACACTAGTTCAGGAAACGTGGCGACAAGGACACATCAACTGGATAGTTTAGCCGTAGAACTCATCCTCAGGTCTTCCAGTTCACACGGCATGACTTTGAGAACTTCATCTCCACTGCGGACCTGGTTCTAATTCAAATAGTAAACATATTTTATTACTACCTCCATTCAGAAATATAAAATGATTTTCGATATTATACTCCATATATGACTACATATACGCACAGAAATGAGTGAACAAAGACACTAGAACATGTCTTCAAAGGCATGAGAGCAGAGGGATTACTTGCAATATCCATAACACAAGTTACTGAGGCAAATATACCCTCTTCAAAGGTAGCATCGATGTTCATAAAGTCCTCTCATAAAGTACTCCCTCCGTCCCAAAATTCTTGTCTTAGATTTGTCCAGATACAGATGTATCAAGTCACATTTTAGTATTAGATACATCTGTATCTAGACAAATCTAAGACAAGAAATTTGGGACAGAGGGAGTAGTCGAAAGTACCATGAGCCTCGACGGTTTTGGCCAGAGCCATAGACATCACTTCGGCCGGTGCTCCAGCGTCCATCAAGAAACTGTCAAATAGAAATAAAAGAAAAGAAACCATAATCACAAACCCAAAAGAAGAACAGAGAGGGAGTTATAGGATCAGTCTCGGGGTTGCAAGACCGGGCCTTGGCCAGAATCAACACCATTGATGCGCTCACCTTTCCTTCTTTGGGAGAGAAGAACAATGGCAGAAGCAGGTCGGGGTTTTCTTGAAGAAATGAGGAACAGGATGAGGGAGAAGTGAGTTGGGTAGAGAGGAAGTTGAGAGAGAAGACTGAAATGATGGTTGCTTCGTCCGTCCAACTTACTGCTGGAAAGGAGGGGGCTTTGTGATTTGACGGCTCATTGGGCATTACTGCGGCGCTTCGATCGGGGTATTCTACCGTCACTCTACTACGGAGTAATTTAGTGCATGGCTGGTGGACCCCGATGCTGGCTGTCCCACAAGTCGGCGAAAGTGAGTAATTTAGTGCATGGCTGGAGGAGGATCCGCATGGTAGAGTGTGTCCACTGTTTTTCTGAAGAAAAAATTGATTACAGCAAGCGTTTCCACTCTTGCGACGGAGGAGTGCAAAACACGGCAGCCACTTGAACATACATAGTGCTCCTACTACTAGGCATGTGTAGTGGTTCATACGTCAGTACTACATAATCTTGTTGCTAGTGTAGTAAGATATGACAACAACAAATGATGTTGTGCGCATGTCAACTATATGAACAATAATGTAGTAACATAGTACCGCTTTTTCATTTGTCCAGGTCGAGAATGAGCAGTGAGATCAATGTTAACGAGAACTAGGTCTACAAATAAGACGGAGAGTACGGTGCTACAGTACTCTATGAAACATGAACCATATGAAGCACGAATAGTGTTAGGCAGGGTGTATGAAGCGTGCACGGGATGGGAGCAAAAGTTCCCTTCTCGACCCTCTTTTGGGTGTTTGGCAGAGTGCATGAAGGGTGCATGAGTCTACACTAGTAGGTTAACACAAATACACGAAGAGGAAACAACTATATTGAGATGGGAATGCAACCAAACACACCCACACGCTTTGTGCTCTGATGGTGATCTGCACTGTCTGAGTTTGATCCAATGGTCATGTTGCGCCGAGACATGGACATGCCCATGCAGAGGGCGCCTAAACATCACTGAAGTCCCTCTGCTTCTCGAGGCACGACGTTGGTGATGCAGGGGGCGAAACGGCGAAAGGCAATGCAATCTACAGGAAGGCGGAGGGAGCCAGCCGAGGAGCGGGGAATCTTTTGGTTTTCACCATGGTAAAACACCAGTCAACGACTTCTCACATCGAGGAGCGATGGGTTTCTGGTGAGTCATTGTGACTAATTGTTGCCGCGCCTGCTCCCGTCAATCAAAAAATTAAAAATCCTGCTGCGCCAGCTCCCGTCAATCAAAAAATTAAAAATCCTACCGCACCAAACACCAGAGCAATGCCGCGGTGGATATTTAAATTTACCTGCCGGCAAGTAGATAAAAAAGGGGTGAAATGGCGGCCTAGCTAATCGGTCGAACTAGCCCAACTAGCTAGCCACCGTGCTTCACTGATGTACTCGGCGGGAAAGGTGGTCTTTCGTGATTTGACAACTCATTTACTTGCTTCGACGAAAATGCGCGGCAGGGAGTCCCACGTCAGGAAGAATATATGCGTACACCACCCGGGAGGACCCCGAAACCGCGCGGTAGGGTGTGCCATGTCTCGGCACGGAGGAAAAATGTGCATGTAAAAATATACTGTATCAGACGTAGTACCTATGGTTCGACCTCACGACCCAGCCAGTCGGTCGAAAACACCCCACTAGCCACACAGCTTCATCATGCTAACGTGGCACGGAGGATAGGTGTGGTTAGCTCCGTCTCGACTAGCCACAATGTCTCTTGTTCTAGGCGATTCTTCTATTTCCCAAGCTTTTTTTAGTTGTAATAACACCACGGCAAGCTAGCACCGCTCTTCGTGTGTGCCCGTGCAAAGGTTAGACGATGGAGAGAAGAGAGAGATCGCAGACCTGGGACCCACCAGTAAGTGAGTCAACGGTCATGCACGTGTTGACGAGGCACTCCCTCTACTCTACTCAACGTAATAGTACTGTATAAAATCAAGTTATGGGACAAAGCCAACAACCGTTGTTGTTTCAGGCTATCGACTTACGCTTTGCAGTCCAGGTTGCCTGTTCGAATCTCGTCTTTCAGATTTGTTAGTTTTAGGTCCAAATTTGATTAATGACAAGTGGGACCCCCGTGCGTTGTTCCGATATTTCAGTGTAGGATGGTTTTTTGAACAAACACTTTGCGCGGTTAGACAAGTAACGGCACGAGTTACACGTATTTTGCAAGTTTACGAACAAAAATGACAGCGGCATAGAATATCACATCCACCCCGCAGCTTAGATGCTATGGTGATACGGGTTTTTACACCGTTGGAAGTGAGATCCAATGGCTTGGGAGTAGTCTTTGTAATTATGCGCAATTTCCAAACTCTCCAAAGGTTTTCTTGCAAATAAAACATTCAGGCCTCGTGTGTGCCGCTGCATCTTGGATCCAACGGCTCCTTGTTGCTCGTATTAGGTGCTCCACGTAGCTTAATTACCCGCTACGGTGATATGAGCATCTAGGTCGTATGATCAATGATCAGATGGCACATGCGTAGTACTTGTACTTTCTGCGCAATTCCCAAACTCTCTCAGCCGTATATTGCAAAAACATTCAAACCTCCTACTATGGGCCGTTAGATCTCCGTGAACTCGTATCACCATAGAATCTATGGTGCGGGAGCACCTCATCTTCTCCCGTGCGAGAAAACATAAGGTGCTCTCACAGCTTGAATGCTATGGTGATACGAGCTTCGAGGTCGTTCGATCCGAGATCCAATGGCATCTGGCAGTCTTTGTGCTTGTATGGCGGTGGTCGAACTCTTTGGGGCTTTTACGCAAAAACCATTGAACCACCGAGGAGGTGTTGGGTCACAAATCCAGTGACTCGAAGAGCTTGTATCACCAAAGCATCTAAGGTGTGGTAGCACACGATATTCTTACATCTGAGGAGAATATGATGTCCTCCTTCATCTTAGATGCTACAGTGATATGAGCTTCAAGGTCGTTGGATATGGCATCCAAGGGCATCTGAGTAGTTTTTGTACAAATTGTGTGCAATTCTCAAACTCATCAAGGTTCCTGTAAAAATATTAAGACATCATGTGAGCTGCTATATCTCAGATCTACAAGCTCCAAGCAACTCGTATCGGCATATAGCATCTAAGGTATGGGGGCACATGATATTCTCCTAGGGAGGAGGGGTGGGGGGTGCACAACCAATCTGTGGTTGGGAGGGTGGGGACAAATATAATCTAAACAACCCTAAACAGAGCTTCACAATTTTGTCTAAGGTCGAGGGGTTGACCCCCGACAATCATTGCTCTGCCTAATTAAACACAAGATTTGCATGTACTGTAGTACTAGACTTAATATTCATGTTTTAGTTTCATGTTCATTTTAAATATTGAATGGAGGACCATGCATGTCTTACATTTTACTCCCTTCGTTCCTAAATATTAGTCTTTTTAGAGATTTCAAATGGACTGGCACATACGAATGTATGTAGACATATTTTAGAGTGTAGATTCACTCATTTTGCTCTGTATGTAGTGACTTGTTGAAATCTCTAAAAGACTAATATTTAGGAACAGAAGGAGTATTTTTGAATTCGTGTCATACATGCATGGTTTGGAAAAATAGATGCACTATACTTATTGGATTGTTGTTGTGTTCGTGTGTGGGTGTCTGTGTGTGTGTGTGTGTGTGTGGTCATATGCTTGATACATACAAAGTTTTCTCACCTCCATATTGTTCATCTTTTAAATTTGAATTTCATTGAAAAACTTACTAGGGATACCATGAAATGTGAATTCCATGTTGAGATCACTATATCACAAACTCACTCTAATTCAACAACTCGTCATAAATAATTACCACGTTGAGATTAGTATTTGCAAGGAAAATACGGGCATTGTAATACACATAGATTCATTCGGCAATTTAAAAGGTTCCTTTCGTATTCTCGAATGGTAGGACCCAACGGCGTACCAGCCAGACCTTGGCTCGTGTTGATCCTAAAAAATAAAAAATAAATAAATAAACCGGGCTCATGTCCTTCTGGTGGCGTGTGTGGTACGCACATTAGGCAACCCCAACCAGTCGAGCCTCCGCATTTCGAGTCGAAATATCTAGCGGCCAGAATTCCAGCGCTAGGAAATTCCCCTCATGTCCCTGGTTCATAATGACTACCGATGAACAATGGAGGGATGCTTTAGTAAATAGACAACGTTACCTACCGTGCCGAGCACGGTTCAATTCCCTCGGTCGCCGCTCGCTAAGGTCAC
Source organism: Aegilops bicornis (assembly GCA_021605145.1). Lineage (NCBI taxonomy): Eukaryota > Viridiplantae > Streptophyta > Magnoliopsida > Poales > Poaceae > Aegilops > Aegilops bicornis. Next base: position 738,384,434 of record CM038671.1, read on the forward strand.
CCGTCAACTGCATTGCCTAGTACTACTACTACTACTACACTAGGATGAGCACATAATTGAGCCCGTTTGTTCGTGCCTAGTACTTGAGTTAATATATCAGGCAATGCCTTTGATGCGGAGGGATTATCCTTTTACTCTGCATATATAACTTGTCTGAAGTCTAACTAAGCAAAGTGTTTGACCAAATCCTTTCCTAAGAAATACAACAGGACAGATGTATGGCTTGAAAATTTATTGCATGATGCAAGTTATGATATTGTTTCGAATCCTGGATCTTAAATTTCAGAAAACCAAAAAGTGACCATAAATTCTCGAAACTGAGCATGGTCACGTGATATGGCACAAATATTACTTCGTAATTTTTTTCTTCAATTTGAGACAAGCTGCTTATGACAAGTTGCACAAATGAAGAGCCAAGGTATTTTGGAACAAAGACATGTCACGTTAAGGCGAACGCTTTCACTATTGAAACCGTGGGTGTTTACGTGCCGCCACGAGTCCCGCTTCTCATCGGCAGTCCGATCAAGCGTGTGAGTCAACGGAGGCGTCTTGAGCGAGATCGCTGCGCTTGGTGACGAGGGGAGGCGTCACGAGAAGACATTGTGCAGGCTCACCGGGAGGCGAGCCCTTTGACCAGGCTCCGCCGCCCACCTTCGTCCCAACTGCTCCCACTTTAATGTCGCCGGTGCCGCAGTTTAAAATCAACCCAGCACTACCCGGTATCGCTACAATCTTCTCTCTTCCCCTCCGATTCTCCTGTCGTCTACCTCCAACCAGCCTGACCTAAACGTGCGCCATGCCGCATCACGATGGTCTGCCCTTAGTCTTCCAGTTTCCTAAGGAAGACACCTAGCTGGAGTCTCAAGAACATAAGGCACTTTGGGACGAGCTTGAACAGGCCTTGCGGGAAGACACCGCGCCTGTCCCCGCTCCCGTTCCGGCTCCCATTACCCCGACTGCGCCAGCGCCCATCCCCGTGGCATTGATGGGCTGGGAGCCACACATTGTCGCCGAGCTTGATGCCACAGGGTTCCACGAGGACCCCGCCGACTTTCACGCACCCGTGCACTGCGGCGCATGCGCTGCGCGTCTGGCGATCGCAAGATGTTCGCAGCCGGTGCCGTGCACTGCACTGCCAGCGCATGCGCCTACGCGTGCACTGACGTGGGCGCCCGTTCCGGTGCCCGTGCACACGAATGTCTCCACTGCGCCGTTGACAGTGCCTGTCCCCACGCGGGTGCCAGTGCCCCCCTCAGCGGCATGGATGGCCGCCGTCGACCGCTTCCTTGCACCAACGCCAGTCGCCTCCTCCTGCCAGTTGACTCGCTCCGAAGTCCAGAACATTTTGGCCTTCCTTGAAGCTAGGCCAACATCCAAGAATACGCCAACAACGGCGCAAGACGCCGCCGTCGCCGTCGGTCAGTGGCCGGATGACACACAGAGCACGGCAGAGGAGCCGCTTCCCACCACAAGACGCCCCCGCCGCCGCAGCGTAATCTAAATTTTCCATGAAAAACGTTTGGATTGCCATGCTTAAAATCCGAACATTTATCATTTCCGTTTATTTTATATCGATCGTCGTATAATTTAAAGTCAGAGTCGGACTGAACGAAATCTATGGTTTGATCGATTGAATGTTCTGCTAGAGCCATATCAAATTAAATATAAAATATCATCAAGCCGCATGTATTCCTTGTCATCCGACGACCTAGACTGCTTCAATGTCGAGCGCTCAACACATTTAGCGTGCAGTTAATTTCATGCCAAAAATAGTGCTAATCACATAATAACATGCAAATAATATCCTACTTAATATCCGCATGCACTTAATATACTTCCAAATTAACGTGCATTGCACTTACACACTGACTAGTGCTGCTAGCACGTGAAACTGGTGCCGTAACTTGTGAACGCGTCCAGATATGGTCAACGACAACATTGCCCGCTAGTTCTTCGTGTTTGCACGTGCTTCTAAACGCATAAGGGGAGGAGAGAGAGAGAGCACACATGGAACCCACCAGTAAGTGAAGGCGAATAGTACTAAAAATAATATTACATGTTATCCATTAAATAGGCTGTGATAATATAAAAACATTACGTGAACAAAGGGAGGTACAACAAACATTGTTGTTCTACGTATTTATTATGTTGCCTATTGACGTGCGGCTTGAAGGCCGTGGTCGCATGTTCGATCCTCGTCCTTTATTTTTTAATTTGTATATGGGTCCAAATTTGTTTCATGACATGTGGGCCCCTCGGTGTGTAGTTTGTAGCACTTTAATTTGTGGGTCGAAATTTGTTCCATTCCAAGTGGAGTATCGGTGTGTAGTTTTGTAGCTTATTTATAATAATTAAAGAGAACAACAGAGTTTTTTGCAATAATACCATGGTGCGACGTTGAAGGCGAGAAAGGACGTGCCAGAGAGCGATGACCGAGCCAGAGGGAAATCAACTAGGGGAGTTGCGGGGTTTGCAACGGTGTTTGGAGTAGTTGTGGGCCGAATGCTACGAAAATATAATCTAAACCGACCGGAATAAATGCCTACACAAATTAATCCAAGGTTGGACTGCCCCTCGCAAAGTAAATAGCTTCGGCTTTGCGAGGGATGGAGAGGTAGCTTCAATGTGTGGAAGAGACGGCGTGAGAAAGTGAGGTCAATCGAGAGACATATAGATAGAGAGACAAAGTGAGTGTGGTCCGACATTCATTGAACAGATATATATGCTCTAGAGAGATATTGTCTGATTGAGCTTTTGGCAAGGGTGAGGGCTGTAAGATAGAGCTTGAGAGATGCTCCAGTCACAGACGTGTAGATATATTTTGTGCGCGGGAGGAAGCAAGGTCAATCGATCACATAGGTTCGTCGTGCGATTGAAAGAGTGAGACGGGTTGGAGAGAGTGACCTAGATAGACAATGTGCGTGAGAGAGTATACAATGTGAATAGGTCGAATTGGGCTCAAACATGGTGATATATCGTTTTTATCCGAGAAAGATCGAGGTCAATCAAGACATGCAGAGAGAGAGAGAGAGAGGGAGAGAGAGAGGGAGAGAGAGATTGAGCGAGCGTGGCCCGCCATGAGGTCGAAAGAGTGGGGGTGGCTTGGATGGACTGACCTAGATAGACAATCTGCATGAGAGAGTATAGAGTGTGTCAATCGAGGCCCGAACAGTGAGATATATCATTTGTGTGTGAAAGAAAATGAGATTAAACGAGACTCAGATAAAGAGAGCGAGATTGAGCGAGTGTGGCCCGCCGTGCGGAAGAAAGAGTGAGACAGTCTCGAGGGAGTGGCCTAGATAGACAACGTGCGTGCGTGTGCACGAGAAGTTGGGGGGATAGATAGGCAATGCATGTATTTAGCGCGAGACGGTGAGAGGGAGAGGGAGAGAGAGAGAGAGAGAGAGAGAGAGAGAGAGAGCTCGGCATAGGGTGCAATGGCGGGTGTGTGAGGTAAATACATTTGGTAACATAGTGGAAAAAGGGGGTTGTGTAGTTGAGAGAGTTAGAGATCGAAACATGGAGAGAAAGAATGAATGTGTGTTGGAAACCGATAGCTTCCTAAGGTGGTTAGGAGAGGAAGATTGACCGATACAAGAAGTATGTAGCGTGTGTGCGGGGGGTGGGGGGAGGCTAAAAACAACATTTGAATGTAGATAGTACGAGACTTGATATGGATGTTTCAATTCGGTGTACATTGTAAGATTTGAACTGAGGACCATGCATATGGGTAAGTATTTCGAATTCGTGCCATACTAGGTTTCGAAAAGTTGACATTGACTCAATTTTTTGTGCTATTTTGTAGGCCATATGTTTGAATCCATCCAAAAGTTTTCTCACTACCATGGTGTTCATCATATACATAAGAATTTGTATTAAAAAAGTAGCATGGATACAGTGAAATGCGAAATCCACGTTAGAATTGGAGATCGCTATGTGACACACACTCTAATTCAAATAACTAATTATGTGACACACACTCTAATCCACGTTAGCGTGGATACCATTTCGATTTCTTTTCAAATAACTCCTCATTAATTAATTTATATTATCTCGTTTTGAATGACTAATTATTGCAAGGAAAACACGGGCATGGTAATACATACAGATTCGTTTGCAAATGAAACAAGATTCATTTGCATTCTCAAATGTAGGCGCACGAGGCAGACCAGGGTCGTGTCGTGGTGGTCGCGTGTGTTGGACAGACGCTTAGCACCCAGGCACCCACCCCCCTCCCCCCCCAAAAAAAGGACGACGACAAAATAAGTTCGCGCTTCCACGTTTTGGATTGAAATATCTGGCGGCCCCAATTCCAGCCCTGCAAAATCTCCCTTCTCCACCGTCCCCTTCCGCGCCCAGATTGCTCAAATCCCTAATTCGCCGCCAACCCAAGCAAAGTTCGAATCGCCCCTCGTCTCGTCTCTTTCTCCACCTACGTAGCCGACGGCGATAGCGAAGACGACGGTCGCGCTTCACCATCGCATCGGAGCTACCTCATCTACGCCCTCGTCCACCGCACCGGGTGGTCCACCGACAACGTTGGCCGCCGCAACCGACGTGCCTCACAGACACCGAATTCCACCACATCATGTGTGCTTCACCGACACCGTCTCCCAGCTCACCGGGGCTACTTCACCGAGCACATCGTCGTGTATCCGCCCCCTGAGGCCGCTGGGGCTTCACCAACGGTCTCGTCCACCGCATCGTAGCGCTTTGCTGCCACTCAAGATCCGCATCCGTGCGCGGCCAGCCAACGCCAGCGCATCACCCTCAACGGCTCAAAAGTGACCCGCACTCTAGCTAGGCGAGCATGCCCAAACGCCGGCCCGAACTAGGTATCCACACATCACTCCCTTGTGCACTGTTTCGACGATGTTTGGATATCCTTTCACTGCTCTCTTAGCTTACACGCCTATCCAACTCTGATTTAACTCTTATTTCTTATGGAGATATCATCTGAAACAAGCAAATCCATTTTTTAGCGAAGCATGAGGGCGCTACGGGATCTGGTTCACATCCTGCACACCCGTATAACCTTGTAAGTATCTGTCCTCCGGTACAACAGCAAGGTCGATTCCTCTTATTTGATCAACCATTCGACGTGTCAAAAATGCAGAGAGGGGTTGCAAGGAGCACAAGGCCTGCACATCCAAGCAAGTGGTAACATGACTTGTACATGGAACATCCCAAGCGCAAGTAGAGCTGCAGTGAGCCTGTACAACGAGCTAGCGTAAGTCCACTGTATTTCATTTAATTAAATGCGGCATTCGTGTATGATTTGTGTGCAGTGGCGGATCCACGAATTCAAGTTACCAGGGGCGAACATTTAACTTAAAAATACGAAGGCACTTGCACTCCGGATATCAAAACTTTAGAAATGTGAAGCTACATGCACTTTGAAAATCAGCTAATGATCCAATGTAGTTCAGATTATAAACACTAAATGATGCAAGCACCAAAAAACACAAAATGCAACATGGTGTACAAGGACTACAAACATGGTGCATGCACTGCTTGAATTATTCGTTCTACGGCTGAAAATATCGAAGTGTAATTGCACCTATAACCGGTGCATAAACTGCATATCAATATATCTATCCTGCACAAGTATGCCAATAGTTTCAAACAACAGATTAGAAAAGTATTTATGCTACGTTGTCATGATCTGAGGGACTTTACGGTAGATGGCCTCGACGTTTCCTCAAGCCATGAAAATGCACTATAATTTGCTTGTCATCAATGTCTGCAAATCTCTATGTCTCTCTCAACATAGCAGATCATCATTAGACACTAAATCCTTCAATGGGAGCTTGCAAAATGCTTGCATTAGATCCCTCACTAGACACTATATGTTCATCACCAGGAGCATGTAAAATGTTTGCATCAAATCCTTCATTAGCGATCTGTTCCTTAGACACTTGAGGCTCAAGAACAACATGAGCTTGGATGTTTGCACGAAACTTGATTAGATCCATCGATTCGATCGATTCGGTATTGATTGGGGGAGTTATAAAATAAGTAAAAATTGGTTTCATTTTCTCATAGATTCCCTACATACAAGCAGTTTTACAACACCGTCGGTTTAACTATTGGCCAGAAATTGAAGAGTTGAATTAGATATAATCAGGGATGTGATGTACACCTTTCGTTGCGCATGCTACTACAGTAAGCTACTGTTGTCCGTTCATAAGCTCGATGCCATGCCCGTGCTACCGCCGCTGCCTCCCACACAGGCTACACCCAGGGTTGGATCTTCATCTTCTTGTCCTTCCATTCGCTTGAAGCCCGGCGACCGCCCTCCAATGAGGGCGTGAGGAAGTGTTGTGTCGGTCTGTCCAGCAACGGCTAGGTTAGGAGCGAACCAGACTGGAGGCTGGAGTGGATGAATTGAGATTTTTCCTGCTGTCGATCGATATGGGAGGCGCTTGTTTGAGCCGCGAGCCTGCTATAGGGCCTGCCTTGCACTTATGTTATTGGCCCATCCAAATTGAAACATTTTTCTTCATTTTTTACATTGCCTGCTTGTGTGTTGGGACGAACAAAACTAGCTTGGGCCAACCTGGACGACTCAAACTAGGTGCACAGTTTCTAGCCACCCGAGGCGGCCGCCCATACTAGCCCCTATGGTGGCGTCGCCCTTTTTTGCGTGTATGATTGGGGTAGTGAAAAATATTCCAGTGGCGCTTTTGATTTACCCACAGAATGGTTGAATTGCTTGTTTCTATGAACTTAGTTCGCCAATAATGTGAAGGATGCCAGTCTTTTCATCCTATTGTAGATTGCTTAGATCTCGATACGCCAGAAGTAATCGCATGAAATATCTGATAAAAGCCCGATGTGATGTGTGTGGCTACAACTAGTCGACTACACGTCCTCATATAACATATCAAGGTCGCACCATCTTACCAGATTAACCATTCGACTTACCAATGCAGTGTGGGAAGAAAGAAGTATTGGGACTGCGTATCCAAGAAATTGATGCCATGGACTCCTTCGTACAACCTTGTAAGCGAAAAAGAAGTTGCATTGTGCCTGTACAAAGTGTTGGGGAACGTTGCAGAAAATTAAAAAATTTCCTATGGTTTCACCAAGATCCATCTATGAGTTCATCTAAGCAACGAGTCATGGGAGAGAGATTGCATCTACATACCACTTGTAGATCGCGTGCGGAAGCGTTCACTAGAACGTGGATGATGGAGTCGTACTCGCCGTGATCCAAATCACCGATGACCGAGTGCGAGCAGACGGCACCTCCGCGTTCAACACACGTGCGGAGGCGGATGGCGTCTCCTCCTTCTTGATCCAGCAAGGGGGAAGGAGAGGTTGAAGAAGATGGCTCCAGCAGCAGCACGACGGCGTGGTGGTGGTGGAGCAGCAGTACTCCGGCAAGGGGGAGGGAGGCGCCAGAACTTCAGGGTGCGGCTGCCCCCTCCCCCTTCCCTTTATATAGGCCCCAAGGGGGGCAGCGGCCAAGGGGGGTGGAGTGCCCCCCAAGGCAAGTGGGGCGCCCCCCCCCCACCCTAGGGTTTCAACCCTAGGCGCAGGGGGTGGGCCAAGGGGGGCGCACCAGCCCATTATGGGCTGGGTCGCCGACCACTTCAGCCCATGGAGCCCTCCGGGATGGGTGGCCCCACCGGTGGACCCGGGACCCTTCCGGTGGTCGGTACAATACCGGTGACCGAAACTTTCCCGATGGCGAATCAACACTTCCTATATATAATTCTTTACCTCCGGACCATTCCGAACTCCTCGTGACGTCCGGGATCTCATCCGGGACTCGAACAACATTCGGTTTACTGCATACTCATATTCATACAACCCTAACGTCACCGAACCTTAAGTGTAGACCCTACGGGTTCGGAGACACGTGAACATGATCGAGGCGGCTCTCGGGCAATAACCAACAGCGGGATCTGGATACCCATGTTGGCTCCCACATGCTCCTCGATGATCTCATCGGATGAACCACGATGTCGAGGATTCAAACAACCCCGTATACAATTCCCTTTGTCAATCGGTATGTTACTTGCCCGAGATTCGATCGTCGGTATCCCAATACCTCGTTCAATATCGTTACCGGCAAGTCACTTTACTCGTACCGTAATGCATGATCCCGTGACCAGACACTTGGTCACTTTGAGCTCATTATGATGATGCACTACCGAGTGGGCCCAGTGATACCTCTCCGTAACACGGAGTGACAAATCCGATCTCGATCCGTGTCAACCCATCGACACTTTCGGAGATACCTGTAGTGTACCTTTATAGTCACCCGATTCACGTTGTGACGTTTGGTACACCCAAAGCACTCCCTACGGTATCCGGAGTTACACGATCTCATGGTCTAAGGAAGAGATACTTGACATTGGAAAAGCTCTAGCAAAACGAACTACACGATCTTGTGCTATGCTTAGGATTGGGTCTTGTCCATCACATCATTCTCCTAATGATGTGATCCCGTTATCATTGACATCCAATGTCCATAGTCCGGAACCCATGACTATCTATTGATCAACGAGCTAGTCAACTAGAGGCTCACTAGGGACATATTGTGGTCTATGTATTGAGGCGTGTATTACGATTTCCGGATAATACAATTATAGCATGAATAAAAGACAATTATCATGAACAAGGAAATATAATAATAATCCTTTTATTATTGCCTCTAGGGCATATTTCCAACAGATCTCCCACTTGCACTAGAGTCAATAATCTAGTTACATTGTGATGAATCGAACACCCATAGAGTTTAGGTGTTGATCATGTTTTGCCCGGAAGAGGTTTAGTCAGCGGATCTGTGACATTCAGATCCGTATGCACTTTGCAAATTTCTATGTCTCCATCTTGAACATTTTCACGGATGGAGTTGAAGCGGCAACTTGATGTGCCTGGTCTTCTTGTGAAACCTCGGCTCCTTGGCAAGTGCAATAGCTCCGGTGTTGTCACGAGAAGAGTTTGATCGGCCCCGACGCATTGGGTATGACTCCTAGGTCGGTGATGAACTCCTTCACCCATATTGCTTCATGTGCTGCCTCCGAAGCTGCCATGTACTCCGCTTCACATGTAGATCCCGCCACGACGCTCTGCTTGCACCGCACTACCATCGCTCCACCATTCAACATATACACGTATCCGGTTTGTGACTTAGAATCATCCAGATATGTGTCGAAGCTAGCATCGATGTAACCCTTTACGACGAGCTCTTCGTCACCTCCATAAACGAGAAACATGTCCTTTGTCCTTTTCAGGTACTTCGGGATATTCTTGACCGCTGTCCAGTGTTCCTTGCCGGGATTACTTTGGTACCTTCCTACCAAACTTACGGCAAGGTTTACATCAGGTCTGGTACACAGCATGGCATACATAATAGATCCTATGGCCGAGGCATAGGGGATGACGCTCATCTCTTCTTTATCTTTTGCCGTGGTCGGGCATTGAGCCGAGCTCAATCTCACACCTTGCGATCTGAGGCAAGAACCACATCTTGGACTGATCCATTTTGAATTTCTTCAAAATCTTATCAAGGTATGTGCTTTGTGAAAGACCTATGAGGCGTCTCGATCTATCCTATAGATCTTGATGCCTAATATGTAAGCAGCTTCTCCAAGGTCCTTCATTGAAAAACTTTTATTCAAGTAGGCCTTAATGTTGTCCAAGAGTTCTATATCATTTCCCATCAAAAGTATGTCATCTACATATAATATGAGAAATGCCACAGAGCTCCCACTCACTTTCTTGTAAACGCAGCTTCTCCATAAGTGCGCATAAACCCAAACGCTTTGATCATCTCATCAAAGCGAATGTTCCAACTCCGAGATGCTTGCACCAGCCCATAAATGGATCATTGGAGCTTGCATACTTTGTTAGCATTCTTAGGATCGACAAAACCTTCCGGCTGCATCATATACAGCTCTTCCTTAAGATAAGCGTTAAGGAACGATGTTTTGACGTCCATCTGCCATATCTCATAATCATAGTATGCGGCAATTGCTAACATGATTCGGACGGACTTAAGCTTCGCTACGGGAGAGAAAGTCTCATCGTAGTCAATCCCTTGAACTTGCCGATAACCCTTAGCGACAAGTCGAGCTTTATAGATGGTGACATTACCATCCGCGTCCGTCTTCTTCTTAAAGATCCATTTGTTTTCTATCGCTCGCTGATCATCGGGCAAGTTTGTCAAAGTCCATACTTTGTTTTCATACATGGATCCTATCTCGGATTGCATGGCTTCAAGCCATCTGTTGGAATCCGGGCCCGCCATCGCTTCTTCATAGTTCGAAGGTTCACCGTTGTCTAACAACATGATTTCCAGGACAGGGTTGCCATACCACTATGGTGTGGAACGTGTCCTTGTGGACCTACGAAGTTCAGTAGCAACTTGATCCGAAGTACCTTGATCATCATCATTAATTTCCTCTCCAGTGGGTGTAGGCACCACAGGAACATTTTTCTGTGCTGCACTACTTTCCGGTTCAAGAGGTAGTACTTCATCGAGTTCTACTTTCCTCCCACTTACTCCTTTCGTGAGAAACTCTTTTCGAGAAGGATCCATTCTTGGCAACAAAGATCTTGCCTTCGGATCTAAGGTAGAAGGTATACCCAATGGTTTCCTTAGGGTATCCTATGAAGACGCATTTTTCCGACTTGGGTTCGAGCTTTTCAGGTTGAAGTTTCTTGACATAAGCATCGCATCCCCAAACTTTTAGAAACGACAGCTTAGGTTTCTTCCCAAACCATAATTCATACGGTGTCGTCTCAATGGATTTAGATGGTGCCCTATTTAAAGTGAATGTAGCTGTCTCTAGAGCGTATCCCCAAAATGATAGCGGTAAATTGGTAAGAGACATCATAGATCGCACCATATCCAATAGAGTGCGATTCTGACGTTCGGACACACCGTTCTGTTGAGGTGTTCGAGGCAGCGTGAGTTGTGAAAGCGATTCCACACTTCCTTGATGTGTACCAAATTCATGACTTAAATATTCTCCTCCACAATCTGATCGTAAGAACTTTATTTTTCGGTCACGTTGATTCTCTACCTCATTCTGAAATTCCTTGAACTTTTCAAAGGTCTCGGACTTGTGTTTCATCAAGTAGACATACCCATATCTAGTTAAGTAAATGCGTGAGAGTGAGAACATAACGATATCCTCCATGAGCCTCAACGCTCATTGGACCGCACACATCGGTATGTATGATTTCCAATAAGTTGGTTGCTCGCGCCATTGTTTCGGAGAACGGAGTCTTGGTCATTTGCCCATGAGGCATGGTTCGCATGTGTCAAATGATTCATAATCGAGAGACTCTAAAAGTCCATCGAATGGAGCTCTTCATGCGCTTGACACCAATGTGACCAAAGGCGGCGATTACCACAAGTATGTGGGACTATCGTTATCAACTTTACATCTTTTGGTATTCACACTATGAATATGTGTAACATTACGCCGAGATTCATTAAGAATAAACCATTGACCATCGGAGCATGACCATAAAACATATCTCTCATATAAATAGAACAACCATTATTCTCGGATTTAAATGAGTAGCCATCTCGCATTAAACGAGATCACGATACAATGTTCATGCTCAAACTTGGCACTAAATAACAATTATTGAGGTTTAAAACTAATCCCGTAGGTAAATGTAGAGGTAGCGTGCGACGGCGATCACATCGACCTTGGAACCATTCCCGACGCGCATCGTCACCTCCTCGCCCTTCGCCAGTCTCCGTTTATTCCGCAGCTCCTGCTGTGAGTTACAAATATGAGCAACGGCACGGTATCAAATACCGGGAGTTACTACAGTAATCGGTAAGGTACACATCAATTACATGTATGTCAAATATACCTTTAGTGTTGCCGGCCTTCTTGTCCGCTAAGTATTTGGGGCAGTTCCGCTTCGGTGGCCCTTCCCTTTGCAATAAAAGCACTCTGTCTCAGGTTTGGGTCCATTCTTTGACTTCTTCCGGCAACTTGCTTACGGTAGCGGCAACATCCTTGCCGTCCTTCTTGAAGTTCTTCTTACCCTTGCCCTTTTTGAACTTAGTGGTTTTATTGACCATCAACACTTGATGTTCTTTCTTGATTTCAACCTCTCGACTTCAAAGCATTGAGAATACTTGGGAATGGTCTTCACCATCCCCTGCATATTGTAGTTCATCACAAAGCTCTTGTAGCTTGGTTGGAGCGATTGAAGGATTCTGTCAATGACCGCCTCGTCCGGAGGTTAATGTCCATTTGGGATAGGCGGTTGTGCAACCCAGACATTTTGAGTATGTGCTCACCGACGTAACTGTTTTCCTCCATCTTACAACTATAGAACTTGTCGGAGACTTCATATCTCTCGACCGGGCATGAGCTTGGAAAACCATTTTCAGCTCCTCGAACATCTCATATGCTCCGTGTTGCTCAAAAGCGCTTTTGGAGCCCGGTTCTAAGCTGTAAAGCATGCCGCCTGAACGAGGGAGTAATCATCAAGACGAGACTGCCAAGCATTCATAATGTCTTGGTTCTGCAGGATGGGTTGCATCACCTAGCGGTGCTTCTAGGACATATTGTTTCTTGGCTGCTATGAGGATGATCCTCAGGTTCCGAACCCAGTCCGAATAGTTGCTGCCATCATCTTTCAGCTTGGTTTTCTCTAGGAATGCGTTGAAGTTCATGTTGACATGAGCATTGGCCATTTGATCTACAAGACATATTTTGCAAAGACTTTAGACTAAGTTCATGATAATTAAGTTCATCTAATCAAATTATTTAATGAACTCCCACTCAGATTTGACATCCATCTAGTCATCTAAGTGTTACATGATCCGAGTTGACTAGGCCGTGTCCGATCATCACGTGAGACAGACTAGTCATCGTCGGTGAACGTCTCCATGTTGATCGTATCTTCCATACGACTCATGCTCGACCTTTCGGTCTCTTGTGTTCCGAGGCCATGTCTGTACATGCTAGGCTCGTCAAGTTAACCCTAAGTGTTTATGCATGTGTAAAACTGTCTTACACCCGTTGTATGTGAACGTAAGGATCTATCACACCCGATCATCATGTGGTGCTTCGAAACGACGAACTTTAGCAATGGTGCCGCAGTTAGGGGAACACTTTCTTGAAATTATTATAAGGGATCATCTTATTTACTACCGTCGTTCTAAGTAAACAAGATGCATAAAACATAATAAACATCACATGCAATTATATAAAGTAGTGACATGATATGGCCAATATCATATAGCTCCTTTGATCTTCATCTTCGGAGCTCCATGATCATCTTGTCACCGGCATGACACCATGATCTCCATCATCATGATCTCCATCATCGTGTCTCCATGAAGTTGCTCGCCAACTATTACGTCTACTACTATGGCTAACACGTTTAGCAATAAAGTAAAGTAATTTACATGGCGTTGAATCAATGACTCGTAGGTCATACAATAATTAAGACAACTCCTATGGCTCCCGCCGGTTGTCATACTCATTGACATGCAAGTCGTGATTCCTATTACAAGAACATGATCTCATACATCACAATATATCATTCATCATTCATCACAACTACTGGCCATATCACGTCACATGACAATTGCTGCAAAAACAAGTTAGACGTCCTCTAATTGTTGTTGCATCTTTTACGTGGCTGCAATTGGGTTCTAGCAAGAACGTTTTCTTACCTACGAATAACCACAACGTGATTTTGTCAACTTCTATTTACCCTTCAACACTTCCTATATATAATTCTTTACCTCCGGACCATTCCGGAACTCCTCGTGACGTCCGGGATCTCATCCGGGACTCCGAACAACATTCGGTTTACTGCATACTCATATTCATACAACCCTAGCGTCATCGAACCTTAAGTGTGTAGACCCTACGGGTTCGGGAGACACGTAGACTTGACCGAGACGGCTCTCGGGCAATAACCAACAGTGGGATCTGGATACCCATGTTGGCTCCCACATGCTCCTCGATGATCTCATCGGATGAACCATGATGTCGAGGATTCAAACAACCCCGTATACAATTCCCTTTGTCAATCGGTATGTTACTTGCCCGAGATTCGATCGTCGGTATCCCAATACCTCGTTCAATCTCGTTACCGGCAAGTCACTTTACTCATCCGTAATGCATGATCTCGTGACGGACACTTGGTCACTTTGAGCTCATTATGATGATGCACTACCGAGTGGGCCCGGTGATACCTCTACATTACACGGAGTGACAAATCGATCTCGTTCCGTGTCAACCCATCAGACACTTTCGGAGATACCTGTAGTGTACCTTTATAGTCACCCAGTTACGTTGTGACGTTTGGTACACCCAAAGCACTCCTACGTTATTCGGGAGTTACACGATCTCATGGTCTAAGGAAGAGATACTTGACATTGGAAAAGCTCTAGCAAAACGAACTACACGATCTTGTGCTATGCTTAGGATTGGGTCTTGTCCATCACATCATTCTCCTAATGATGTGATCCCGTTATCATTGACATCCAATGTCCATAGTCAGGAAACCATGACTATCTATTGATCAACGAGCTAGTCAACTAGAGGCTCACTAGGGACATATTGTGGTCTATGTATTCACACGTGTATTACGATTTCCGGATAATACAATTATAGCATGAATAAAAGACAATTATCATGAACAAGGAAATATAATAATAATCCTTTTATTATTGCCTCTAGGGCATATTTCCAACACAAAGAACTAGCGTAAGTTCAGTTACCTGTTTCTCGGAATTTTAGTTAGCCACTTATTGCAAAATTGTTCAATTACGTTGCTTGGCTTAATTTAGTTTGCTACTGATTACATAATGCCACAGCCTGTTAATCCTATTATAGACTGCGCCTATCTATGTGTTTGATACTTACTATTAAGAATTACCTGTTTTCCTGAACTTAAATAGCTACTTGTTTGTTTAAGCGCTTTCTTTGCAACAACGGGTTACAATGATGTTAATAACTACTTTTCAGCATCCAATTGAAACTCTTTAATTCCTTGTTTGTTTAACTGGTTTGCCATTATAACTCCGAGTTGAGATGTTTTGCTAACTTCAACCTTTCTGAATCCAATTGAAACTTTAATGGCAAAACAGGTTAGCCCAAGATCAAAGAGCGAGGTCCGCATGGACGTTGTATCATCCCACAGCAGTGGCACCGGCCCAATCGTGCATTATGAATTGCCAACTGCTGATGCTCTAGAGGCTAAACTAGTGGTAGAAAGAGATTCTTCTTCTGCACTTAGAGATGAAGTTGACATGTTGAGGAAGCAAACAACACAATCACTAGCAGTACTCAAGACAACCATTAAATATTTGGTGGATTTCAAAACGAAGCAAGCTGAGACTGACCACAATGTTAAGGTCCTGAAGGAAAAAAGGAAATTAAATTCCCACTTGGTAAATCATAGGTGAAATGTTCTTTCCATCGTTGAATAACCTTTGCGTTGTTTGTTCATGTAATCAATCAAACCACTTGTTTTAGAGATCATGTAATAATTGTTTTTTGTTTTTTGTTTTTTGGTTTGTAATTTTATTTGAGCACAAGTTAGTATTAATTGATAAGACTCGGGGACATTTCATTTTGATTGTTGTGCCAGACTACAAATATGCCAATTGGGCTGAATGTGCATTCAGCAATAACAGTAGTATAGATGGACCATAAGTGACACACATCGGAAAGGGCCAAGATGCTGTAGTAGCTTGGCTAAAAAAAGAATGCTGCTGTAGCAAAAAAAGTACATCGGCCTAGCTTATGTATGTTAGTTGATATTATTGATCCATATACTCTATAAGTGTTTATACGTCTATTAGTTCTGTACATTCTTGGTTGATTGACTCGGTATTTGAATCTTGATACATCACTTGTGTACATATGTAAATGGGAGTACACATTATGCTGCGTGTGACATTTGAGTTGGACATGAAGTGTTCCAAATATTCGAATTCGCCTTAAACTGGATTCTAGCTTTTGAATTTGAGTACCGGCATTTGTAAACCATATTCATATATGACAGTGGAATACATCTTTGTCGTCCTTTTGAAGATATATAAAAACACATAAAATGATTTATAAAGATTCGTATAGGAATACAAAATGGATTCTAATTTAGTTGCCAGGGTAAATGTGGATGCTTATTGCCCAAAATTCGAAAGAAGCGGCAAAATTTCTCACTCCCACGTCAGCTGCCCGAAGCCAAGTGTTTGGGAGATGGAAATTACTGTCTACCCATTACACGAACAATCCATCGGCCCGATTTCCACTGCTCTAAATAGGGGTAGGTTAGTAACTTCAATTAGACGTGACTCGACCGCCTCTGAGCCCATTCCAACACGGTGGGTGCCAAACATGGGCGGCAAAACACATTTGATTCAAGCTCGTCCGAAAGACCTCTGTTTCTCCCTCCATTTCCCCATTCATACACGGTGGGCGGCAAAACAAACTCGACTCGACCGAAATCGATGTAAGCAAATATTTTCAATAGGGGCAGGTTTGTAACTTCACTCAGACGTGACACAACCGCCCTACCTATCAGCCCTGTTCATACACCATGGGCGCCAACCATGGGCGCCAACCACCCTCTCCTCGCCCGAAATCGCTCTAGGAAAATATTGGCGAGATGCGAGATTACAGTCGTATCCCCAACCGACGAGACGTCCAAATTTTAAACGGGGGCTAAGTTCATAACTTTCCCATATTTTAGACAGGCGCGTCCCAAAAACATGGTTCATCGTACCTCTCCCTCCATTTTCCCATTCATACACCGTCCGCGCTAGAACACCATCCCCACACCAGCCTCCGTCCGCCACCCCATCCATCGCCGCCATCCTCCACCCCATCCATCGCCACCGTCCTCCACCACATCCATCGCCACCGTCCTCCACCATGCCGGAGCGCCTACCAAGACTGCATCGTCCACTGCTAGAGATGGACGTTTCTCATCCACGGCGACGGACCAAGAGCCTTGCATCACGTCCTCTCGCTTCATCGGCGCCGTCGTCCTCTTTGCCGGGGCCGCTCACAGGACCTTCTCTTCCACTGCAACGGGACTTATCCCCCGATGCACCCTTCTACCGTCACAGATCTGCTTCAACGCCACTAACAGCCATCGCACCCCCGATGTCTAGACGGCGCCGCAAGAGAGGTGGTACTTCATATCTCCTCAACTCTTTGGTCTCAACCAGAAAATAGATCTTAACTTGGTTACTATACTTTCTTTCCAGCTCTTAGAATTTAGTTCTTAGTTCGAAGCAAACAATGGTTGCTAAATATCATTTCTCCGGTTTGCAGCTTCAAATCTGCCATGGCACAGTCATAATACGGTTTAATTGATCATGTTGTTTTTGTGGTGGTTTCTTTAATAGAAATCGGAGGGGAAACCCTCTTTTGCTAAAAAAATTATGCTTAGAGTTTCCCCCTTTTTTGATCACTATACGATCAGAATACGTGCTTCGTGTCATAATAGCACTGCTCCACCCATCAAGCTAAACAAGCTTAGTTGTTCAAATACGAATCTGATAATATTAAAACAGAGTCGTTTAATTGGTCAGCTAAATGTTCCTAAATTAGTTTCGAAAATGCACGTTCGCTGCTCGGGTGTGTATCTCTACAGGGTGCCCACGGTGGGCCGGCCCACCCTGGGATTTTGGGTTGTCCCAGGCCCCGATTCCCCTCTGTTCTGCTGCGCGCTTCCGATATCTACTGCTGACCGCTTTGCCTCGCCCGTGACTTGCCGTCCCAGACGGCATGACTCTAGGAGGAGACGCGGACTAACAGGAGGTCGAGCCGCTTCGCCCAACAAGCGTCACCGCTGCCCAAGCGTGCCGCCGTGCCTACCTTCCCAAATCCGTTCGAGGCTCACGGCAGCACCCACTAAGCCAACCTGATTTATCACGAGATACGTCCTCAACACTCAGTGACCACTCCTCATCACCCATTTTCTAATTGATTCATTACTCATTAGGCAGGACTGTCATCAGGGTTTGTTGTGTGCTTAGTGCTACCTACACTTAATGGTTCAGATGTATTTCGGTAATCTTTAGTACCTGTAAAGTTCACAGGGTTTTGAAAATTCCGACCCTTGGAACAGACACTGGTCATTTTGGATTGTTGGTCATAGTGACATTGAACCAGATTACTACTGCAAGTCAGGTATGTTGACAATTTTACTTGTCTTTCTTACTCATTCGATATAATTTCCAATTATTCACGTCTATTAGTTGCAAACAATAAGTGCTAGACAAACTTCTTGATTCAGATTTTGGATGGTCTCTTACTGCAGTTACAATTCTGCATACTTGTCCTAGTAAGCTCACAATTAAATGATTGATTCACTACATCTATGCTTGCCTTGTCATATTTGTTGTCAATATTCTTTTAGGGTGGACCACACAGTTTCTAAATCTTTGGAACCGTAGACATGAGTGAATAGTATTTCTCTATGTGATCTCTTCCATCATGTGTGGGCAACGAACACTGCATTGTATAGAAAGAAAGTGTCATTTCTAGCTTTTACATAGGCTTCGATCTTTTACATGGAATACAATCTGCCTCCTTGCTTTGTGTCGCATTACCAACACTCCACCCTTGAAGCTAAACATTATGCCACTCATAATTCCTTAGTTTATTTGTTCAAATACGACATATGATTCTAATGTTCCTACTTCAGTTTTGAAATGTGTGTGCATGCATTATAGAGACATAAGGGGTTTGTATTTCTGTGTGTGGTCTGGTCAGCACGGTTGGGGTGAACTTTGCATATGTAGGGGTTTATAGGGAGACACTCTTCGAATTGAACCCGCAATGCATTCCATAGATAATCTGACTACATTTTATGTTTTCAAGAATCTCATATTCTGAACAGCATCATAATGATTATGAGCTTGTGCGCATGAAAAGAATAAAGCAGAATAATGCCATGGCTGTCAAACTTGGCATTAAGGGACTGAAATCAAGTCTGGATGCAATGCAATGCAAATGCTCTCCACCTATAGATTCATGCTCAGAATATGATCCTAACAGTGATTCTGAGCTAGAGGGAGACCTAAGTCAATGTAGCTCCCTAGTGGAGGAGTCAGAGGAAGATGCCCTATCTTATTCACCCATCAAGGTGCTTGCTCTAACTTTCCAAGGTTATATTGGTCGCACATATCTTGCAATTGATGATTTGCATTGCTTCTACTTTTTTGAACTGCCATTAGCTTAGTTTACACATCATGTATGTGAATACGCCCTGCCTATCCATTTTCAGTACATATTCCATCTGTCATCATACCATATTTATCCATTCAAATGTTGTTCTTGTGTATCAGACGTTCAAAAGGAAGAGGGCGATTGCTGATCGTGGAGGAGCACAAGCAAAGTATTTGGAAAAGGTAGTGGCACCGATAAATCAAATAGCCCATTAGGTGTAGTTGCAATATCACCGACCCACAAAACACCCCAACTCTAGCAGACTCTAGCCCTACTACTTTGGCCATTTCGATGCCCCAACTCGCAGACCCCAAGCTGCAGGCAAACATTATGATTATGCGATTGACATGGCACCGACTCAACGATGCAAAACCCCATTCCAGCAAAGAGTACACCAAATCCAGTTGCCAAATCCCTTTTCGAACCAGAGAGAGCCCCAATTGCAGCAAATAGGACCCCTGTTCCATTTCTTCCCAGTTTAGAAGACAAAGCTTATATTGTTGTCAGGAACTTTGTGCGCATCTTTCCTTCATGGAAAGATTATAATGCAGTCACAGAACAATTTCCAGTTTTCCTCCGCAACTTACGCGTAAGTAATGTACTAATGTTATTCATGGTCATTACTGCATATGTTTCTGCTGACAGAAGACACAAGATTTCATTCTTTTAAATAGGCAAGGACCGAACTGGATTGTGAAGACGAGCAAGGGTTGGTTGCGCTTTTCAAGCACTCGTTGATGAAGTATCGTTCCTACCTGAGGCAAGCGCACTTCGATGGCAAGCCTTTAAACGAAATTTCTATAATGCCTCCGGTGCTACATTTATCTGACGGTGACTGGAATAATCTTGTTAAACATTGGTCTTGGCTGCAGCGTAAGGTACTGTCTATGATATCACATCACAATTTGAACTACATTTCTGCATTTGCCTTAACGTCTCACTTGTACGAAAACTGTTAGCAGAAGAACATTCATTCTCAAGGGACCACATAATCTCGCAACTATGCTGCATAATCGCATTGCTCTTGTGAGTACCTCTTGCCTGTATGACCATACTTACTTTCATAGTTGTTTGATTATGTAGCATCACTGCACATGTTAGCCTCGTTATCGTCCATTTGGTGGACATTATAAGATCCGTATGAACTCTTACATAAATTTAGAATCAACCCAATGCTTTTGAAGAGGTTTAGCTCTGCAGTCCTCTTGTAAGGACTGAGCATTAAACGTCAATCCTGTACTTACATTAACAACTACTCCCTCCGTCCCATAATATAAGAACGTTTTGTACAGTACACCAGTGTTCAAAACACTCTTGTATTATGAGAAGAGGGATTGGTTCATTGTTTAGCATTATGCATCTTATCTCCCTCGCCCACCATTTACTAAAAAAGATCATATCTATATTTAATCTTACCAAAAAGTAGAATACATGCACAATGCCGGTCAGAAGTGTAGCCCATTGCTCTTGTCAAGACATTTTGTCCTGTAACGCTTGTACTTCGAGGATTGGTAGTTGATTATGTAGCATCAATCTGCATCTTATCTTCATTATCCTCTATCCCTTCGGTATTATCATATCTATAATTACTCTCTACAAAATGTAGAGTACAGGCAATGCTTATGAAGAAGATTACGTGCATGAAATTCTTGAGTTATCCTTCCCTTGACATGGAGAAGGGCATTATAAATCCGGTGTTAACTGTTAATGTAATTCAGTCCTTCTAAAGCCTTTATCCTCAACTGCTGTTTAATTTGCTCATACTCCCTATCGTTTATTGCTGTTTAGTTTGTTGTTTCTACCAAAATGCATGTTCGCAAGAACCGTAAGTTCTAAGTTTTACTTGTAAAACCAAATTTTATTCATACCATGCACATTACTCAATACTCCCTATATGTATGCTTGTTTTTGTGGATCTATAATCTAGTGTGTGGTGAAGCAGCCCATGTTTGCACCTTGTCATCTCCTGTTTTATCTTACTGATGTGGCTGATGATATGAACAACATGCCATGCACATTAACCAAAATAGATACAATGATTTTCTTTGCCCTTCATCTATGCTTGTTATGTTGACATGGTGATCCAGTAGTGTGGTGAAGCTCCCCGCATTATGAACAATGCCAAATTATGATATTGATATTTGGAACTTAATCTTTGTTTTCTAATTTGAAATTGGATGGAATTGACAGCACAGTTATCATCTTTGTTTATACACGTGCAAAACATGTCATCTCTCTGCTTTTTTCAGGGTGATATGCCTGATGGCATGCACAAGTCTGTCAAGGCGGTGAGACAAACCCAACATATATTGCAAAGAAAGAAGGCAAAACATCTTGAAGATAGCGAGACAACCCCAAAGTCTTGTCTTGATGCGTTGTTCAAGTTACTTGAGACTAGCGATCAGACAAGCTCCACGAATTCGTTATGCGAATCGGTTTGACTTCTTGGTCCCAAGTTATAGCAGAAAGGCATTCTGCAACTCAACTTCGACTCGAAGTCCTATCTCTAAGAAAGATTGCGGAGAACACCAATGAGAAGCTCATCGCTAAATAGCTACACCTGGAAGCTATGACCGACATGCTAGGCCGGTCTCACAGCCTTGCTCAGCAGCTTGCGCAGTAGTTCCCGTGCAAGGCTAACCTTTCTTGAACTGTCTTGGAAGTGGTCTCGGTTCAGTATTATTTTGTTATGCTGCAATGGTGCCCATTTTTGTAATCTGCTTCTTCGTTGCGCTTTATGATCACTGGTGGCGAACTTCGATGCCAAGTGGATGTAATATACCATAAATCCTTTATTGTATAGTGTAGGTTTATTCTTAATTACTATGCCATAATTTATTTATTGTATAGAGTAGGTTTGTTCTTAATTCCTACTAGTTACTGCCATCATTCGCTATCTGAAAAAAAATCAGATGTAGTCGACCAGGCCGAAACATTCGCCTCTAACGGGCCTGGTTTTTAGCGGGCCACAATTGGGCCGGCCTGCATCTTTCTTGGGCCCGAATGATTGGGGCCTTCACACTTTGCGCGAGGCCCACAACTTACACCGGCCTATATTTTGGTTGGGCCTTTTGTGGACCCAGCGCTTAGTTTGGCCCAGGTAGCGTTGGGCCATTAATAGGCTGAATATTGTACTGACTTGTTACGGCCCAGATGAAACCATGGGCCTTTAGCAGGCCGAAATGCATGTTGGGCCTCAATTTTCACTAGTCGTCGACGGGCCTTCAGCAGGCTGAAATGTAGACCGGGCCTTTTTGGGCCCGATTATATCACGCAGGCGATTACAGGCGAAACATATCTCGGCCTTAGTTGGCCCTTGATATCATGGGCATTTAAGAGGCCGAAAGCTTAGTACATACATCAACGGGCGAATTATGCGAGGGCCTTTAACAGGCCCAAAGTCACATTGGGCTTAATCATTGCCACCTTTATCACGGGCCGTTAGTGGGCCCGATGTCCCGTCGGACCATATATGGCCCATGGGCAGACAGGCCATTCGGGCCGAAAGTCACACCGGGCTGAAATGGGCCCATGTCTACATCGGGCCTCTAACAGGCCGAAAGTCACTAGGCTGTAATTGGGCCCAAATATTCGGCGAACAATTAACGGGCCAGATCTGGTTTTGGGCCGTAAATGGGCCCAAATATTCGGCAAACAATTAACGGGCCAGATCTGGCATCGGGCCGTAAATGGGCCTTTATTAAGGAGGTCGTAAATGGGCTGGCCCACTAGTACCTGAGTAAGTACTACGGGCCTTTGACTGGGCCGGCCTTTTTAACCTATATGGGCCTCTGTTGGGCCCAGCCACGTGTCGACGTATCGTAGGCATGTCTCCTCCAATGGACGGCGACATCGGCCCAGCGACGGTGACAGGTGTTCCCTCCGGCCAATCAGAATTTTACACGTGGAAATTTCCCATTGGTCCCGGCTGTTAACGGGTTATCGGATCCAAAACCGGACCCGATAGCTTAACGGCGTTCCGTTACGTTGGATGCCACGTGTCGGTCACCCTTGACGAAAGCACTTCTGTGACGCGTGATTTATCGTCATGGAAGTGGACACTTCCGTGATGATAATTTTGGTAATGTCATGGAACACTTCTACGATAGCACAAGTATGACTATCTTGATTCTGTCATAAATTTGTCATGGATGTACATGCATGACAGAAAACGTGACCTACTATGACAAACACGTATCATCACGGAAGAGTGTTTTTTTGTAGTGAGTAACCGCTTGCGATTCTGCATCTCGGTGTCGCCGAGTTGTTCCACTCGGTCACACCCATAGGGTCGGGATATATATACCCACGGGTGAGATTTTGGAATTTTCTTCAAACTCCTCAGCCCACGCGTGTGTCCTACTCTGCCTCCTCGGGTCTCCGGATCCTCTCCTCATCGTGAGCGACCTCCCGCTGCTGGTTTCCATCATCGTCAACAGAAATCTGCTCCGCCGTTGTCGCCGTAGTGAACTCCCGCCAAACTAGGGTATGGGTTCGACTCTATGTGCTATTCCTTTAACTCTGATTCATAGCACATTGCTTTGCCATGATCTTTACCACGTATGCAAATGATCTATCCACTGAAAACATCCTTAGATTAGATTTGATCTGAAAATTTAGGGTTAGGTCTCCGCCAAACTCATCTCGGACCGACCGAGTTGTAGAAATCGGTCTCACCGATTTGGCTTAGGCCATTGCACATGCGATTTTCGGTCCGACCGAAAACTGCAAATCGGTGTGACCGAGTTCGATTCTCTGTGAAACCCTAGCAGTCTCGGTGCCACCGAACCGTGACTCGGTCTGACCGAGTTCACATGTTTAGGCTCCAAAAATTGCTTCGGTATCACCGAGTTTATCAAATCGGTAGCTCTGAAATGCTTTCTGTGGAGAAACTAAACTAAGTTTTTGAGTCATATGTTTTACAAAACCTCTGCACTTTGTGATGCTCATCCACTCTACCTCATCCACCTCTATTCACAAGGTCTATTGTCAGTGAG
Organism: Aegilops bicornis; assembly: GCA_021605145.1. NCBI lineage: Eukaryota > Viridiplantae > Streptophyta > Magnoliopsida > Poales > Poaceae > Aegilops > Aegilops bicornis. The sequence goes on from CM038671.1 coordinate 738,408,624, forward strand.
ATTTCCAAGATGTCTGACCAGAGTGACAGTCAGAACAGATCTAAGGAACAAGTGCAATTGAGTGAGGGTTCAGATCCCTCAAGCAGCTATGATGAGGGCAGCAGGAGCACACCTAGTAACTTGCCCAAGGCAGCCACCAGGACATGGAAGAAGAGAACCTCAGACTCCGAGGATGAGGACTATGTGGCTGCTGAGGATGAAGCTACCTCAAGGAAGAAAGTTTTGAAGGAGTATGGTACAACTGCTGCAACAAAGCCAGGCTTGAACAAGAAGGCACCTGCCAGGAGAATCCCAATGTCAAAGCCAAGGAAGGTAGCAATAGGAGAAACAATGAAATTCACCATAGAATCAGAGGATGGTGAAGCAGCAGGTGATGACCAGAAAAAGAAGAGGGCAAGAACCACTAGTGCAAAAGTTCTTGGAAAATCTACTATGGTAAGAGATGAAGAAGAGGAAGATGCTGCACCAGCACCCAAAGCTCAAAAGCTTATGGGAGATGCTATCAAGTCAGGAGCTGCTCCATCAAAGCCCAAGACTGCTCCCAAAGCTCAAGCTCAGAAGCCCCCAAAGCCCAAGAGGAACACCAGGAGCATTCCTACACAAGAGAAGAACAAGGCCCCAATGCCTCAAGCTGAAGAAGAGGACGATGAGTCTCTTGTTTTGAGAAAGCTGAAACCCAAGATTCCAGACCAAAATGATGCTCATCCGATTGGTGAGGACATGCATATCGAGAAAAGATCTTTGTGACATCTTGTGGAGACAGTCTGATCCCTATGCTGTGAGAAGGAGGACTGCAGTTGACTACAGATTTCATACAAAAGAACAACAAGATTTCTATGAGACCATTCTTCTTGACAAGAAGCCAATGGTATGTGACATGAGATGGGTTGATTGGGAATACATCAAGGAAAAAGAAGATCACTTCCCAGGTGTACATGACAATTCAAGGCTCGTGGAGATGACAAATTTGTTGGGCAGAAGCTCACAAAATGGAATGATGAGCTTATACTGCAATTTTACTCCACTGCTCATTTCTATCCAGATGGGATGATAGTTTGGATGTCAGAAGGTACTAGGTACCAATCCACTGTTGAAGAATGGGCTAAACTGATAAATGCCCTAGAGGAACATGAAGATGACTTGGATGTGTATGACAAGAAGTAGAAAGACCACAACTCCATGGAAAACATGTACAAAGAGATCCCTGATAAAGCTTTGGAGACACACAAGCTTGGATCTGTACACTATATGTTGTCTAGTCTGCCTACCATGAACACCATTCTAAGGCACACTTTGCTACCCAAGTTAGGAGATCATAAGATGATTAGAGGACACTCAATCAACTTGCTGCACATTTTTTATGTCCCTCAAAAGTTCAAGGTCATGAGTCTGATTGTAGAGACAATCAAGAGGACAGCTGCTGACCAGAAGAGGACAGCTTCTAAGTTACAACTCTCGTTCTTTTGAAGACTTTGTTGGATCGAGTTGTAAACTTAAACCCGATGGTGGTCTGATACTTTTGCTATGTTCTTATGCATGCTATTTCCTCATATATGTTAATGCATGCATGCCGAATTACATCAGTCACCATATTTCATCATGCATTTCAAATTCTTCATACCATATGATTAATGTGTGTATGAATTACAAGATATAGGGGGAGATCTCCATGATTCTACTCTTCAAATGTGCATTGCTTCCAAAGCAACTTTCTCACTATGCACATCTTCAGGGGAGTTCTTCTATATATTGCAATCAAATTCCTCAATATCAGTATTTACACTTCATATGTGTATCCTCGTTGAAAACTTAACCTATATTGTCATCAATCACCAAAAAGGGGGAGATTGTAAGTGCATCTAGTGCCCCTTAGTGATTTTGGTGTATTGAATACTTATAAGTTAAGGGACTGATGCGTTTGTGAGTGTACACATGTCTATAAGTCTATGAGGAGTTTGATATTTACACAGAAAGTCGACCCCTAAAAAATGAATGTCTTCAACTGAAGACTTTAGATTTCTGAAGACTTTGAAAGTGAAGAAATTGGTGTGATCATGAAGACTTGGTATTCATGCGAGGAACATGAAGCGTGAAGACTTCTGCTTTCGTAGTTTCATTTTCTCTTTCTTGAGTCATAGGAAACACCGTACTGTTAAAGGGGTCGAGTGAAAGTGCAACTATCCCTGGGTGATTTTGGTAATTACTAACAACATATAGCTCATTGAACTAATGCTATCTCAAGATAAATATTTCAGGAAAGTACAATGATTGGCATGGCATGGATTAGGAATGTGGACCCCTCAAAATGCAAGGACACATATTGGCTCAAGCTCAAGACTACATTTTACTTTTAGTGATCCAAGATCACATTGAGTCCATAGGAAAAGTCAATACTATTAAAAGGGAATGAGGTGTTGCTTAATGGGTTTCTTGCTCAAAATGCTTAGTGATATGCTCCAATACCCTCAACCACTTCCTCACATCCACATATGTCCCAAACCAAAAGTCAAACTCGGCCCCACTGAATCTTTCTATCCGGCGCCATCGAGTTCTCTTGACATAGCCATTGCCACAAACCCTAGTCACTTCGATCTCACCGATAGGGATCTCGGTCTCACCGAGATGGGATTGCAAACTCTCTGTTTCCCTTCGTAACATTTCAGTGTAACCGAGATGAGCGATCGGTCCCACCGAGTTCGCAATGCAAACTCTCTGTTTCACCTTCGTAACGTTTCGGTCCCACTGAGTTTGCCTGACCAACTCTCTGGTTAGCTTATTACCAAAATCGGTCCCATCGAGTTCGTGTAATCGGTCTCACCGGGATTACGTTATGCCCTGACCCTAATCAAATCGGTCCCACCGAAACATTATGAACTAAATCGGTCTGAACGAGTTTTCTGATTCGGTCCCATCGAGTTTGGTAAATTGTGTGTAACGGTTAGATTTTGTGTGGAGGCTATTTATACCCCTCCACCCACTCTTCATTCGTGGAGAGATCCATCAGAACATGCCTACACTTCCAACATACATTTTCTGAGAGAGAACCACCTAGACTTGTGTTGAGGTCAAGATATTCAATTCCAACCACATAAATCTTGATCTCTAGCCTTCCCCAAGTTGCTTTCCACCCAAATCATCTTTCCAGCAAATCCAAACCTATGAAAGAGAGTTGAGTGTTGGGGAGACTATCATTTGAAGCACAAGAGCAAGGAGTTCATCATCAACACACCGTCTATTACCTTTTGGAGAGTGGTGTCTCCTAGATCGGTTAGGTGTCACTTGGGAGCCTCCGTCAAGATTGTGGAGTTGAACCAAGGAGTTTGTACGGGCAAGGAGATCGCCTACTTCATGAAGATCTACCCTAGTGAGGCAAGTACTTCGTGGGCGATGGCCATGGTGGGATAGACAAGGTTGCTTCTTTGTGGACCCTTCATGGGTGGAGCCCTCCGTGGACTCATGCAACCGTTACCCTTTGTGGGTTGAAGTCTCCATCAACGTGGATGTACGATAGCACCACCTATCGGAACCACGGATAAAAAATCTCCGTGTCTGCATTGCGTTTTCTCCCTCAAACTCCTCCCTTTACCTTCATGTGCAATTGTTTTACATTCCGTTGCTATACTCTTAGAATTGCACATGTATGTTGATTGCTTGACTTGTGCAAAGTTGCTAAAATCTGCCCAGACTTAAAATTGGGAAAAGGCTAGGTTTTTATTTGGTCAAGTAGTCTAATCACCCCCCCCCCCCCCTCTAGACATACTTTCGATCCTACATCGAGGAAAAACTAAGGAAAAGTTTCCAAGTGATGCTCATCTCAAAATCCTACACCTACCAATCCTTTCGAGTGAAGCCATTGGAAATCTCATGCAGTTCAATCAATTTCTTCAGTGATAGAGACGAAGTTCTTCTGGTCTCTGAGGAATTTGTTCTGACTGAGGAGTTAGGAATTCGCCAGTGTGGATTGCCTACAAGTGAGGAACATGATAGCCGTGAGGAATTCGAACCTCACATTTCCGACCGTTGTTGTGCTATGTGCCAGCTGTCACAAAATATCCTACCCACCTAACAGTCATATCATTGAAGGGCATTTACGTATTATCATGTCGGGCTGCTCCCTAGGCTATAAATAGCCGCCCCCTACAACCACTAGTTGGTTGGCTGCTCCGATAGAAACTGACACTTGTCATTGAGAGCATCCCATCCTCCGAGGACTTTGAGCGAAAATCATCAAGTGAGGAAAACCCAAACACCTACAAACCCAAAGTGATTGAGCATCACTGAAGAGATTGTTCAAGTGTGGATCCAACGCTTGTTACCTTTGAAGATTGTGCATCTTCCAGACGGTTAGGCGTCATGGTCTAGAGCATCCAAGAGGAAATTGTGGATCGTCGAGTGACCGAGTTTGTGAAGGTTTGGAAGTCACCTGAAGACTTACCACAAGTGATCGGGTGAGGTCTGTGTGACCTTAGCTCAAGGAGAATACGGTGAGGACTGTGTGTCTGGGACTGTGTGTCCTCGGGTTTAAATACCTAGCCACTCCAACCAGACGTACAACTATCACAGCAGTTGGAACTGGTCTACCAAATCACTGTCTTCACCAAGCTTACTGGTTCTATTTCCTCAACCCTTCCATTTCCTCATTACTGTGTTGTGTACTTGATCGTTACTGTTTGAAAACTTTGACTGAAGACTTTCCCAATTTCCTCAGTTCAATTTCTTCAGTCAGTTTGTCCTCAGCCTGCTTATCCTGTGTTTACGCTTTCTGTACTCAGTGCTTGTTTTCATTTCATCATGATGAATGTGCTTCTGTTATGTTATGTTTGCATTTGAGTACTTATTCCGCTGCTAGTAATTTCTCACCCTGAAATTTCTCAGTGAAGAATTCATAAAAATCGCCTATTCACCCCCCTCTAGTCGACTTAACGCACTTTCAAGATGTCACCACTGCTGATGTCAAGAGACTCGCTCAACTAGACTCGACTGCCAAGAACATCATCTGTGGTCATATGACCAAGGGACGGTATGGCCGTGTGAGTGCACTGGAAACTGTGAAGCTAGTCTGGGATTGGTTGTCCAAGGTCAACGAAGGCGTCTCAACTTAGAGTGACTCAAGGATCGATGTTCTTCAAAATCTCTTCAATCGCTTCAAGAGGAATGACAATGAGAATGTCCATCTCATGTTCAATCGCCTCACTGATATCATCAATGAGCTTCGTGCTCTTGGTGCCACTGAGATCACCAAGCACGAAATCATCAAGAAGCTTCTGAGATCACTTGACAGCTCATTTGACACCTTGGCCCTGATGATTCAAGAACGTCCTAACTTCAGAGATCTCGATCCATCTGACATACTTGAGAGGCTAAACACACATGAATTCCAGCTATCTGAGAAGAGAGATATCTATGGCCCCAACTATGACCGAACCCGTGCTTTGAAGGCAAAGGTCGTTTCCTCATCTGAAGAAGAATTTGACTGCAATTCTGAGGACCCTGAAGACATTGGAAAGGAGCTTGCTATGCTCGTGAAGAAATGTTTGATTGTCATAATAACCGTATTTTTGACAATTTGACAAAAAGACCACTCTAGCAGAGTCGCCATCGGAATTGTCAAAAATGCATGGAGGGAACTCCATATTGAGTCAGCGATCATCCATATTTTGAGGTTGTGAGGCTTTGCTTAGAGGGTAGATGGCCAAACGCCCATGGCACTAGGACACGAGAAAATGAATTGCGTTCACGACGTGTCCAATTAGTTGCGCTCCTTCCCGCTACCGCCATGTTTTCGCACTGCTAGATGCTGTAAAAAATCTTGGCTCTCTTTCTCTACACTACCACCATCCATGCCTCGCAAAGCTCTTATGTCTCTGCATTTACACCATGTTGGTCCCCCCTCAGCCGGAATGGGTTCTCTCTCAGAGGAGAAGAAAAGAATGCTCAATAAGGAGGAAGTCATTGGAATCGCTGAGGACGAGTGTGATTGTGGCAACATGGAGGAGGCCACGCATTAGGATCCCGCCCTCCTCAACAGGTGCCTGGACTCTAATCCGGAACACATGTTGGTGTTTGGGATGTCAAGCATGGATACATGTATATATTTTGTCTGGGTAGGAGAGGCCTTACACACGCAACTCATATCTGCCACCACATGCTCCTTTTTGCCTCACTATTAAGGGGGCATGAGACGAGCACTACGCCGTCAACATGTCGAACTTATACCCCAAGAAATATTCGAGCAGATCGCCGCTTTGGCAGAGGCTGACGTTTGAGAAGAACACCACCGTATGGCTCCACTATGAGGAGGCACAAGAGGATTTCGCAGAGGAGTGCAAGGGAGCGCGTAGGATGGCGCCAATTCAATGTCAATATCGAGGAGACGACTCATGCAATATTGGGTCTTGTCCCTCTTGAGAAAGTAGTATCTGACCTTGATCACACGGGGTGGTTATGAGACGAAAACTAGGTCGTCGGACCATCACAACACCACATGTGGAGTATGATTGGACTTGTGACATATGCACGTGTGCCGAGAAACTAGTGCTTCTCCCAAGACATAAATAGTCAATAGTTTATTAGTATGCAAAAGTCGCTAATCGACTTTTTCTACCCACATGTAATGACATTGTAATGCAATATTATCTCAAATTAGTGTTTTAATCCTTCAAATTGAGTGTGCGGTTATTGAGTTGATGCAACAAAAAAATTATGAAGGTCGTGTTATGACGACTCTATCTTTGCGCATAGCCATCACAACATTTAAATGTATATGGAGCACACACAATATCTCAGCGACTCTACAAGAATTGATCTTAGTTTATAGTTTAAATAATTACTAGTTGTTTGATCAATGTAAAGTTGTCGGGCCGTTGTTCTTTCGCCCAAGTTATTAGGAATCAAATTGACGAAATGACATGTGGGTCTTGCAGGGAAAATATGGATGTTGCATTATGGTGACTTTGTGCTTGCACACAATAGCCACGACCTCCATATGCTATATGATGACTGCACATGTGGCGGCTGTCCTAGGGCCGATCTAAGCAACAATACCAACGGGAAAAAGACACGTTAGCCAAGGCAGGAAATTAGTAGGTTGCCTTCAAACTAAGCCATAAGCCAAAATAAAATCTGATAAGGACCTTCGACGCCTTACAAATAAGCTAATAACAAATCTTTTGCGTCTTTTAATATGCAGAGAGATACAACAAGGTTTACTATGGAATAACCAAGGTATGGCCATATTTAAGACCTTTTCAATGGAGGACATCGAGAGAAGGATTTTTTCCTTTCTTAAATGGGAATGATCGCTGGTGAACGTTTACCAGCAGCCCAATCCCGACGAAAACCCCCAGAACCATCGCGTTTGCAATCGACGGTGGTAGTTTTCTGACCAAAAATATATTTTAAACAAACCGCCATGGCATTTTTGCAAAATTCCAACCTAGGCTCCTCCAATACATGTGAAACTGCCACCTGCGCGTTCGCAACTGCCATGTCTAACATTAAAAAATGTGAGTCAAGTGGGGGTCTATGTTAATAGAGCTCTTAATAAGGGACATGATGAGTTATGACATGACATATCTAGTTTGTAACAAACATTTGTACCAAAAACTAAAGACTGAAATATGGTAAAGAAAGGGAATTGATGGTAATTACTCGACGATTCACGAGAAGGATAATTGTTTTTTTGGTGAATACGCATCGATGCATATCATTTCATTGATAGGGGGCATGAAAACACAGGGTGCTGCTCTAGGGGGCGTACGCGCTATGGCATCCCGAAGAGGGCTAAAAGAGCATAAATGAGGATGCTCAGCCTGACAGCCTCACAACACACGTTCTCAGGTTACAGGAGTAAGTGGTTCAAGCCTTGTCTTTGATTGTGCGGGCAAGATCGTTGTTCGATGGTCGGGTATTGTTGAAGACGGCAACGTTGCGGTGCTTTCAGATGGACCATGCAATGAGGGCGATGAGAGAGTTTGTTCCCTTACGGAGGTAGGCCGGAGCGGAGCTATTGATCGTGGACCACCAGGTGAAGAAGTTGTCGGTCGGGCTCGGGGTGGGTATTGGTAGGCGGCACCAAGAGAGGATCTCGTGCCAAGTTATCCTGGAGAAGACTGATGACACACAAGTATAGGGGATCTATTGTAGCTCTTTTCGATAAGTAAGAGTGTCGAACCCAACGAGGAGCAGAAGGAAATGACAAGTAGTTTTCAAGAAAGTAATGTCTGCAAGTGCTGAAATTGTAAGTAGCGGAGTAGTTTGATAGCAAGATAATTTGTAACGAGCAAGTAACGATAGTAGTAACAAATATGCAGCAAGGTATCCCAATCCTTTTGAGGCAAAGGACAGGCCAAAACGGTCTCTTATGATAAGCAAAGCGTTCTTGAGGGTACACGGGAATTTCATCTAGTCACTTTCATCATGTTGGTTCGATTTGTGTTTGCTACTTTGATAATTTGATATGTGGGTGGACCGGTGCTTAGGTGTTGTTCTTACTTGAACAAACCTCCTACTTATGATTAACCCTCTCGCAAGCATCCGCAACTACGAGACAAGTATTAAGAATAAATTCTAACCATAGCATTAAACTTTTGGATCCAACCGGTCCCTTACGGACTAGCGCATAAACTGGGGTTTAAGTTTCTGTCACTCTCGCAACCCATCATCTAATTGCTACTCCACAATGCATTCCCTTAGGCCCAAATATGGTGAAGTGTCATGTAGTTGACGTCCACATGACACCACTAAGGGAATCACAACATGCATAGTATCAAAATATCAAACACATATCAAGTTCACATGATTACTTGCAACATGATTACTCCCGTGAATTCAAGAACAAAAGTAACTACTCACAAATGATAAACATGTTCATGATCAGAGGGGTATTAAATAGCATAATGGACTTGAACATATAATCTTTCACCAAATAAACCATATAGTGATCAACTACAAGATGTAATCAACACTACTAGTCACCCACAAGCACCAATCTATAGTTTCGGTAACAAGATTGAACACAAGAGATGAACTAGGGTATGAGATGAGATGGTGTTGTTGAAGATGTTGATGGAGATTGCCCTCCGGGAGGGAAGTTCCCCTGGCGGAATCGCTCCGCCAGAGGGCAAAAGTGCTCCTGCCCAAGTTCCGCCTCGAGACAACGGCGCTCCGTCCCGAAAGTCTCCTCTTTATTTTTTCTAGGTCAAAATGACTTATATACCAGAAGATGGGCACCGGAGGTGGGCCGAGGAGGGCACAAACCACCAGGGCGCGCCTGGGCTCCCTGACGCGCCCAGGTGGGTTGTGCCCACCTGGTGGGCCCCCTCTGGTAGTTATTTGCTCCAATAATTCTTATATATTCATAAAAAATCCCCGTCAAGTTTTAGCTTGTTTGGAGTTGTCTTGAGAATAGGTGGCTTTGGCGTAGCTTTTCAGTGTCTAGATTTCCAGCTGCCGGAATTCTCCCTCTTGGTGTGTACCTTGCAAATTATGAGAGAAAAGGCATTAGAATTACTCCAAAAAGCATTATCATGGATAAAAACATTATAAATAACAGTAAGAAAACATGATGCAAAATGGACATATCAACTCCCCCAAGCTTAGACCTCGCTTGTCCTCAAGCAAAAAACCGAAATCGAAAAACATGTCCACATGCTTTGAGAGAAAGGTGTCGTTAAAAACAAAATACAGACATAGAAGCATCATGTTGATTATTATGACTACAACAAAATTAAACATAGGACTAGAACTTCTATCATATACTTATCATGAATAAGTAATAGTTCATCACACAATCGAAGTATAAAGCAAAAACTCTATTAGAAACCAACAAACTATGTTCTCAGTCAACTTTGCAACTACAATTCATCATCTTTTCAGGAAGGGTCACATGTCGGAGCCTTTTAGGCAAGTCCACATACTCAACCATCATATAGTCTTCTATGATTTCTAACACTCACCTCGTACCCATGAGCAAAACGTTTCAACCGGACACATAGAAAGATAGGGGCTTATAGTTTCGCCTCCCAACATACTCACCTCAAGGGTGATATCAACAATAATAACTCATGCTATCTATATTCAACTGGACATATGTGCCTAGATCTTTCCTCACCACATGATGCTTGCCAAAGTAGAAAAATAAAAAGGAATAGAAGGAAAACTTTGACTCTTTGCATAAAAGTAAATACAGAAAAGTAAAAGATAGGCCCTTCGTAGAGGGAAGCAGAGGTTGTCATGCGCTTATTTGTTTGTATGCTCAATCCCTTAGTGCAAGAGAACGTAATGTTGTATTGCCTCTTAAGATGACAACCTTTGTTATGCAGTCTGTCACTTTTATTCTTTGTCATCCAAGTTCGTACAATGCTCAATTTTATCTTACACTAAATGATCTCACACATTTAGAAGCAATTTTTATTGCCTTTTTGCATCGATGACAACTTACTTGAGGGATCTTGCTGAATCCCTAGGTAGGTATGGTGGACATTTGAAAATAAGATTTGGGTTTAAGGGTTTTTGGATGCACAAGTAGGATTTCCACTTAGTGCAGAATTTTTGGCTAGCAAAGATAGGGGCAAGCACCACATGTTAAAGGATCTATGAAAATATGGCTTCTGTGTGAACATAAACAAACATAAACCATTAAGTTATCTTCCTTGTCCGACGTCAACAATTTTGGCATATAATATTTTGATGAGGGCTCACAATCACAAAAGATTTTAGGATAGTATATTTATATGTGAGTCTTCTCTTCCCTTATTAATTCTCTCATGAGTTGCATCATTGACTAATGATATGTTTGTCAATCTCTAATAAAATTTCCTACTTATACTTTTCCTTATGTGGTGCCATTACCTACCATAAGATTAGTCTATGATCTTATTGATTTATTTCCTTTCTGTTTTATTTATTTCCTTTCTCTTTTTATTTCTATCTTATTTCCTTTCTTTATTTGCAACATGAGAGTAAATAAAGCAAAAACTCAAAACTAAACTTTATTATATAACTTGAACACGATTACAATGATAGATCACTAAGCAAACTCTCAAATAAGAAAGGATCAAACTAACTTTTATTCATCTAATGCAAAATGATCGAACTAAAATAAGTAAAAGCAAAAGGATAGTGGGATGATACAATACCGGGGCACCTCCCCCAAGCTTGGCGGAAGCCAAGGGGAGTGCCCATACCCGATACTCAGTTTTGTTTTGGTGGTGAAGAAGATGATGGTGGTGATGAAGCAGAGATCTTGTCCTCGGATTTCCATGGCAGTGGTCCACCATCATAAGAGGAGGAGCGAGTCTCACGGGTCCTGCAACTAGCAGCCAAACTCATACCTTTAAACCTCGCCTCATATTCAAAGACTTGGTTCTGAAGGTCATAGATCTGGCTTTGGAGAAAATTGATTTGCTTGTTGAGGGTGAAGACGATGTCTTCATGGGCTTGCCATCCACCTTGAGATCACAGGAGAGGCATGTGATCATGAGGTGATTGGCGTTGAGCCCACGCTCCACCATCCTCTTGCACCGGAAGACGTCTTGCTCCAGAGCTTCAAGCCTGGCCTCCACGGTTCCTGTCCAATTGGGACATGGCACATCGCGGAGGTGAAGCACCCCCTCATGCATCTGGATGGTTTGAGGGTGCTGCACCACCTCCCGCAGATAAGGGTTGATGACGTTCTTGAAGAACTTGTCCTTGGAGGAGCTTGAATAGGCCATGGTAGATGTGATCTAACAGAAAACAACAAGGAAAAGAGAACAGAGGATTTTCTCCGTGATACGGTGGTTAACAGGTTCGGGAAGTATATATAGATTTTTTTATCTTGGAGGACAAGCATACGGAAGAAAAAGGAGTACGGAAGGTGTCCCAGGTGGGCACAACCCACCTGAGCACGCCAGGCCTTGCGCGCCCTGGTGTATTGTGCCCACCAAGGGACGCTTCCTAGGAGTTTCTTTCTTTCAAAAATTCTTAAATATTACAAAACTGATAAAAAATATTTTTGCGGATTTTTCGGAGTCCGCTTACTTACCGTATCACGTACCTCCTTATTTTCACGATTCTGGAGTGTTCTGGGAGGACTCTTTTATGTGTTCTTCCGGTGTCAAAGTTTGGATAATATTACTTTCAATATTAATGGGTGTACCTAAGATATAATGTTTTATTCGTTGTCCATTGACAACCTTTGGGTTAGTACCTTCGGGATTATTTATTTTGATGGCTCCAGACTGGTAAGCCTCCTCGATAACATATGGGCCTTCCCATTTTGAGCAGAGTTTTCCTGCAAAAAATCTAAAACAAGAGTTGTACAAAAGAACATATTCTCCAACTTTAAACTCACACTTTTGGATTCTTTTGTCGTGCCATCTTTTAACTTTTTCTTTGAATAATTTTGCACTTTCATAAGCTTGGGTTCTCCATTCATCTAGAGAGCTAATATCAAATAACCTCTTTTCACCGGCAAGTTTGAAATCATAATTGAGTTCCTTAACTGCCCAAAAAGCTTTAAGTTCTAACTCAAGAGGCAAATGACAAGCTTTTCCATAAACCATTTTATAAGGAGACATACCCATAGGATTTTTATACGTTGTTCTATAAGCCCATAGTACATCATCTAATTTCTTAGACCAATTCTTCCTGGACCTATTGATAGTCTTTTGCAAAATTAATTTTATTTCTATATTGCTAAGTTCAACTTGACCACTAGACTGAGGATGATAGGATGATGCATTTCTATGGTTAACATCATACTTGGCAAGCATTTTACAGAAAGCACCATGAATAAAGCGTGAACCACCATCAGTCATTAAATATCTAGGGACTCCAAACCTTGGGAAAATAACTTCCTTAAGCATTTTAATAGAGGTGTTGTGATCAGCACTACTAGTTGGAATAGCTTCTACCCATTTAGTAACATAATCAACAGCAACCAAAATATGTGTATACCCATTAGAGGAAGGAAAGTTCCCATGTAATCAAATCCCCAAACATCAAATGGTTCAATAGCAAGTGAATAATTCATAGGCATTTCTTGATGCTTACCGATACTACCTATCCTTTGACATTCATCACAAAATGAGACAAACTTACATGCATCCTTGAAGAGAGTAGGCCAATAAAATCTAGAATGCAATACCTTATGAGCAGTTCTATCTCCAGCATGATGCCCTCCGTAAGCTTTCGAGTGACATTTCCGTAGGATTTTTCCCTATTCATGCTCAGGTACACAACGTCTAATAATACCATCTACTCATTCTTTATAAAGATGTGGGTCATCCCAAAAGTAATGTCTTAAATCATAGAAGAATTTTTTCTTTTGTTGGTAAGTAAAGCTAGGAGGTAAATATTTAGCAACAAGGTAATTAGCATAATCAGCATACCAAGGAGTACTATGAGCAACATTTATTGCAGCTAACTGCTCATCAGGAAAACTATCATCAATAGGTAGTGGGTCATCAAGCACATTTCAAGCCTAGACAAATTATCAGCCACGGGGTTCTCAGCTCCTTTTCTATCAATGATATGTAAATCAAATTCTTGTAACAAGAGAACCCAACGAATAGGTCTAGGTTTAGCATCTTTCTTTTTCATAAGATATTTAATAGCAGCATGGTCTTTGTGAATAGTTACTTTGGAATCAACAATATAAGGTCTAAATTTATCACAAGCAAACACAACTGCTAAGAATTCTTTTTCAGTAGTAGCATAATTTCTTTGAGCACTGTCTAGAGTTTTACTAGCATAATAAATAACATTCAGTTTCTTATCAATTCTTTGTCCTAGAACAGCACCAAAAGCATAATCACTAGCATCACACATAATTTCAAAAGGCAAGTTCCAATCAGGTGGTTGAACAATAGGTGCAGATTTTAAGGCTTTCTTGAGTGTTTCAAAGGCTTATAAACAATCATCATCAAAAACAAAAGGAATATCCTTTTGCAAGAGACTAGTGAGAGTCCTAGAAATTTTAGAGAAGTCTTTCATAAATCTCCTATAGAAACCAATATGACCTAGGAAACTACGAATACCTTTTATATCTTTAGGACATGGCATTTTCTCAATTGCATCAACCTTAGCTTGGTCCACTTCAATACCTCTTTCAAAAAAATTATGACCCAAGACAATGCCTTCATTAACCATAAAGTGGCACTTCTCCCAATTCAAGACAAGATTTGTTTGCTCACATCTCTGCAAAACTCGATCAAGATTGCTTAAACAATCATCAAAAGACTTCCATAAACAGAAAAGCCATCCATGAAAACGTCAACAATCTTTTCACAAAAGTCAGAGAATATAGCAGTCATACATCTTTGAAAGGTAGCAGGTGCATTACATAAACCAAAAGGCATACGTCTATAAGCATAAGTTCCAAAGGGACAAGTAAAAGTGGTCTTTTTTTTATCAGGTTGAGAAACAGGTATTTGTGAAAAGCCAGAATATCCATCAAGGAAGCAAAAATGTGTGTGCTTAGATAATCTTTCAAGCATTTGATCAATAAAAGGAAAATGGTAATGATATTTTCTAGTTGCTTTATTTAATTTCCTATAATCAATTACCATTCTATAGCATGTAACAATTCTTTGTCGAATAAGCTCATTCTTATCATTAGGAACAACAATAATACCTCCTTTCTTAGGGACACAATGAACAGGACTTACCCATCTACTATCAGCTATAGGATAGATTATACCTACTTCCAGAAGTTTTAATATTTCCGTTCTTACCACTTCTTTCATCTCCGGATTTAACCGACGTTGGTGATCAACAACGGGTTTAGCATCAGGTTCCATATTGATTTTGTGCTGACATAGAGTGGGACTAATGCCCTTTAAATCATCAAGAGTATATCCAATAGCAGCTTGGTGCTTCCTTAGAACCTTCAATAATCTTTCTACTTCAAGTTCTGAAAGGTTAGCACTAATAATAACAGGATATATCTACTTTTCATCAAGATAAGCATATTTCAAAGTGTCTGGAAATTGTTTTAATTCAAACACAGGATCACCTTTAGATGGAGGTGGACCTCCTAGAGTTTCAACATGCAAATTGTGTTTAAGTAGAGGACGTTGTTCAAAGAAAATTTTATCTATTTCATTTCTTTCATGCATATGTAAATTATTTTAATGGTCTAACAAATATTGTTCTAAAGGATCAGTAGGTGGTACAGCAATAGAAGCAAGACCAATTAATTCATCCTTACTAGGCAATTCTTTTTCATGAAGATGTCTACTAAACTTGAAAAATTTAAACTCATGAGACTCATCACCAAAACTAACACCGACAGTTTATTTCTTACAATCTATCTTAGCATTAACTGTATTCAAGAAAGATCTACCAAAGATAATGGGACAGAAGTCATCTTGTGGGGAGCCAAGAACTAGAAAATCAGTAGGGTATTTTATTTTCCCACACAAGACTTCAACATCTCTAACAATCCCAAATGGTGATATGGTGTCTCTATTAGCAAGTTTAATAGTAACATCTATTTCTTCTAACTCTGTGGGTGTTATGTCTTTCATAATTTCTTGATAAAGGGTCTAAGGAATAACACTCACACTAGCACCCATGTCATAAACCATGATAACAGTGATCTCCTATTTTAACTAATATGACAGGCATGCCCACAACATGCCTATGTTTATCCCTTTTATCAGGTTTAGCAATTCTAGCAACTTCTTCACAGAAGTAAATAACATGTCCATCTATATCTTCTTCCAAGAGATCTTTAACCATAGCAATGCTAGGTTCTACTTTAATTTGTTCATCAGGTTTAGGTGTTCTAATATAACTTTTGTTAACCACGGTTGAAGCTTTAGCATGTTCCTTTATCCTAACAGGGAAAGGTGGTTTCTCAATATAAGCAGAAGGAACAACTGGACCAACATTATAAAGTATACTTTGTTCTTTAACTGGTATAGGTTCTTTAATTTATTCTTTAATAGGTGGGTGATATTTAAACCACTTCTCTTTAGGGAGTTCAACATGAGTAGCAAACGATTCACAAAAGGAGGCTACTATCTCAGATTCAAGTCCATATTTAGTGCTAAACTTTTGAAAAGCATCGGTATCCATAAAAGATTTAACACAATCATACTTAAGTTTAATACCTGACTCTTACCTTCGTCGAGTTCCCAATCTTAAGAGTTGCGTTTAATTCTTTCCAAAAGATCCCACCGGAATTCAATAGTATTCTTCATAAAAGAACCAGCACAAGAAGTATCAAGCATGGTTTGATCATTAAGAGAAAGCCGAGCATAAAAAATCTGGATAATAATTTCTCTTGAGAGCTCATGATTGGGGCATCAATATAACATTGACTTAAGCCACCCCCAAGCTAGAGCGATACTTTCTCCTTGACGAGGCCAAAAATTATATATCTAATTCTGATCACGATGAACTAATTGCATAGGATTTTTTTTGGTGGAACTCCAATTTCAAACGATTCCAATTCCATGATCCAATATCGCATAGCCTATACCATGCCAATTCTTTTCCTTTCAAAGATAAAGTGAAAACCTTTTTCACACTTCATCTCCGGGTAAATGATAACCCACAAGTATAGGGGATCACAACAGTTTTCGAGGGTAGAGTATTCAACCCAAATTTGCAGATTCGACACAAGGGGAGCCAAAGAATATTTGAAGGTATTAGCAGCTGAGTTGTCAATTCAGCCACACCTGGAGATTAATTATCTGCAGCAAGTAATCAGTAGCACAGTAATATGATAGTTTTCATAATAGTGACAGCAGCAGCGGTAACAGTAACAGTGATAGCAGTAATTTTGTAGCAAGTGTAACAGTGACGATAGCAATAGTAACTTAGTAGAAACAATATAGTATAAATTCGTAGGCATTGGATCGGTGACTTGTTGGATGATATTCATCATGTGACAGTTATAACTTAGGGCGATCCGGCACTAGCTCCAGTACATCGATATAATGTAGGCATGTATTCCGTAAATAGTCATACGTGCTTTAGTAAAAGAACTTGCATGACATCTTTTGTCTTACCCTCCCGTGGCAACAGGGTCCATATTGGAAACTACGGGATATTAAGGCCTCCTTCTAATAGAGAACCGGAACAAATTATTAACACATAGTGAATACATGAACTCCTCAAACTAGGTCATCGCCGAGAGTAGGCCCGGTTGTTGTCACTCCGGGGTTGTCGGATCATAACACATAGTAGGTGACTATAACTTGCAAGATCGGATCTAAAACATGGATATAATGATGAATTCATAAGCGGTTCAGATCTGAGTTCATGGCACCCGGGACCAAAGTGACAAGCATTAAGCATAGCAAAGTCATAGCAACGTCAATCGAAGAACATAGTGGATACTAGGGATCGAAGCGCTAACAAAACTAACTCGATTACATGATGAATCTCATCTAACTCCTCACCGACCAGCGAGCCTACGAAGGAATTACTCACTCCCGGTGGGGAGCATCATGGAATTGGCGATGGAGAAGGGTTGGTGATGACGAAGAACGAAGACCCCCCTCTCCGGAGCCCCAAACGGACTCCGGATCTGCCCTCCCGAGGAAGAACAGGGCTTGGCGGTGGCTCCGTCTCGTGGAACGCGATGATTCTTTCTCCCTAATTTTTTCTCCAAAAATAGGAATTTATAGCATCGGTTTCAGGGTCAGCGGGGCCACCAGGTGGGTACAACCCACTTGGGCGCCAGGAGAGGCGGGCGCGCCCTGGTGGGTTGTGCGCACCTAGGGGCATCTCTCTGGTGGGTCTTGGCTCCAGAAATTCTCTTTTATTCCATAAAAAATCCTCGCAAAGTTTCGTTCCATTCCGAGAACTTTTATTTTGTACACAAAAACAACACCATGGTAGTTCTGCTGAAAACATCGTCAGTCCGGGGTTAGTTTCATTCAAATCATGCAAATTAGAGTCCAAAACAAGAGGAAAAGCGTGAAAAAAGTAGATACATTGGAGACGTATCAACTCCCCCAAACTTAAACCTTTGCTTGTCCTCAAGCAATTCAGTTGATAAACTGAAAGTGAGAAAGAAAAACTTTTACAAACTCTTTTGTTCTTGTTTGCATAAATAAGATTAAACAGCACCCAAGTTTTCAGCCAACATTATAACTAACCATGGCAACAATAACACTTAAAGATTATATTGATTCATATCAATGACATAATCAGCTGGCGAGCAATAATAAGATATCTCAAACGGCAACACGTTGTCAAAACAATTATGATATAATATGACAATAGTGGTATCTCGCTAGCCCTTTACGAGACCATAAAACATAAATGCAGAGCACCTCCAAAGTTCAAGCAGCGACTAAACATTGTAATTCATGGTAGAAAAGATCCAGTCATGATGCACCCAACATTAGCTACACACAATGCATAAATCATGACAATTGTGCTCTACTCAGTTTCTAGCGCTTGTTTTAGAAGGTGGTGACACAACATAAAAGTAAATAGAAAGTCCCTTCGTAGAGGGAAGCAGTGATTTACAGAGGTGCTAGAGCTCAATTTTTAAAACAGAGATAAATGATAATTTTGATACATGCACCCTTCTTATTCACTTAACGACTACAGTTATCAACATCTTCCATGCTAAGCACGCTAGTGGCGGCTCCCAAGCGATAAAATTAAAGGTTTACTCCCCCTCCACCATCAATCACACTCCACGGCTTGTCCGAAACAACGGGTGTTGTCCATACCAACATCAGTCCCGGGGGAGTTTTGTTTAATTATTTGCATTTTTTGAGTTCAGGACTAGGAATCCCTATTACCGCCCATTTTCTCGGGCGATGGCGAATGAATAAACACTCGACCTGAGAATAACCTGCTTAGCATGGAAGATATCGACCACCTCCTGTCATTCCATGAACAATCCAGGCACACAAAAAGGATAATTTTTAGAAGTTTTAAGAGGTGGCACATGCAAATTTACTTAGGACGGCAGGGTAATACCGCATATAGGTAGGTATGGTGGACTCATCTGGAATAACTTTGGGTTCAAGGTTTTTGATGTACAAGAAGAATTCCCATTTAGTACAGGCGAAGGCTAGCAATTAAGATTGAGAAGCGGCCAGCTAGAGAGCAACAACGACCATAACCATGCATTATGCATAAGTAACATTGGACACTAGCATTAGTAGGATATGAACACCATGAACATAAATATCATAGAGGCTTTGCTGGTTTTGATTCAACTACATGCATAAACATGTGCCAAGTCAAGCCACTCGAACATTCAGAGGAGGATACCATATCATCATACTACATCACAATCATTTTAAAGCAATGTTGATATCCAAGATAAATCATTATCCACTCCCAACTACTTATGCATGGCATGAGAAACTATAATCTCTAATTGTCATTTCAAACATGTTTAATCATAATGGGCTGACTCATGGATACTAGGTTAAATATATTTACACAAACATAACAAGTCGAGTTCATACCAGTTTCTCTCTGCCACGGCCAATTCATCGAATATCGTCATTATTGCCTTTCACTTGCACGACCGAACGATATGAAAATAATAATAGTGCAAGAGTGCCGTGGCCTAAGCTAGAATCTGCAAACATTTTATTCAACAGGAGTAGACAAGGTAAAATGGGCTCTTTATTAGTTCAACAGTTATTCATATAAGAGCCACTCAACATTTTCATCGTGGTCTTCTCCTTGGTACAACTTGAATAAGAAGAAAAGAAATTCAGAGAAACACACTGAAATATTTTTGGAGTTTTTGGTTTTCTTGAGCAAGCAAATAAAAGGGAAAAACAAAAACGAGAAAAATTATTTACACGGGAAAGCTCCCAACAAGCAAAAGAAGAGCAAGAAAATCTTTTTGGGTTTTCTTTTTAATACTACTACTAAGCATGCATGGAAAGTAAATTACTACAACTAATTTTTTTGGTTTTTTTCTTCTAAATTTTTCTCAAACACACAAGAAGAAAGCAAGAAAATAAATCTAAGCATGGATGATACAATGAAAAAGTGTGAACACCGACAAATAGAATGATATGTGAACATGAATGTAATGTCGGTGAGAACACGTACTCCCCCAAGCTTAGGCTTTTGGCCTAACTTGGTAGTCGATCAGTAGTCTGGAGGGTAGTAGGGATCCTGAGGAGCGGGCATCCACTCATCCCACTGCCGAGGCTCCTGTACAGCCTCTGCAGCAGCGTGAGCTGCCCAAAGATGGCGATGATATGCCGAGGATAATCCGGTATCCGCCTACAGCAGCGAGAATCAAACAAAGCAGGCGCAGGCAATGGAATAACATCACGAGTTTTAACGCTATAGACCAGGTTGTAAGGAATAGCAATGTCAGGATGTTCATGTGCAAGAAAATGATGGTGATCCATGGCTGCTCGGTCTAGGTAAACCTTGGTCAGAGGGTAATCATGAGGGCGTATCTCAACCTCGAAGTGAGCCGCCAAACGAGTAGCAAAAATCCCACCATGTATTTTACCCTGGGATTTATTAAGATGCAGGCGACGAGCCACGATAGCTCCCAAGCTATGCGTGTTGTCGCCCTCCAGTGCACGAGTAAAACAGCAAGGTCTGGTGAACTAAGTGCACCCACCTTCTCCCTAGCAAGCAAGCATTTGGCAATAAAAAGTGCAAAGTAACGAAGAGCAGGAAAATGTAAGCTAGCGGGAGTGATGGCTGACACTCCTCTCTCATCACCCACTGTCAAAGTACAACAAAAGGCCTCAAACTCGGCCGGCCTAGGCTCAGCCAAGCTCCCATCAGACGGGATCATGCATATGTCACAAAATTTAGTAAGTGGTATCTGATGGTTTTCAACATATAAGTCAAAGCTCACTTCAGGAGGATTATTTCTAGGCAGGAAAGTAAAACTTTGAAAAAGATGTTTGTGAGGATTTAGTGCTGGTCACACTCGTCTGCGATGAAGTCGGTGAGGCCGGCATTGGCAATATATTGCATGAACTCCTCATGAATTCCGGCCTCTTGCAGGAGCAGGTGTCTGACCATTATGCGGCCGTACCTCCGCCAACCTCCAAGGGTGGAGATCACTGTCAGAAGACTCCCCAATAACACCCTTGGAGTTCTTCTTTGAGCCAAACTTCCTCAAGATATTCATGTCCGCGTACAATTTTTCCTATGAACAAAAAATCTAGATTTTTAGTTTACAAAATTTTCTCAACAGAACTTCACAAAACTGATAGCAACTACTCATAGGGATACATAGAGGCCATAGCAAGCATTCAAACTACTTAGAACACTAAGAATTCAACATGTAAGCACATCTACAGCAGCACCAAGAGTAGCTAATTATTCAAAGTATAAACCACTAAAACAAAAACTAATTGGACAAAAGGTGGAGTCACCTACCAAGCAACAATCCCCCGAAACAGTTTCAGAAACGGAGCTTCGAGAAAGAGATCAAAATCCGCGGGTTTGAGCTCAAGAACACGGGAGAGAGAGCAATGGGGATTTTTTTTCTCGAGGTAAGTGATGATGTGGGCTAAAGAGATAAGTGGGGGCGCCCACGTGGAGACCACAACCCACCAGGGCGCGCCCAGGTGGGCTGTGCCCACCTGGTGCACACTCTAGTATTACTAGCACATTGTTGGGGAACGTAGCAGAAATTCAAAATTTTCCTACGTGTCACCAAGATCTATCTATGGAGAAACCAGCAACGAGGGGAAGGAGAGTGCATCTACATACCCTTGTAGATCGCTAAGCGGAAGCGTTCATGAGAAGCAGGGTTGAAGGAGTCGTACTCGTCGTGATCCAAATCACCGGAGATCCTAGTGCCGAACGGACGGCACCTCCGCGTTCAACACACGTACAGCCCGGTGTCGTCTCCCACGCCTTGATCCAGCAAGGAGAGAGGGAGAGGTTGAGGAAGACTCTGTCCAGCAGCACAGCAGGCGTGGTGGTGATGGAGGAGCGTGGCAATCCAGCAGGGCTTCGCCAAGCACCACGGGAGAGGAGGAGGAGGAGATGCAGGGCTGCGCCAATAGAGGGAACAACTCATGTGTTGGGCAGCCCCAAAAACCCCACTATTTATAGGAGGAGGGGAGGGGGCTGCGCCCCCTCTAGGGTTCCCTCCCCAGGGGTGGCGGCAGCCCCCAGATGGCATCTGGTGGCGGCCAGGTGGAGAGGGAGGGAGGCGCAAGGTATGGGCCCTAAGACCCATCTCGCCCTTAGGGTTTGCCCCTCTCCTCTCCTTAGGTGCCTTGGGCCTTGTGGGGCGCACCAGCCCACACAGGGCTGGTTCCCTCCCACACTTGGCCCATGCAGCCCTCCGGGGTTAGTGGCCCCACTTGGTAGACCCCCGGGACCCTCCCGGTGGTCCCGGTACGTTACCGGTAAAATCCGAAACTTTTCCGATGACCAAAACAGGACTTCCCATATATAAATCTTTACCTCTGGACCATTCCGGAACTCCTCACGACGTCCGGGATCTCATCCGGAACTCCGAACAACATTCGGTAACCACATACAAACTTCCTTTATAACCCTAGCGTCATCGAACCTTAAGTGTGTAGACCCTACGGGTTCGGGAGACATGTAGACATGACCGAGATGTTCTCCGGTCAATAACCAACAGCGGGATCTGGATACCCATGTTGGCTCCCACATGTTCCACGATGATCTCATCGGATGAACCACGATGTCAAGGACTCAATCGATCCCGTATACAATTCCCTTTGTCTAACGGTATTGTACTTGCGAGATTCGATCGTCGGTATCCCGATACCTTGTTCAATCTCGTTTCGGCAAGTCTCTTTTACTCGTTCCGTAACACATCATCCCGTGATCAACCCCTTGGTCACATTGTGCACATTATGATGATGTCCTACCGAGTGGGCCCAGAGATACTTCTCCGTTTACGGAGTGACAAATCGATCTCGATTCGTGCCAACCCAACAGACACTTTCGGAGATACCTGTAGTGCACCTTTATAGCCACCCGATTACGTTGTGACGTTTGGTACACCCAAAGCATTCCTACGGTATCCGGGAGTTGCACAATCTCATGGTCTAAGGAAAAGATACTTGACATTAGAAAAGCTTTAGCATCTGAACTACACGATCTTTGTGCTAGGCTTAGGATTGGGTCTTTTCCATCACATCATTCTCCTAATGATGTGATCCCGTTATCAATGACATCCAATGTCCATGATCAGGAAACCGTAACCATCTATTGATCAACGAGCTAGTCATCTAGAGGCTTACTAGGGACATGGTGTTGTCTATGTACCCACACATGTATCTGAGTTTCCTATCAATACAATTATAGCATGGGTAATAAACGATTATCATGAACAAGGAAATATAATAATAACTAATTTATTATTGCCTCTAGGGCATATTTCCAACAGTCTCCCACTTGCACTAGAGTCAATAATCTAGTTCACATCGTCATGTGATTAATCTTGATAGGTCACATCGCCATGTGACCAACATCCAAAGAGTTTACTAGTGTGCGTAAACTAGTTCACATCATCATGTGATTAAGACTCAATGAGTTACGAGGTTTGATCATGTTTTGCTTGTGAGAGAGGTTTTAGTCAACGGGTCTGAACCTTTCAGATCCGTGTGTACTTCGCAATTCTCTATGTCATATTGTAAATGCTGCTTCCACGTTCCACTTGAAGCTATTCCAAATGGTTCCTCCACTATTCGTATATGGTTTGCTACTCAGAGTCACTCGGATAGGTCTTAAAGCTTGCATCGACGCAACCCTTTACGTCGAACTCTTTATCATCTCCATAATCGAGAAACATGTCCTTATTTACTCCAAGGACAACTTTGAACGCTGTCCAATGATCCATTCCTGGATCATTCTTGTACCCCTTGACTGACTCATGGCAAGGCGCACTTCCGGTGCGGTACACAGCATAGCATACTATAGAGCCTACGTCTAAAACATAGGGGACGGCCTTCGTCCTTTGTCTCTCTTCTTCCGTGGTCGAGTTTTAACTCTTAACTTCATACCTTACAACTCAGGCAAGAACTCCTTCTTTGACTGATCCATCTTGAACACCTTCAAGATCATGTCAAGGTATGTGCTCATTTGAAAGTATTATTAAACATTTGGATCTATCTTATAGATCTTGATGCTTATTGTTCAAGTAGTCTAATCCAGGTTTTCCATTGAAAAACACTTTTCAAACAACCCTATATGCTTTCCGAGAATTCTACATCATTTACGATCAACAATATGTCAACAACATATACTCATCGAAATTATATAGTGCTCCCACTCACTTCTTTGGAAATACAAGTTTCTCTTAAACTTTGTATAAACCCAAAATCTTTGATCATCTCATCAAAGCGCTCATTCCAACTCCGAGATGCTTACTCCAGTCCTCAGAAGGATCGCTGGAGCCAACATAACTTTTAGCATCCTTAGGATCGAAAAAAAAACTTTCTGATTGTATCACATACAACCTTTCCTTACAAAACTGGTAAGGAAACTCGTTTTGACATCCATCCGCCTGATTTCATAAATGCAGCTAATGCTAACATGATTCCGACGGACTTAAGCATCGCTACGGATGAGAAAATCTCATCGTAGTCAACTCCTTGAACTTGTGAAAAACTCTTTGCCACAAGTCGAGCTTCATAGACGGTGACATTACCGTCCACGTCATCTTCTTCTTAAAGATCCATTTATTTCAATGGCTTGCCGATCATCGGGCAAGTCCACCAAAGTCCATGCTTTGTTATGATACATGGATCCTATCTCGGATTTTATGGCTTCTAACCATTTGTCGGAATTTGGGCCCACCATCGCTTCTCCATAGCTCGTAGGTTCATTGTTGTCTAGCAACATGACCTTCAAGACAGGATCACCGTACCACTCTGAGCAAGACGCATCCTTGTCACCCTCACGAGAATGCAGTAGTGACTTGATCCAAAACTTCATGATCACTATCATAAGCTTCGACTTCAATTGGTGTAGGTGCCACAGGAACAACTTCACATGCCTGCTACACACTTGTTGAAGTGACGGTTCAATAATCTCATCAAGTCTCCACCATCCTCCCACTCAACTTTTCGAGACAAACTTTTCTCGAGAAAGGACCCGATTCAAGAAACAATCCTTATTGCTTTCGGATCTCAATTAGGAGGTATACCCAACTGTTTTGGGTGTCCTATGAAGATGCATTTTATCCGCTTTGGGTTCGAGCTTATCAACCTGAAACTTTTTCACATAAGCGTCGCACCCCCAAACTTTCAAGAAACGACAACTTAGGTTTCTCCAAACGGTGTCGTCTCAACGGAATTACGTGGTGCCCCATTTAAAGTGAGTGCGGTTGTCTCTAATGCCTAACCCATGAACGATAGTGGTAATTCGATAAGAGATATCATGGTACGCACCCTATCCAATAGAGTGCAACTATGATGTTCGGACACACCATCACACTATGGTGTTCCAGGCGGTATTAATTGTGAAACAATTTGCACAATGTCTTAATTGTGTGCCAAAACTCGTAACTCAGATACTCATCTCTATGATCATATCATAGACATTTTATCCTCTTGTCACAACGATCTTCAACTTCACTCTGAAATTACTTGAACCATTCAATAATTCAGACTTGTGTTTCATCAAGTAAATATACTCAACATCTACTCGAATCATCTGTGAAGTAAGAACATAACGATATTCCTTTGCATGCCTCAGCACTTTCGTTGGACTGCACACATCAAAATGTGTTACTTCAACAAGTTGCTATCCTGTTCCATCTTCTTTGAAACCGAGGCTTTTCGGTCATCTTGCCCATGTGGTATGATTTGCATATCTCAAGTGATTCAAAATCAAGTGAGTCCAAACAATCCATCTGCATGGAGTTTCTTCATGCGTATACACCAATAGACATGGTTTTACGTCTCAAACTTTTCAAAAATGAGTGAGTCCAAAGATCCATCAACATGGAGCTTCTTCATGCGTTCTATACCAATATGACTCAAATGGCGATTACACAAGCAGGTGGTACTATCATTACTATCTTATATCTTTTGGCATGAAAATGTGTATCACTACGATCGAGATTCAATAAACCATTCCTTTAGGTGCAAGACCATTGAAGGTATTATTCAAATAAATAGAGTAACCATTATTCTCCTTAAATGAATAACCGTATTGCGATAGACATAATCCAATCATGTCTATGCTCAACGCAATCACCAAATGACAATTATTCAGGTTTAATACTAATCTTGATGGTAGAGGGAGCGATGCGATGTTTGATCAAATCAAACTTGGAAACACTTCCAACACATATCGTCAGCTCACCTTTAGCTAGTCTCCGTTTATTCCGTAGCTCTTTTATTTCGAGTTACTAACACTTAGCAACCGAACCGGTATCTTAATGCCCTAGTGCTACTAGGAGTACTAGGAAAGTACACATTAACATAATGTATATCCAATATACTTCTATCGACCTTGCCCGCCTTCTCATCTACCAAGTATTTAGGGTAATTCTGCTCCAGTGTCTGTTCCCCCTTTTACAGAAGCACTTAGTCTCGGGTTTGGGTTCAACCTTGGGTTTCTTCACTAGAGCAGCAGCTGATTTGCCGTTTCATGAAGTATCCCTTCTTGCCCTTGCCCTTCTTGAAACTAGTGGTTTCACCAACCATCAACAATTGATGCTCCTTCTTGATTTCTACTTTCGGTGTCAAACATCGTGAATACCTCAAGGATCATCATATATATCCCTGATATGTTATAGTTCATCACGAAGCTCTAGCAGCTTGGTGGCAATGACTTTGGAGAAACATCACTATCTCATCGGGAAGATCAACTCCCACTCGATTCAAGTGATTGTTGCACTCAGACAATCTGAGCACAACCTCAACGATTAAGCTTTTCTCCCTTAGTTTGCCGGCTAAGAAAATCGTCGGAGGTCTTATACCTCTTGACGTGGGCACGAGCCTGAAATCCCAATTTCAGCCCTTGAAACATCTCATATGTTCATGACGTTTTGAAAGCGTCTTTGGTGCCTCAACTCTAAACCGTTTAAGCGAACTATCACGTAGTTATCTAAGCGTGTATGTCCGATGTTCGCAACATCCACGAGCGGCGTTTGGGGTTCAACACACTGGCGGTGCATTAAGGACATAAGCTATCTCTTGTCCGCATAATCGCTCTTGTCAACTTTCAACTATATTTTCTCTAGGAACATATCTAAGCAGTGGAACTAAAGCGCGAGCTTACGACATAATTTGCAAAAGGTCTTTTGACTATGTTCAAGATAATTAAGTTCAACTTATGAACTCCCACTCGAGATAGACATCCCTACGGTCATCTAAGTGATTACATGATCCGAGTCAACTAGGCGTGTCCGATCATCACGTGAGACGGACTAGTCATCATCGGTGAACATCTTCATGTTGATCGTATCTACTATCGACTCATGCTCGACCTTTCGGTCTCGTGTTCCGAGGCCATGTATGCATACATGCTAGGCTCGTCAAGTTAACCCTAAGTGTTTGGCGTGTGTAAATCTGTCTTACACCCGTTGTATGTGAACGTAAGAATCCATCACACCCGATCATCACGTGGTGCTTAGAAGCGACGAACTTTATAGCGGTGCATAGTTAGGGGAGAACACTTATTGAAATTGTTGTAAGGGATCATCTTATTTACTACCGTCGTTCTAAGTAAACAAGATGCATAAACATAATAAACATCACATGCAATTATATATAGTAGTGACATGATATGGCCAATATCATATAGCTCCATTGATCTCCATCTTCGGGGCTCCATGATCATCATCGTCACCGGCATAACACCATGATCACCATCATCATGATCTCCATCATCGTGTCTTCATGAAGTTGTCTCGCCAACTATTACTTCTACTACTATGGCTACCGGTTAACAATAAAGTAAGTAATTACATGGCGTTGTTTAATGACACGCAGGTCATACAATAAATAAAGACAACTCCTATGGCTCCTGCCGGTTGTCATACTCATCGACATGCAAGTCGTGAATCCTATTACAAGAACATGATCAATCTCATGCATCACATGTCATTCATCACATTCTACTTGGCCATATCACATCACATAGCATACCCTGCAAAAACAAGTTAGACGTCCTCTAATTGTTGTTGCATGTTTTACGTGGCTGCTATGGGTTTCTAGCAAGAACGTTTCTTACCTACGCAAAACCACAACGTGATATGCCAATTGCTATTTACCCTTCATAAGGATCCTTTTCATCGAATCCGTTCCGACTAAAGTGGGAGAGCGGCACCCGCTAGCCACCTTATGCACCAAGTGCATGTCGGTCGGTGGAACACATCTCACGTAAAATGCGTGTAAGGTCGGTCCGGCCGCTTCATCCCACAATATCGTCGAAACAAGATTGGACTAGTAACGGTAAGCATATTGAACATCATCAACACCCACAACTACTTTGTGTTCTACTCGTGCAAAGAATCTACGCAATAGACCTAGCTCATGATGCCCTTTGGTGGGGAGCGTAGCAGAAATTCAAAATTTTCCTACGTGTCACCAAGATCTATCTATGGAGAAACCAGCAACGAGGGAAGAAGAGTGCATCTACATACCCTTGTAGATCGCTAAGCGGAAGCGTTCATGAGAATGGGGTTGAAGGAGTCGTACTCGTCGTGATCTAAATCACCGGAGATCCTAGTGCCGAACGGACGGCACCTCCGCGTTCAACACACGTACAGCCCGGTGACGTCTCCCACGCCTTGATCCAGCAAGGAGAGAGGGAGAGGTTGAGGAAGGCCCCGTCCAGCAGCAGCACAACGGCATGGTGGTGATGCAGGAGCGTGGCAATCCAGCAGGGCTTCGCCAAGCACCACGGGAGAGGAGGAGGAGGAGATGCAGGGCTGCGCCAATAGAGGGAGAAACTCATGTGTTGGGCAGCCCCAAAACCCCCACTATTTATACGAGGAGGGGAGGGGGCTGCGCCCCCTCTAGGGTTCCCTCCCCAGGGGTGGCGGCAGCCCCCAGATGGCAACTGGTGGCGGCCAGGTGGAGGGGAGAGGAGGCGCACTGGTATGGGCCCTAAGGCCCATCTCGCCTATAGGGTTTGCCCTCTCCTCTCCTTAGGCGCCTTGGGCCCCTTGTGGGCGCACCAGCCCACAGGGCTGGTTCCCTCCCACACTTGGCCCATGCAGCCCTCCGGGTTAGTGGCCCCACTTGGTAGACCTCAGGACCCTCCCGGTGGTCCCAGATGCTACCGATAAAACCCAAACTTGTCCGGTGACCAAAACAGGACTTCCCATATATAAATCTTTACCTCTGGACCATTCCGGAACTCCTCGCGACGTCCGGGATCTCATCCGGGACTCCGAACAACATTCGGTAACCACATACAAACTTCCTTTATAACCCTAAGCGTCATCGAACCTTAAGTGTGTAGACCCTACGGGTTCGGGAGACATGTAGACATGACCGAGACGTTCTCCGGTCAATAACCAATAGCGGGATCTGGATACCCATGTTGGCTCCCACATGTTCCACGATGATCTCATCGGTTGAACCACGATGTCAAGGACTCAATCGATCCCGTATACAATTCCCTTTGTCTAACGGTATTGTACTTGCCCGAGATTCGATCGTCGGTATCCCGATACCTTGTTCAATCTCGTTTCCGGCAAGTCTCTTTTACTCGTTCCGTAACACATCATCCCGTGATCAACCCCTTGGTCACATTGTGCACATTATGATGATGTCCTACCGAGTGGGCCCAGAGATACCTCACCGTTTACGGAGTGACAAATCCTAGTCTCGATTCGTGCCAACCCAATGACACTTTCGGAGATACGTAGTGCACCTTTATAGCCACCCGGTTACGTTGTGACGTTTGGTACACCCAAAGCATTCCTACGGTATCCGGGAGTTGCACAATCTCATGGTCTAAGGAAAAGATACTTGACATTAGAAAAGCTTTAGCATACGAACTACACGATCTTTGTGCTAGGCTTAGGATTGGGTCTTTTCCATCACATCATTCTCCTAATGATGTGATCCCGTTATCAATGACATCCAATGTCCATGGTCAGGAAACCGTAACCATCTATTGATCAAGTCATCTAGAGGCTTACTAGGGACATGGTGTTGTCTATGTACCCACACATGTATCTGAGTTTCCTATCAATACAATTATAGCATGGGTAATAAACGATTATCATGAACAAGGAAATATAATAATAACTAATTTATTATTGCCTCTAGGGCATATTTCCAACACACATATGCCCATGCGTTGCAACGGGAGATTTTTTTTGCGAGAAGCATCGGGAGAGAAAATTGATTTGTCCATCAAAACGGTCTCCGCAGCGGTGGAGCGACAGAGCGAGCGGTTACGGTGTTCTCGCGGGTCATGTTTGGGCCGCGAGATCTGATAGTGGTGGGGTTGGTCGGTGTGGTGGTCACCACTCAACTCGTGCCTTTTTTCCCTCGGGGTCCGCCTCCGTGTATAGGTTATGGTTGCCTCCCCATTTTGTGAATGCACGGTGACCTTCGGGGTATAGTTGCTTCGACCACTCTCTCCTACGAAAGCGTAATCAGATGCATTACTAATTAAGTGAATCCCATTTCATTGCCATAACCAGCGTATAAACAGGTAGTCCCTGCTTTACCAGGGTTTATTCTCTTCAATTATATTAGCACTTACTTGCCTACATTTTTTTAATCAGAGCCAAACCAGCATATCCTCTTTTATTGGCATGTGCCTACAATTTCTTTTAATTATGGCCAACCAACATATTATATTTTATCATCAAATGGCATGTGAGATGCACAATAGTTCGTGTCTGGGTTAGACCACTGGCAGTTACCAAAACGACGTGTGTTTGTGAGACACGAATAAAAATCCAAAACAACCGTCGAGTTGAAGGATTAGACTTATGGCCTCAATATCTCGACCTCGTGCTGATAGACATTCGAACAAACAGCTCCTGCTAAAACATGGACAACACGAATGTTTAAGGACATAATGTAGCTTAACATTCGAAAAAGTTTTTCATCTTTCTGATCTTTTTTAAGCTTTTCAAAAAATAAAGTAATAATTATGAAATTCTGAATATTCTTCAAAATGTGAACAACTTTTTTAAATCCCGATTCTTTTTCAAAAAAATGCGACCATTTTCGCATTTTGTTGTTGAAAATTTCAATAAATTTGGAAAAAGACAAACAAAACTTGAAATGTTTTTTGAATTTCACAAACATTTTTTGAAACCATGAACCTCTGTTTAAGAAAACATTTTTTTTAATTTGTGAACAATTTATGAAAATGGATACATGTTTTGAACATTGAGAATAATTTTCTTAACTTGTTTTTTAATACAAACAATACTTTAAATTTGTGAACAGTTCAATAAACATGTATATTTTTCGAATTTGTATTTTCTAAAATATAATTTATTTTGAAAATTTCAAACAGTTTTGGAAAACGTAAACATTTCTATAAAAATGCGAACATTTTTTTATTTTTGAAAAAAAACTGGAATGAGAAATAAAAATTTAAAGTTTCAAATATATTTCAAAATGAGAATAAAATTTTGAAATTCTGCTGATTTTATGAAAATTTAAAGAAAAACAGAATTCTGAAACTAAAAAATAGAATTTATGAAAAAGGAAAAGTAAAAATAAACTTGGAAAGAAAAAATGAAAAGTGCTCCCTCCATTCCTAAATATAGGTCTTTGTAGAGATTTCAACAAGTGACTATATATGGAGCAAAATGAGCGAAACCACACTCTAAAATATGTCTATATACATCGGTATGTGGTAGTCCATTTGAAATCTCTAAAAGGACTTATATTTAGGAAAGGAGGGAGTAGGTTAAAAGAAAATAAAGGAAAAGAAAAATAGAAATATAATAAAAAACAAAAACGGGCAGGCCCAATCTTTAGCGCCATGTGCGAAATTCTGACTATTTGCTGCCCCATGCGGTAAATAAAGATTCTCAGATGCATGGGCAGGAAACCAATGGGCTTGCTTTGCTGGGCTGCAGCGCGCGTGGCCCACGTACAAAATTCGGGATAAAAATGTTTTTGAAAATGGTAACATGTTTTGAACATTGAGAATAATTTTCTAAACTTTTTTTTCATACAAACAATACTTTAAATTTGTGAACATTTCAATAAACATGTATAGTTTTCGAATTTGTATTTTCTAAAATATAATTTATTTTGAAAATTTCAAACAGTTTTGGAAAACGTAAAAATTTCTATAAAAATGCTAACATTTTTTTAGTTTTGAAAAAAATTGGAATGAGAAATAAAAATTTAATTTTCCAAACATATTTCAAAATGAGAATAAAATTTTGAAATTCTGCTGATTTTATGAAAATTCAAATAAAAACAGAATTCTGAAACTAAAAAATAGAATTTATGAAAAAGGAAAAATAAAAATAAACTTGGAAAGAAAAAAATGAAAAGTCCTCCCTCCGTTCCTAAATATAGGTCTTTGTACAGATTTCAACAAGTGACTATATATGGAGCAAAATGAGCGAATCCACACTATAAAATATGTCTATATACATCGGTATGTGGTATTCCATTTGGAATCTCTAAAAGGACTTATATTTAGGAAAGGAGGTAGTAGGTTAAAAGAAAATAAAGGAAAAGAACAATAGAAATATAATAAAAAAACAAAAATGGGCAGGCCCAATCTTTAACGCCATGTGCGAAATTCTTACTATTTGCCGACCCATGCGGTAAATAAAGATTCTGAGATGCGTGGGCAGGAAACCAATGGGCTTGCTTTGCTGGGCTGCAGCGCGCGTGGCCCACGTACAAAATTCGGGATAAAATGTTTTTGAAAATGGAAACATGTTTTGAATATTGAGAATAATTATTCAAACTTGTTTTTTATTACAAACAATTTTTTAAATTTGTGAACATTTCAATAAACATGACCATTTTTCGAATTTGTATCATTTTATAAAATATAATTTATTTTGAAAATTTCAAACAGTTTTGAAAGGAAAAGAAAATTGAAACATAATAAAAAAAACCAAAACGGGCAGGCCCAATCTTTGGCGCCATGTGCGAAATTCTGACTATTTGCCGCCCCATGCGGTAAATAAAGTTTCTTAGATGCATGGGCAGGAAACCAATGGGCTTGCTTTGCTGGGCTGCAGCGCGCATGGCCCACATACAAAATTCGGGATAAAAATGTTTTTCTTTTCTAACAGATGGACGCGCAAAAATTTAGTACCACCTTGGATAGAACGAAAATCTTTTCGATGGTGAACGGATGAAAAAATTGGAGAAACACACCTTACTTTATTAGTAGGTATAGATTTGCGCCGAAAATTTAGAAATATTCAGAAAATAAATCATGTTCAATTTTCAGGTCATTCTGAGAACTTTTATTTTTTGGTCATTTTTTATTGCAGGGGAAATTAAGAAAACAGACAAAACATGGCATTTTATTTTATTTAACTAATAAAAACAGGGAATAAAAAGTAGGGACATAAGGTAGTGCTTACTGAATTCATCAACTTCATGCCGTTCAAAAATGATTCATTAATAAGGTTGATCAGGTCTTATTGACAACCACTTTCGATTAGCATGAAACCGAAGAACTTTTGTAAATTACTAAGTTACCTCAATGGGGATATGAATGTCGCCAACAATAAGCATT
Organism: Aegilops bicornis; assembly: GCA_021605145.1. NCBI lineage: Eukaryota > Viridiplantae > Streptophyta > Magnoliopsida > Poales > Poaceae > Aegilops > Aegilops bicornis. The sequence goes on from CM038671.1 coordinate 738,442,227, forward strand.
TCATATTTCTTTTTGGCAGTAGGTAGAGGTATTTGAAAACTTCCAATAGTGATTGTCGGAGATTTTTTCAATAACATTAATATCATTCACTTGGAATTATTTCTTCGGAAAATGCACCGTATGCTCATTACGATTAATAAGAAAACTGACCTTGCTTTTATTGCAATTAGTAACAGCCCCTGCAGTATTCAAGAAGGGTCTACCAAGGATAATCGACATGTTGTTGTCCTCGGGCATCTCAAATATAACAAAGTCAGTCAAAATAGTGACATTAGCAACAACAACGGGCACATCCTCACAGATACCGATAGGTATGGCAGTTGATTTGTCAGCCATTTGCAAAGATATTTCAGTAGGTGTGAGTTTGTTCAAATCAAGTCTTTTATATAAAGAGAAAGGCATAACACTAACACCAGCTCCTAAATCACACAAAGCATTTTTCACATAATTCTTTTTGATAGAGCAAGGTATAGTTGGTATTCCCGGATCTCCAAGTTTTTTAGGTACTCCATCTTTGAAAGTATAATTAGCAAGCATAGTGGAGATTTCATCTTCCGGTATTTTTCTCTTATTACTGATGATTTCTTTCATATACTTTGCATAAGGAGGCATTTTAAGGATATCAGTCAAGCGAGTAGGCAAAAAGACTGGCCTCAGCATTTTAGTAAATCGTTCAAATTCTTCATCATCTTTCTTTTAGTTGACTTGGGTGGAAAAGGCATAGGTTTTTTAACCCACGGTTCTCTTTCTTTACCGTGTTTCCTAGCCACAAAGTCTCTTCTATCATACCTTTTATTCTTAGGTTGTGGGTTATCAAGATCAACAGGTGGTTCTATCTCAACATCATTATCTGGTTCTTTTTCATTATTTGGTTGAGTGTCTTCATGAACCTCGTCATTGTCTTTTCATTATCACTAGGTGAGTGTTCATTACCAGATTGAGTTTCAGCATCAGAGATAGAAGTTTCATTTTCATTATCAGGAGGTTTTTCTATTTCAGGTTCACTAGAAGTGTGCAAAGTCCTATCATTTTTCTTCTTCTTTTTCTTTCTAGAAGGACTAGGTGCACTAGTGTTAGCTCTTTGTGAATCTTGTTCAATTCTTTTTGGGTGTCCCTTAGGATAAAGTGGTTCCTGAGTCGTTTTACCTCCTCTAGTTGCAACTCTAACAGCAAATTCATGCATATTATGATTCATTTCATCAAGTAATTCTCTTTGTGATTTAGCAACTTGTTCTAGTTGAGTTTGAACCATAGAAGCATGTTTTCCAACACCTCTAACATCATTTGATATTCTAAATAACAAGTCACTCAAGCGAGCAATCATATCAAAATTATATTTCAATTGTTTCATAACATTTGCATTGAAGTGATCTTGTTTCCTAATGTAGTTTTCAAACTCATAAAGGCATTGACTAGGATGCATATTGTGAGGATTATCATTTTCATTGAAATTCATAAGAGAATTTACCTCTGCCACCTTAGGCAGTGGTGGTGTATTAAGCCCATGTATTTCTTCAATAGGAGGTAAATTTGTAACATCCTCAGCTTTAATACCTTTTTCCTTCGTATATTTCTTTTGCCTCTTGCATATCTTCAGGACTGAGATATAATATACCCCTCTTCTTCAGAGTGGGTTTAGGCGGTGGTTCAAGAATAGTCCAATCGTCATAATTTTTCAATATATTATTCAATAATTCTTCATCTTGAGCAATAGTTCGTTCCCTGAAAACACAACCAGCAAAACTATCTAGGAAGTCCCTAGAAGCATCGGTTAGTCCATTATAGAAGATATCAAGTATTTCATTTTTCTTAAGAGAATGATCAGGCAAAGCATTAAGTAGCTAGGAAAGCCTCCCCCAAGCTTGTGGGAGACTCTCTTCTTTAGTTTGCACAAAGTTAAATATTTCCTGTAAGGTGGCTTGTTTCTTATGAGGAGGAAAATATTTTTCAGAGAAGTAGTAAATCATATCCTAGGGACTACGCACACAACCAGGAGTAAGAGTGTTGTACCAAGCTTTAGCATCACCCTTTAATGAGAAAGGAAATAATTTGAGGATAAAGTAATAGCGAGTTTTCTCATCATGAGTAAAAAGGGTGGCTATATCATTCAACTTAGTAAGATGTGCCACAACAGTTTCAGTTTCATAACCATGGAAAGGATCAGATTCAACCAAAGTAATTAACTCTGGGTCGACAGAGAATTCATAATCCTTGCCATCAATAAAGATAGGTGAAGTAGCAAACTTAGGATCACATTTCATTCTAGCATTCAGAGATTTTTCTTTATACTTGCATAGTAGTTTCTCTAGATCATATCTATCCTTGCAAGCAAGAATATCTTTAGTTGTTTCTTCACTCATAACATAACCTTCCGATACCTTAGGCAATTCATATCTCGGAAGGCTAGTTCTAGCAGGTGTTTCAGGAGATTCGGTTTCAAGCTCATCATCAGATTATACAACATCATGTTGTATTACTCTAGCAATTTGTGCATCAAGAAAATCACCAAGTGGCACATCATCATTATCAAGCAAGGTACTAGCATCATCATAAGCATCATTCATAGTAGAAGTAGCATCATCAATAACTTGCGACATATTAGAATTAATAGCATGTGGTGGTGTTGCAAGTTTGCTCATAACAGAAGGTGAATCTAAAGCAGAACTGGATGGCAGTTCCTTACCTCCCCTCGTCTTTGAGGGATAAATCTTAGTCTTTGGATCCTTCAGATTCTTCATAGTGATAATATGATAATAATCCCAAGTGACTCAACAAATATAGCTATGCTCCCCGGCAACAACGCCAGAAAAAGGTCTTGATAACCCACAAGTATAGGGGATCGCAACAGTTTTCGAGGGTAAAGTATTCAACCCAAATTTATAGATTCGACACAAGGGGAGCCAAAGAATATTTGAAGGTATTAGCAGCTGAGTTGTCAATTCAACCACACCTGGAGATTAATTATCAGCAGCAAGTAATCAGTAGCACAGTAATATGATAGTTTTAATAATAGTGACAAAGACAGCGATACTTGATATGATGATAGCGATAATTTTGTAGCAAGTGTAACTTGATGGCGATAGCAATAGTAACTTAGCGAAACAATATAGGATAAATTAAGAGGCATTGGATCGGTGACTTGTTGGATGATATTCATCATGTGACAGTTATAACCTAGGGCGATACGGCACTAGCTCTAGTTCATCGATATAACGTAGGCATGTATTCCGTAAATAGTCATACAAGCTTTACTAAAAGAACTTGCATGACATCTTTTGTCCTACCCTCCCGTGGCAGCGGGGTCCATATTGGAAACAAAGGGATATTAAGGCCTCCTTTTAATAGAGAACCGGAACAAAGCATTAACACATAGTGAATACATGAACTCCTCAAACTACGGTCATCACCGAGAGTGGGCCCGGTTGTTGTCACTCCAGGGTTGTCGGATCATAACATGTAGTAGGTAACTATAACTTGCAAGATCGTATCTAAAACATGGATATAATGATGAATTCATAAACGGTTCAGATCTGAGTTCGTGGCACCGGGCCCAAAGTGGCAATCATTAAGCATAGCAAAGTCATAGCAACATCAATCTAAGAACATAGTGGATACTAGGGACCAGGCCCTAACTAAACTAACTTGATTACATGATGAATCTCATCCAACTCCTCACCGACCAGCGAGCCTACAAAGGAAGTACTCACTCCCAGTGGGGAGCATCATGGAATTGGCAATGGAGAAGGGTTGGTGATGACGGAGAACGAAGACCCCCCCTCTCCGGAGCCCCAAATGGACTCCAGATCTGCCCTCCCGAGGAAGAACAGGGCTTGGCGGCGGCTCCGTCTCGTGGAATGTGATAATTCTTTCTCCCTAATTTTTCTCCAAAAATAAGAATTTATAGCGTCGGTTTCAGGGTCAGCGGGGCCACCAGGTGGGTACAACCCACCTGGGCACGCCAAGCGAGGGGGGCGCGCCCCTGGTTGGTTGTGCCCACCTAGGGGCCCCTCTCTGGTGGGTCTTGTCTCTAGAAATTATATTTTATTCCATAAAAAATCCTCGCAAAGTTTCGTTCCATTCCGAGAACTTTTATTTCTGCACAAAAACTATACCATGGTAGTTCTGCTGAAAACAACGTCAGTCTGGGGTTAGTTTCATTCAAATCATGCAAATTAGAGTCCAAAACAAGAGGAAAAGCGTGAGAAAAAGTAGATACGTTGGAGACGTATCAGCAAACCTGCTCCACAAATTTGTTCCACATATATCAAGTGCATATCAGGATGTTCGGTTCCATCTCCTGCATAAGGATTAGCTAGCAGTAGTTCTATCATACCCGAAGGAATTTCATATTCAATATTTTCAGTAGGTGCAGTAGGTTGAGGGGTAGCTAATTGTGGTTCCAGACGAGGTGAAGATACCCCGAACAAACCCCTCAAAGGATTATTTTCCATAGTAACAAGTGACAATAAATTTCAGCACACTATATAAATGTTTCCTTACCAAATTCCACTTACCAAAGGCGCTTCACTCCCCGGCAACGGCACCAGAAAATAGCCTTGATGACCCACAAGTATAGGGGACCAATTGTAGCTCTTTTCGATAAGTAAGAGTGTCAAACCCAACGAGGAGCAGAAGGAAATGACAAGTAGTTTTCAGTAAGGTAATGTCTGCAAGTGCTAAAATTGTAAGTAGCGGAGTAGTTTGATAGCAAGATAATTTGTAACGAGCAAGCAACGATAGTAGTAACAAATATGCAAAAAGGTAGCACAATCCTTTTGAGGCAAAGGACAGGCCAAAACGGTCTCTTATGATAAGCAAAGCATTCTTGAGGGTACACAGGAATTTCATCTAGTCACTTTCATCATGTTGGTTCGATTTGTGTTCGCTACTTTGATAATTTGATATGTGGGTGGACCGGTGCTTAGGTGCGGTTCTTACTTGAACAAACCTCGTACTTATGATTCACCCTCCCGCAAGCATCCACAACTATGAGAAAAGTATTAAGAATAAATTATAAACATAGCATTAAACTTTTGGATCCAATCGGTCCCTTACGGACTAGCGCATAAACTAGGGTTTAAGTTTTTGTCACTCTCGCAACCCATCATCTAATTGCTAATTGATGTCTACTACACAACCTTCTTCTTGTAGACGTTGTTGGGCCTCCAAGTGCAGAGGTTTGTAGGACAGTAGCAAATTTCCCTCAAGTAGATGACCTAAGGTTTATCAATCCATGGGAGGCGTAGGATGAAGATGGTCTCTCTCAAGCAACCCTGCAACCAAATAACAAAGAGTTTCTTGTGTTACCAACACACCCAATACAATGGTAAATTGTACAGTGATACGTCTCCGTCGTATCTACTTTTCCAAATACTTTTGCTCTTGTTTTGGACTCTAACTTGCATGATTTGAATGGAACTAACCCGGACCGACGCTATTTTCAGCAGAATTACCATGGTGTTATTTATGTGCAGAAACAAACATTCTCGGAATGACCTGAAACTCCACGGACAACTTTTCGGAAATAATAAAAAATCCTTGCCAAAGAAGAAGACCAGGGGGGCCACACCCTGTCCACGAGGGTGGGGGCGCGCCCTCCCCCCTAGGGCGCGCCCCCCTACCTCGTGGGCCCCCTGGAGCTCCTCCGACGCCAACTCCAACTCTATATATTTGCTTTCGGAGAGAAAAAAAATTAAGGAGAATAAATCATCGCGTTTTACGACACGGAGCCGCCGCCAAGCCCTAAAACCTCTCCGGAGGGCTGATCTGGAGTCCATTCGGGGCTCCGGAGAGGGGGATCCGTCGCCGTCGTCATCATCAACCATCCTCCATCACCAATTTCATGATGCTCACCGCCGTGCGTGAGCAATTCCATCGTATGCTTGCTGGACAGTGATGGGTTGGATGAGATTTATCATGTAATCGAGTTAGTTTTGTTAGGGTTTGATTAGTATCCACTATGTTATGAGATTGATGTTGATATGACTTTGCTATGCTTAATGCTTGTCACTAGGGCCCGAGTGCCATGATTTCAGATCTGAACCTATTATGTTTTCATGAATATATGTGAGTTCTTGATCCTAAATTGCAAGTCTATAGTCACCTACTATGTGTTATGATCCGGCAACCCCGAAGTGACAATAATCGGGACCACTCCCGGTGATGACCATAGTTTGAGGAGTTCGTGTATTCACTATATGCTAATGCTTTATTCCGGTTCTCTATTAAAAGGAGGCCTTAATATCCCTTAGTTTCCATTAGGACCCCGCTGCCACGGGAGGGTAGGACAAAAGATGTCATGCAAGTTCTTTCCCATAAGCACGTATGACTATATTTGGAATACATGCCTGCATTATATTGATGAATTGGAGCTAGTTCTGTGTCACCCTATGTTATGACTGTTACATGATGAACCGTATCCGGCATAGTTATCCATCACTGATCCAACGCCTACGAGCTTCTCCTATATTGGTTCTCGCTTATTTACTTTTCCTTTGCTACTGTTACAATCACTACAAAACACCAAGAAATATTACTTTTGTTGCCGTTGCCTTTTGTTACCGTTACCACTACTATCATATTACTTTGCTACTAAACACTTTGCTGCAGATACTAAGTTATCCAGGTGTGGCTGAATTGACAACTCAGTTGCTAATACTTGAGAATAGTCTTTGGCTCCCCTTGTGTCGAATCAATAAATTTGGGTTGAATACTCCCTCAAAACTGTTGCAATCCCCTATACTTGTGGGTTATCAAGACTAATTTCTGGCGCCGTTGCCGGGGAACATAGCTCTATTCTTTGAGTCACTTGGGATTTATATCTGCTGGTCACTATGAAGAACTTGAAAGACGCTAAGACAACAATTTATCCCTCAACTACGAGGGGAGGTAAGGAACTGCCATCTAGCTCCTTCTGTTTTGAGTAAGCTTGCGACACCTAAACCTGCTTCTTCTATTCATTATGATATGGCGCATGTTATTGATGATGCCACTTCTGCTATGCATGATACTTATGATGAAACTACTTCTATGCTTGATACTACTGTGCCCCTTAGTGAATTTCTTGATGAACAAATTGCTAGGGCTAGAGAGAAAGAAATTATTGATACTGATTATAATGATGAAAGTGATGATGAAGATAGGCCTGTTATTCTTGATGGTTATATTTTTGGTAAAGAAGCTTCTGCTGCTATTTTTGCTTGCAAAGATAACAATGAGCTTAGAAGGTTATTAGCTAAATGGAGTAAGGGATCTCTTAGAGATAGAATGAAACCTAGCCCTGCTTTTGCTACTTCACCTATTTGTGTTGCCGATAAGGATTATGAATTCTCTGTTGATCCTGATATAATTACTTTGGTTGAATCTGATCATTTTCATGGCTATGAATCTGAAACTGTTGTGGCACATCTTACTAAATTAAATGATATAGCCACCCTGTTCACTAATGATGAGAGAAGTCGCTACTTATATATCCTTAAAATATTTCCGTTCTCATTAAAGGGTGATGCTAAGATATGGTTTAATTCTGTTGATCTTGGTTGTGTGCGTAGTCCCCAGGATATGTTTTATTACTTCTCTGCTAAATATTTCCCTGCTCATAAGAAACAAGCTGCCTTGAGGGAAATATACAACTTTGTGCAAATTGAAGAAGAGAGTCTCCCACAAGCTTGGGGGAGGCTTCTCAAGTTACTTAATGCTTTGGCTGATCATCCTCTTAAGAAAAATGAAATACTTGATATCTTTTATAATGGACTAACCGATGCTTCCAGAGATTACCTGGATAGTTGTGCTGGTTCTGTTTTCAGGGAAAGAACACCGGATGATGCTGAAATTCTATTGAATAATATGTTGACAAATGAAAATAATTGGACACTTCCTGAGCCAGCTCCTGCTCCAATTACTGAGCCTATTCTTAAACCAACTCCTAAGAAGAGAGGTGTTCTATTTCTCAGTCCTAAAGACATGCAAGAGGCAAAGAAATCCATGAAAGAAAAAGGTGTTAAAGCTGAAGATGTTAAGAATTTACCTCCTATTGAAGAAATACATGGTCTTAATTTACCGCATGTTGAAGAACCTCCAGGTCTTGATAACCCAACACATGTAGTAAAGGTAAATTCTCTCTATAGTTTTGATGAAGGTGATATTCCTCACTATAAGTCTGCTAGACAATGCTTAGAAGAGTTTTATTGTCAAGCAAGAAAACTTCAATGCTTATTTTGGTAGACAATTGAAATATAATTCCGATATGATTAAACACTTGGGTGATTATATGGCTGATGTTAGATGTGAACTTAAACTTGTTAGTAAACATGCTTCTATGGTTACCACTCAAGTAGAACAAGTACTTAAAGCTCAAAATGATTTGCTCAATGAAATGAATAGTAAGAAGAATGATTATGCTGTTAGAGTGGCTACTAGAACTGGTAGAATGACTCAGGAACCTTTGTATCCTGAAGGCCACCCTAAGAGAATTGAGCAAGATTCTCATAGAAATAATATTGATGCACCTAGTTCTTCTAAAAGGAATAAAAACAAAAATGATGGACTTTGAAAACTTCTAGTGAACCTATTGCTGAACCACTTGAGAATCCAAATGATATCTCTATTTCTGATGCTGAAACGCAATCGGGTAATGAACATGAACCTAATGAAAATGTTAATGATGGTGCTCAACCTAGTAATGATAATGTAGATATTGAACCTGCTGTTGATCTTGATAACCCACAATCAAAGAATCAACATCATGATAAGACAGACTTTGTTGCTAGGAAACATGGTAAAGAAAGAGAACCTTGGGTTCAGAAACCCGTGCCTTTTCCTCCCAAACCATCCAAGCAAAAGGATGAGGAGGATTTTGAGCGCTTTGTTGAAATGATTAGACCTATCTTTTTGCGTATGCGATTAATATGCTCAAAATGAATCCTTATGCTAAATATATGAAAGATATTGTCACTAATAAAAGAGAGATACCGGAAGCTGAAATTTCCACCATGCTTGCTAATAATACTTTTAAGGGTGGAATATCAAAGAAACTTGGAGATCTAGGAGTACCTACTATACCATGCTCCATTAAAAGAAATTATGTTAAAACTGCTTTATGTGATCTTGGAGCCGGTGTTAGTGTTATGCCTCTCTCTTTATATCGTAGACTTGATTTGAATAAGTTGACACCTACTGAAATATCTTTGCAAATGGCTGATAAATCAACTGCTATACATGTCGGTATATGTGAGGATGTGCTGTTGTGGTTGCAAACGCGTTACTATTTTAACGGACTTTGTTATTCTTGATATTCCCGAGGACGATAGTATGTCTATTATTCTTGGAAGACCTTTTCTGAATACTGCAGGGGCTGTTATTGATTGCAACAAAGGCAATGTCACTTTTCATGTTAACGGTAATGAGCACACGGTACACTTTCCGAGGAAACAACCTCAAGTTCATAGTATCAACTCTATTGGAAAAATTCCATCGATTATGTTTGGAGGTTTTGAATTTCCTATTCCTACTGTCAAGAAGAAATATGATATTCTTATTATTGGGGATGTGCATATCCCCGTTGAGGTAACATAGTGTTATTTGAAATATCTCTGGTTCCATGTTAGTCGGAATGAGTTTGTTAACAAGACCTGATCAACCTTGTTAGTAGATTCCTTTTGATGAGCATGAGATGGATGAAACTAGAAGCACAACCCTCTGTACCCTCTTTATACTTTCTGTTATTTAGTTAAAATAAAGTAAAAATAGTATTTTTCTGTCTGTTTTCTGATTTATCTGTGCAATATAAAAATACCCCGAAAATAAAAGTCCTCCAAATGCCGTGCCAATTTAATATGATTTTTTCTAGAATATTTGAGAATTTTTGGAACTGAGAACACAGCAGGGGGGTCAACCACACAGGCACGAGGGTGGAGGGCGCGCCCTACCCCCCAGGGCGCGCCCCCTGCCTCGTGGGCCCACGGTGGCCCTCCTCCACTTATTCCTGCACTCATACAGTCCTTCTTCCTCCCACAAACACCAATATCCAGCTCAAGCACGAGTTCTAGCTCACTTTGTTGTGATTTTCGATCTCCTTGCCCAAAGCACCTCTCACAAAACTGCTTGGGGAGATTGTTCCTTGGTATGTGACTCCTCCATTGGTCCAATTAGTTTTTGTTCTAGTGCTTTAGTCTTTGCAAATTTGTGTTGCATAGGTGACCATGTTCTTGAGCTTGCATGTCAAATTTATATGGTTCCAAGTAGTTCTAATGCTTGATAGAGGCTCTAGGCACTTGTAGGAGTAGTTGTTATCAATTTTATTGAAGTTGGTTCACTTTTGTTTGAAGTTACTAAAAATTTCAGAAATTTTTTAAAGGAAGAAATATGCTTAGGAAAATGTTCCAAGGTGGTTCTTCAAGGAAGCAAGGACCCAGGCTTGCAATGCGTGATGCTGACGAGGAACCACCAAGAGATGCTCAGTCTTGGCCTCGTGAATGGCCTTGGAAAATTTTATGGATCGGCGGAACCAAAGAAGAATTTAACGCATATTTGCGTAATGCCGATCTTGTGAGCTTTGAGGCAGACAAATGCCCCCAGTACCATCAAATCACTAGTTCATTTGTGAGGAGGTTTGAATTTTCATCTTCACGTAATTCTCCTACTGTCATGTTTGATCTTTATGACAAATCTTATACCAAGGACTTAGAGGATTTCACTTCTGCTTGCAAACTTCCACAATGGGGTAGTGCTAGTGATCCCCGTAAATCTGAATTTAGAGACTTTCTTGCTGGTATAACCATAGGGGAATCTAGAGATATAACGCAAGCTACCATAGGGAGCATTCACTTTCCTGCTATACATTATTTTGCTCTCTTCATAGGTAGGTGCATAACTGGTAAGGATGAAGCATGTCATATGTGTGTGCCTGACCTCAGTATTCTTAGGAGTGCTGTGTTAGGAGACCAATCTTATCATATGGGAGCCATTGTAGCACGTAGGTTGCATCATAATAGATATAATGGAGATTTCTTTGGAGGAAGTTATGCAACCCGCTTAGCTAATTTTCTTGAGGAGGACGTTCGTGAGGATGATATGGAGTTGCCTCCTACTTATTTAGATTCTAATTCTATGGTCTCTCACCAGTTTGTTGAGAGGAATGAATCACCTCTCTTATATCGACTAATCTTTGACAAACGGCGTGTTGTCCGTATTACTCTCCCTGCTCCTGCCTTCTTTGATTATCAGGCAAAATGAAGATACATTATTACCAGAGAGGAGGCAGATGAGTATGAGAGGAGAGAAGAGGCAGCCCGACGCCACGCTGCAGCTCAGGCGGCGATAGCCGCTGCATCATAGTATGACCCCAGCTACACCTACGGATATCCGCCAGGCCATCCTTGGCAATGAACCAACTTAGGACAAAAGCCTAAGCTTGGGGAGTACGTATTTCTCACCGACATTGTATTTATGTTCACACACTCATTGCTAGATGTCGGTGCTCATACTTTTTCACTGTAATATCCATGCTAGTTTATTTTCTTTTTCTTGCTTTCTTCTTGTGTGTTTGTTAAACCTTAAGAAAAAACAAAAAAAATTAGTGATAGCTTTTAGTTAGTTTACTTTTCTTGTTGTAGTAGTAATAATTAAAATAAAACCCAAAAAAAATATTTCCCCTTCTTCTTTTGCTTGTTGGGAGCTTTCCTGTGTAAATAGTTTTATTTCTTTTCTTTGGGGGTCGATGGGAGAAGACCATGATTAAATTGTTGAAGTGGCTCTTATATGCATTACTGTTGATTTAACCAAGAGCCCATATTGCCTTGTCTTCTCCTGTTTATTGAATGCTCGCAGATTCCAGCTTAGTCCAATGCACGTGCACTCTTATTATTTTTACATCGTTCGGTCGTGCAAGTGAAAGGCAATTATGATGATATATGATCGACTGATTGAGAAGAGAAAAACTGGTATGAACTCGACCTCTCTTGTTTTTTGTAAATATGATGAGTTCATCGTTCCTGATTCAGCCTATTATGAATAAACATGTTCGCAATGACAATTAGAGATTATAGTTGCTCATTCCATGCTTGATTAGCTATGAGTTATAATGGTTTACCTTGCATGCCAACATGCTATTAAAATGGTTGTGATGTGGTATAGTGGGGTGGTATCCTCCTTTGAATGATTTAAGTGACTTGACTTGGCACATGTTCACACATGTAGTTGAAACAAAATCAACATAGCCTTCACGATATTTATGTTCATGGTGGATTATATCCTACTCATGCTTGCATCCAATGTTTATTAATTTTAATGCATGTTCATGGCTGTTGTCGCTTTCTAGTTGGTCGCTTCCCAGTCTTTTGCTAGCCTTCACTTGTACTAACCAGGAATACTGCTTGTGCATCCAATCCCTTAAACCCCAAAGTTATGCCATATGAGTCCATCATACCTTCCTATATGCGGTATTTACCTACCGTTCCAAGTAAATTTGTATGTGCCAAACTCTAAACCTTCAAATAAACATTCTGTTTTGTATGCTCGAATAGCTCATGTATCAACTAGGGTTGTCCGTATCTTCCATGCTAGGTGGGTTATTCTCAAGAGGAGTGGACTCCGCTTCTCATTCACGAGAACATGGCTGGTCACCGGGATGCCCAGTCCCATGCTTTATGCAAACTAAATCAAAATTAATTGCAAATAAAACTCCCCCTGGGACTGTTGTTAGTTGGAGGCACTCGTTGTTTCGAGCAAGCCATGGATTGATGCTTGTTGGTGGAGGGGGGGTATAAATTTTACCATTCTGTTTGGGAACCGCCTATAATGTGTGTAGCATGGAAGATATCGCCATCTCTTAGTTGCTATGTTGACAATGAAACTATGCCGCTCAAAATATTATTTATCTCTATTTCAAAACCGAGCTCTGGCACCTCTACAAATCCCTGCTTCCCTCTGCGAAGGGCCTATCTATTTACTTTTATGTTGAGTCATCACCCTCTTATTAAAAGCACTAGTTGGAGAGCATAGCTGTCATTTGCATCCATTACTGTTAATTTATATTGGGTATGACTATGATTGGATCTCTTTTACCATGATGTACAATGTCTAGTCAGTCCTTGATCTTTAAAGGTGCTCTGCATTTATGTTTTGCGGTCTCAGAAAGGGCTAGCGAGATACCATCTTGTTATATCATATTATGATTGTTTTGAGAAAGTGTTGTCATCCGAGATTTATTATTATGACTCGCTAGTTGATTATGCCATTGATATGAGTAAATATGAGACCTGAGAATTATTGCAAATATGGTTAGTTATAATCTTTGCTGAAAACCGGAATGCTGGCTTTACATATTTACAACAACAAGAGCAAACAGAGTTTATAAAAGTTTTTCTTTATCTCTTTCAGTTTATCAACTGAATTGCTTGAGGACAAGCAAAGGTTTAAGCTTGGGGGAGTTGATACGTCTCTGTCATATCTACTTTTCCAAACACTTTTGCCCTTGTTTTGGACTATAACTTGCATGATTTGAATGGAACTAACCTGGACAGACGTTGTTTTCAGCAGAAGTGCTATGGTGTTATTAATGTGCAGTAACAAAAGTTCTCGGAATGACCTGAAACTCCACGGAACAACTTTTCGGAAATAATAAAAAATCCTTGCCAAAGAAGAAGACCAGGGGGCCCACACCCTGTCCACGAGGGTGGGGGCGCGCCCTCCCCCCTAGGGCGCGCCCCCACCTCGTGGGCCCCCTGGAGCTCCTTCGAGGCCAACTCCAACTCTATATATTTGCTTTCTGGGAGAAAAAAATCAAGGATAAGAAATCATCGCGTTTTACGATACGGAGGGGCCGCCAAGCCCTAAAACCTCTCGGGAGGGCTGATCTGGAGTCCGTTCGGGGCTCCGGAGAGGAGGATTCGTCGTCGTCATCATCATCAACCATCCTCCATCACCAATTTCATGATGCTCACCGTCGTGCGTGAGTAATTCCATCGTAGGCTTGCTGGACGGTGATGGGTTGGATGAGATTTATCATGTAATCGAGTTAGTTTTGTTAGGGTTTGATCCCTAATATCCACTATGTTCTGAGATTGATGTTGCTATGACTTTTCTATGCTTAATGCTTGTCACTAGGGCCCGAGTGCCATGATTTCAGATCTGAACCTATTACGTTTTCATGAATATATGTGAGTTCTTGATCCTATCTTGCAAGTCTATAGTCACCTACTATGTGATATGATCCGGCAACCCCGAAGTGACAATAATCGGGACCACTCCCGGTGATGACCATAGTTTGAGGAGTCTATGTGCTAATGCTTTGTTCCGGTTCTCTATTAAAAGGATGACTTAATATCCCTTAGTTTCCATTAGGACCCCGCTGCCACGGGAGGGTAGGACAAAAGATGTCATGCAAGTTCTTTTCCATAAGCACGTATGACTATATTTGGAATACATGCCTACATTACATTGATGAATTGGAGCTAGTTCTGTGTCACCCTATGTTATGACTGTTACATGATGAACCGCATCCGTCATAGTTATCCATCACTGATCCAACGCCTACGAGCTTCTCCTATGTTGGTTCTCGCTTATTTACTTTTCCTTTGCTACTGTTACAATCACTACAAAACACCAAAAATATTACTTTTGTTATCGTTACCTTTTGTTACCGTTACCACTACTATCATATTACTTTGCTACTAAACACTTTGCTGCAGATACTAAGTTATCCAGGTGTGGCTGAATTGACAACTCAGTTGCTAATACTTGAGAATATTCTTTGGCTCCCCTTGTGTCGAATCAATAAATTTGGGTTGAATACTCTACCCTCGAAAACTGTTGCGGTCCCCTATACTTGTGGGTTATCATATACGTGCACTAGTTCGGCGAAGAGATGGTGATACAAGTGCAATATGGATGGTAGATATAGGTTTTTGTAATCTGAAAATATAAAAACAGCAAGGTAACTAATGATAAAAGTGAGCACAAACGGTATTGCAATGCTAGGAAACAAGGCCTAGGGTTCATACTTTCACTAGTGCAAGTTCTCTCAACAATAATAACATAATTGGATCATATAACTATCCCTCAAAGATGCAACAAAGAGTCACTCCAAAGTCACTAATAGTGGAGAACAAACGAAGAGATTATTGTAGGGTACGGAACCACCTCAAAGTTATCCTTTCTGATCGATCTATTCAAGAGTCCGTAGTAAAATAGCACGAAGCTATTCTTTCCATTTGATCTATCATAGAGTTCGTACTAGAATAACACCTTAAGACACAAATCAACCAAAACCCTAATGTCACCTAGATACTCCAATGTCACCTCAAGTATCCTTGGGTATGATTATACGATATGCATCACACATTCTCAGATTCACCTATTCAAACCAACACAAAGTACTTCAAAGAGTGCCCCAAAGTTTCTACCGGAGAGTCAAGACGAAAACGTGTGCCAACCCCTATGCATAGGTTCATGGGCGGAACCCGCAAGTTGATCACCAAAACATACATCAAGTGAATCACGTGATATCCCATTGTCACCTCAGATACGCACGGCAAGACATACATCAAGTGTTCTCAAATCATTAAAGACTCAATCCGATAAAATAGCTTCAAAGGCAAAACTCAATCCATTACAAGAGAGTAGAGGGGGAGAAACATCATAAGATCCAACTATAATAGCAAAGCTCGCGATACATCAAGATAGTATCATCTCAAGAACACGACAAAGAGAGATCAAACACATAGCTACTGGTACATACCCTCAGCCCCGAGGGTTAACTACTCCCTCCTCATCATGGAGAGCGCCGGGATGATGAAGATGGCCACCGGTGAGGGTTCCCTCCCATAGGTGCCGAACAGGTCCCGATTGGTTTTTGGTGGCTACAGAGGTTTGCGGCGGCGGAACTCCCGATCTCTTCTATTCCCCGATGGTTTTAGGGTATATTGGTGTATATAGGAGGAAGAAATGCGTCAGGGGAGCCACGAGGGGCCCACGAGGGTGGAGGGCGCGCCCAGGGGGTGGGCGCGCCCCCCCTGCCTCGTGCCCTCCTCGTTGATCCCCTGACGTGCACTCCAAGTCTCCTGGATTGCTTCCATTCCAAAAATAACTCTCCCGAAGGTTTCATTCCGTTTGGACTCCGTTTGATATTTCTTTTCTTCGAAACACTGAAACAAGGGGAAAAACAGGGAGGCACTTTGGGCTCTGGGTTAATAGGTTAGTCCCAAAAATAATATAAAAGTGTATAATAAATCCCATAAACATCCAAGATGGATAATATAATAGCATGAATACTTCATAAATTATAGATACGTTGGAGACCTATCAGCATCCCCAAGCTTAATTCCTGCTCGTCCTCGAGTAGGTAAATGATAAAAGAAATAATTTATGAAGTATGAATGCTAGCAGGTGCACAAGTTTGATCAATGATAATTTCAATCACCTTTTCTAGCATCATTATATGTCATAACGGTAGCTCAACTCATAAAACTTTTCATGATCAAGTAACAAGCTATTCACATATTAAAGCATAGACCATAAACTCTCTTGAAAACTTACAAGCTATGTTCTCAGTAATCAAACAATTGCAATTCATCTTATTTTCAGGAAGGGTCTATGTAAGAGCTTTGATTTAGCAAATCCCACACACTCAACTATCATATAGTCTTCCATGATTGCTACCACTCAAAGAATATTTTTAGAACAAATAGCATCCATCAAACACAGAGAAAGATAGGGGCTTAATGTTTCGCCTCCCAACCTTTTACCTCGAGGGTAATGTCAACAGTAATAATTCATGCTCAAATATATTTGAATGGCCATATATGCTTAGATCTTTCCATCACATGATGCTTGCCAACTAAAGAGTAGGTTGGAATGAGAAGGAATACTATTGACTCTTGCATAAAAGTAAAAGATAGGCCCTTCGCAGAGGGAAGCAGGGATTTGCAGAGGTGCCAGAGCTCGAAGCTAAAACAGAGATGAAAATAATTTTGAGAGGTATGCTTTCATCGTCAACATAACGACCAAGAGTTCCCAATATCTTCCATACTAGATACATTATAGGCGGTTCCCACACAGAAAGGTAAAGTTTTTACTCCCCCTCCACCAAATTCACACTCCACGGCTTGTCTGAAACAACGGGTGCCGTCCAACTATCAACATTCCTGGGGGAGTTTTGTTTGCAATTATTTTTGATTTGATTTCGATCTTTGGATCATGGGACTGGGCATCCCGGTTACCAGCCATTTTTCTCGTGAATGATGAGCAGAGTCCACTCATCGTGAGAATAACCCACCTAGCATGGAAGATACTGACAGCCTCTAGTCGCTACATGAGCGATTCAGGCATACAAAACGGATTATTATTTGAAGGTTTAGAGTTTGGCACATGCAAATTTACTTGGAACGGCAGGTAAATACCGCATATAGGTAGATATGGTGGACACTCATGGAAGGAACTTGGTTCAAGGAATTTGGATGCACAAGCAGTATTCCCGCTTAGTACAGAAATTTTGGCTAGCAAAGGATTCTAAATAGCAAGCACCACATGTTAGATGATCCATAACAATATAACTTCTATACAAATATACCCAAGCATAACTCATTATGTTGTCTTCCTTGTCCAACTTCAGCTAATTTGCTCAGGTTTGGAAATAATTAATGGGGCTCACAATCATAGAAGATGTCCAAGATAGTATATATGTATATGTGTGAAATCTCTCTTCCTTCAGTATTCTTTCATGAATTGTTCAAGTGACCAACACGATGTTCGCTAACCTTCAAAAAAATTACCACCTCTACTTCTTATATGTGAAGGCATTACTCCCCATGGGAAAGGCATATGAAACATATATAACTTCAGGTTTATGACATTCAAATCATTCAACCATTTACTTAGAGGATATAAGTGAAGCACACGAGTAAATGACAAACTACTCCAAAAAGATATAAGTGAAGATCAATGAGTAGTTAAATAATTATGTAGTCATGTGAAGACTCTCTCTCTCTCTCTCTCTAATTTAAGAATTTCAGATCTTGGGATACTATTAAAACAGCAAGCAAACAAAATAAAACAACATTTCAAGGATAGCACTCATCATGTGAAGAAGCAAAAACTTAGGCTCAACCGATACTAACCGATAATTGTTGAAGAAGAAAGGTTGGATGCCTACCGGGGCATCCCCAAGCTTAGATGCTTGAGACTTCTTGAAATATTATCTTGGGATTCCTTGGGAATCTCCAAGCTTGAGCTTTTGTGTCTCCTTAATTCCTCTCACATCACGGTCTCCCTAAATCTCAAGAGCTTCATCCACACAAAACTCAACAAGGACTTGTGAGATAAGTTAGTATAAACCAATGCAAAAAACTTATCATACTCTACTGTAGAAAATCACTAAAATTATTATTAAACATTTCATACTAAATGCCTCTGAATATTTAATAATCCTATCCTCAAATAGAATCATTAAACAAGTAAACATATGCAAACAATGCAAACATAACAGCAATCTGCCAAAACAGGACAGTCTGTAAAGAATGCAGCAAGATCCATACTTCCCTAGCTCCAAAAATTATGAAAGAAAATTCCCACTGTAGTAAATTTATCAGAGCTTATTATGCATAAGGTTTCAACATTTTATCATATTCTGACTTTTCTAGGGAATTTTCGCAACAGCGGTAAACTTTCTGTTTTAAAACAGCAACATGTATAGTTGCAAAATAAGCATGGTAAAGGCTATCCTTGACATTTTTATTGAAAATAGAGATGAAAAACATTATTCTAAATAACAGAAAGCAAATACTAACAAAATAAAATGACGCTCCAAGCAAAACACATATCATGTGGTGAATAAAAATATAGCTCCAAGTAAAGTTACCGATGAACGAAGATTTAAAGAGGGATGCCATCCGGGGCATCCCCAAGCTTAAACTCTTGGTTGTCCTTGAATATTACCTTGGGGTGCCTTGGGCATCCCCAAGCTTAGGCTCTTGCCACTCCTTATTCCATAGTCCATCGAATCTTTACCCAAAACTTGAAAACTTCACAACACAAAACTCAATAGAAAACTCATAAGCTCCGTTAGTATAAGAAAATAAATCACCACTTAGGTACTGTTGTGAGATCATTCTAAATTCATATTGGTGTAATATCTACTGTACTCCAACTTCTCTATGGTTCATACCCTCCGATACTACTCATAGATTCATCAAAATAAGCAAACAACACATAGAAAACAGAATCTGTCAAAAACAGAACGGTCTGTAGTAATCTGTATCAAACGTATACTTCTGGAACTCCAAAACTTCTACAAAATAGGAAGACCTAGATACATTATTTATTGATCTACTGCAATTGTAATCATTATTTTATCACTTTCTGGTGATTTTTAACAATTTGTTTCGTGAACAGGAAGTTTCTGGAATTTTCAGCAAGATCAAATAACTATCATCCAAGAAGATCCTATAGGTCTTACTTGGCACAAACACTAATTAAAACATAAAACCACATCTAACCAGAGGCTAGATGAATTATTTATTCCTAAACAGAACCAAAAATCAAGAAACTAAAATAAAATTGGGTTGCCTCCCAACAAGCGCTATCATTTAACGCCCCTAGCTAGGCATGATGATTTCAATGATGCTCACATAAAAGATAAGAATTGAAATACAAAGAGAGCATCATGAAGAATATGACTAGCACATTTAAGTCTAACCCAATTCCTATGCATAGGGATTTTGTGAGCAAACAACTTATGGGAACAAGAATCAACTTGCATAGGAAGGTAAAACAAGCATAACTTCAAGATTTTAAGCACATAGAGAGGAAACTTGATATTATTGCAATATGTAGAAGCATATATTCCTCCCTCATAATAATTTTCAGTAGCATCATGAATGAATTCAACCATATAACCAGCACATAAAGCATTCTTTTCATGATCTACTTGCATAGAAATTTTACTACTCTCCACATAAGCAAATTTCTTCTCATGAATAATAGTGGGAGCAAACTCAACAAAATGACTATCATGTGATTGAAAATTAAGATCAAGATGGCACGTTTCATGGTTATAATTATTCTTTAAAGCATACGTGTCATCACAATAATCATCATAGATAGGAGGCATGCTTTCATCATAGTAAATTTTCTCATCAAAGCTTGGGGGACAAAAAATATCATCTTCACAAACATAGCTTCCCCAAGCTTGTGGCTTTGCATATCATTAGCATCATGGGTATTCAAAGAATTCATACTAATAACATTGCAATCATGCTCATCATTCAAAGATTTAGTGTCAAACATTTTAATGCATTCTTCTTCTAACACTTTGGCACAATTTTCCTTTCCATCATACTCACGAAAGATATTAAAAAGATGAAGCGTATGAGGCAAACTCAATTCCATTTTTTGTAGTTTTCTTTTATAGAGCGAAAACTAGTGATAAAACAAGAAACTAAAAGATTCGATTGCAAGATCTAAAGATATACCTTCAAGCACTCACCTCCCGCAAAGGCGCTTAAACTGCTTAGTTGACGGGGTGTGAGTGCCGCCTAACCTCCCGGCAACGGCGCCGAAAAAAAGAGCTTGATGTCTACTACACAACCTTCTTCTTGTAGACGTTGTTGGGCCTCCAAGTGCAGAGGTTTGTAGGACAGTAGCAAATTTCCCTCAAGTGGATGACCTAAGGTTTATTAATCCATGAGAGGCGTAGGATGAAGATGGTCTCTCTCAAGCAACCCTACAACCAAATAACAAAGAGTCTCTTGTGTCCCCAACACACCCAATACAATGGTAAATTGTATAGGTGCACTAGTTAATGAAGAGATGGTGATACAAGTGCAATATGGATGGTAGATATAGGTTTTTGTAATCTGAAAATATAAAAACAGCAAGGTAACTAATGATAAAAGTGAGCACAAACGGTATTGCAATGCTAGGAAACAAGGCCTAGGGTTCATACTTTCACTAGTGCAAGTTCTCTCAACAATAATAACATAATTGGATCATATAACTATCCCTCAACATGCAACAAAGAGAAACTCCAAAGTCACTAATAGTGGAGAACAAACAAAGAGATTATTGTAGGGTATGAAACCACCTCAAAGTTATCCTTTCTGATCGATCTATTCAAGAGTCTGTAGTAAAATAACACGAAGCTATTCTTTCCTTTCGATCTATCATAGAGTTCGTACTAGAATAACACCTTAAGACACAAATCAACCAAAACCCTAATGTCACCTAGATACTCCAATGTCACCTCAAGTATCCTTGGGTATGATTATACGATATGCATCACACAATCTCATATTCATCTATTCAAACCAACACAAAGTACTTCAAAGAGTGCCCCAAAGTTTCTACCGGAGAGTTAAGATGAAAACGTGTGCCAACCCCTTTGCATAGGTTCATGGGCGGAACCCGCAAGTTGATCACCAAAACATACATCAAGTGAATCACGTGATATCCCATTGTCACCTCAGATACGCACGGCAAGACATACATCAAGTGTTCTCAAATCATTAAAGACCCAATCCGATAAGATAGCTTCAAAGGGAAAACTCAATCCATTACAAGAGAGTAGAGGGGGAGAAACATCATAAGATCCAACTATAATAGCAAAGCTCGCGATACATCAAGATCGTATCATCTCAAGAACACGAGGAAGAGAGATCAAACACATAGCTACTGGTACATACCCTCAGCCCCGAGGGTGAACAACTCCATCCTCATCATGGAGAGCGTCAGGATGATGAAGATGGCCACTGGTGAGGGATTCCCCCTCCGGCAGGAGTCTTGGAACAGGTCCCGATTGGTTTTTGGTGGCTACAGAGGCTTGCGGCGGCGGAACTCCCGATCACTTCTGTTCCCCGATGGTTTTAGGGTATATTGGTATATATAGGAGGAAGAAATACGTCAGGGGATCCACGAGGGGCCCACAAGGGTGGAGGGTGCGCCCCCTGCCTCGTGCCCTCCTCGTTGATCCCCTGACGTGCACTCCAAGTCTCCTAGATTGCTTCTGTTCCAAAAATAACTCTCCCGAAGGTTTCATTCCGTTTGGACTCCGTTTGATATTCCTTTTCTTCGAAATACTGAAACAAGGGAAAAACAGGAACTGGCACTGGGCTCTGGGTTAATAGGTTAGTCCCAAAAATAATATAAAAGTGTATAATAAAGCCCATAAACATTCAAGATGGATAATATAATAGCATGAATACTTCATAAATTATAGATACGTTGGAGACGTATCACTACTCCACAATGCATTCCCTTCGGCCCAAGTATGATGAAGTGCCATGTAGTCGACGTTCACATGACACCACTAAGGGAATCAGAACATACATACTATCAAAATATCGAACACATATCTAGTTCACATGATTACATGTAACATGATTTCTCCTGTGACCTCAAGAATAAAAGTAACTACTCACAAATGATAAACATGTTCATGATCAGATGGGTATTAAATAGCATAATGGATCTGAACATATAATCTTCCACCAAATAAACCATATAGTAATCAACTACAACATGTAATCAACACTACTAGTCACCCACAAGCACCAATCTATAGTTCCAGTAACAAGACTGAACACAAGAGATGAACTAGGGTTTGAGATGAGATGGTGTTGTTGAAGATGTTGATGGAGATTGCCCTCCCCAAGATGGGAGAGTTGTTGGTGATGATGATGATGATGATTTCCCCCTCCGGGAGGGAAGTTCCCCAATGGAATCGCTCATGGGAGGGCAAAAGTGCTCCTGCCCAAGTTCCGCCTCGAGATGGCGGCGCTCCGTCCCGAAAGTCTCCTCTTTATTTTTTCTAGGTCAAAATGACTTATATACCAGGAGATGGGCACCGGAGGCGGGCCGAGGAGGGCACAACCCACCAGGGCGCGCCTGGGCTCCCTGGCGCGCCGAGGTGGGTTGTGCCCACCTGGTGGGGCCCCTCTAGTAGTTATTTGCTCCAATAATTCTGATATATTCCATAAAAAATCCCCGTCAAGTTTTAGCTTGTTTGGAGTTGTGCAGAATAGGTGGCCTGACGTAGCTTTTCCAGGTCCATATTTCCAGCTGCCGAAATTCTCCCTCTTGGTGTGTACCTTGCAAATTATGAGAGAAAAGGCATTAGAATTACTCCAAAAAGCATTATTATGGATAAAAGCATTATAAATAACAGTAAGAAAACATGATGCAAAATGGACGTATCAAAGACGCACCGGGCGAGTAGGTGGTCTAGGGTCTCCGGCTCCTGGCAACAAAGCTTGCAGAGAGGGTCATGGGATAGGCCATGGCACGCGCAGCGATTGGCAATCTAGCAGCATTGCATGGAGGCAAGCCAGAGGAAGAATTTGGCTTAAATCGGTGCCCACGATTGCCAGGTAAGGCGCCAGTGAGGGGTCGTGGTCGATCCGTGGAACAAGGCCGGATAAGCGGAGTTAGTCGTGTATGTCCCATTATCGGTATACTTCCTAGTGATTCTGTCCGGTTTGCCGGAAAGCTGGGTCCGATGGATCCGTCGCCAGAGGTCAACGTATTCGATGGCGACAACAAGGCCCACGGCTCCGTGAATTTCACCGATCCAGGACGAGTTCTGGAGAGCATCGCACACTAGACGCTGGCGGCACCGTCGGTGCGGGACAAGGGGGAGCAGGGACGGGGTGATCTCGGCAACATAAGAGCCCTCGATCCAGTGGTCGATCCAAAAGCGGCATGTTTTACCATCCCCGATGGCCCAAGTGCTTGATGAGGGAGTCCTGACTAAGGGGTCCTCGGGCGTCCGACCTGTTAGACATGGGTCGGACTGATGGGCTGTGAAGATACAAGACCGAAGACTCTTACCCGTGTCCGGATGGGACTCTCCTTGGCGTGGAAGGCAAGCTTGGCGTCCAAATATGAAGATTCCTTTCTCCGTAACCGACCTTGTACAACCCTAATCCCCTCATGTGATATACAAACCGGAGGGCTTAGTTCGTAGGGACAATCACAATCATACAGGCTAGACTTCTAAGGTTTTAGCCATTACGATCTCGTGGTAGATCAACGCTTGTAATACTCATATTCATCAAAATCAATCAAGTAGGAAGTAGGGTATTACCTCCATAGAGAGGGCCCAAACCTGGGTAAACATCGTGTCCCCTGTCTCCTGTTACCATCGACCTTAGACGCATAGTTCGGGACCCCCTACCCGAGATCCGCCGGTTTTGACTCCGAAATTGATGCTTTCATTGAGAGTTTCGTTGTGTTGTCGTCAAGAGGTTCGATGGCCCCGTCAATCATCTACAACAATGTTGTCCAGGGAGAAGTCTTCCTCCCCAGACAGATCTTCGTGTTCGGCGGCTTCACACTGCGGGCCAACTCGCTTGGCCATCTAGAGCAGATCGATAGCTACGCCCCTAGCCATCAGGTCAGATTTGGAAGCTTGAACTACATCGCGGATATCCACGGAGACTCGACGGATTCGAGACCACGGCAGCCGCTTCCTGTCATCGCGATGAACATGACTTAAATCTGTCATTGGACCATACCCAGGAGATAGCGCATGTAACTGCTGTGGCCCTAGATCTAGAGTAGATCGCGCCATCCGAGGACGGGAGGCTCAACCCCTTCACGGAATCCACAGACTCAGCGGCGTCGGAACCGCACACAGACCCAACCTCAAGTGGAATCTGTGTCACCGGAACCTCGGACTTGTTTCCGGCTACAGGTTCTGAACCATGTGCGTCTGCATGCATCGGGCTTGATCAGGCATCGATCATCGAATTCAGCTCCGGGGACATCTTTCGGCACTCGCCTTTAGGCGACGTGCTAAACTCATTAAAAACACTCTCTTTAGCGGGGGACTCACAGCTGAATTATATCCGGTTTGAACTGGAGGCTGATGACGGAGAATTTCACTTCCCACCCACCGCCCACTTCATAGCCACTGTCGAAGACTTAACCAACATGCTCGATTACGGCTCCGAAGACGTCGATGGTATGGACGACGATGCCGAAGAGGAGCAGGGCCAAAACCCGCCGTTTACCGGGCGCTGGACGGCCACTTCTTCGTACGACGTGTACATGGTAGATACACCAAAAGAAACTAACGACGATGGCAAAGAAGACCCAGTCGTGGATAAACCTCCTGAGACACAGAAAAGGCGCCGGCGTCAGCGGCGTCGCTCTGAGTCACGTCGTGGAAAAGAAAGAAATACCGGCATGGGAGAAAACAATACTCCGGACGATGCCGAAGACAATGAAGACCCCGTTGAGGCAACTTCCGAATAGGGCGAACGGGAAGACGGGAAAGTTAGCCCTGATAAACATGCCATACACGAAGACTCGGACGACAGTAATTATATTCCGCTCTCCAAGGATGAGATGAGCCTTGGCAACGAGGATTTTATCGTGCCCGAGGAACCTCTCGAGCAGAAGCGCTTTAAGCGCCGGCTAATAGCCACTGCAAGGAGCCTGAAAAAGAAGCAACAACAGCTTCAAGCTGATCAAGATCTGCTCAATGATAGATGGACTGATGTCCTGGCACCCGAAGAATACGGCCTCAAGCACCCAGCCAAAAGTTACCCGAAGTGAAAATTGCTACCTTAGTTCGATGATGAGGCGCTGGAGCCCGTACCACCACCACGCAATGCGGCTGACCGACCACCACGTGGTCGGGACAAAGCGGCAACTCAAGCCGAACACCAGCCCGCCCTACCTCACCTTAAAGGCAGAGATAAAATAGCTCGGGGTTATACATATGACCTTCGGCAGGACCTGGACAGTAGAGCAGGACATACCAGATCGATCTACGGATGCGAGGGCGTACCTCGACACGCGACGACGGCTATCTATTAGGACGTGACAAGCCTAATCACGCCCGGGCCGAAAATCACAGACGGACTCCATCTGAGCTACGTCACGATGTGGCCCCACATAGAGGCGTCGCACACCCTCTTTGCTTCACTGACGAAGTAATGGAGCATGAATTCCCAGAAGGGTTTAAACCCGTGAATATCGAATCATATGATGGAACAACAGATCCCGCGGTATGTATTGAGGATTTTCTTCTCCATATCCATATGGCCCGGGGAGATGACCTTCACGCCATCAAATACCTCCTGCTAAAACTCAAAGGGCCAGCTCGGCACTGGTTAAACAGTCTTCCTGAAAACTCTATTGGCAGCTGGGAGGACTTGGAAGACGCTTTCCGCGACAACTTTCAAGGCACATACGTACGGCCTCCAGATGCCGATGACTTAAGTCACATAGTTCAACAGCCCGGAGAGTCAGCCAGGAAATTTTGGACTAGGTTCCTAACTAAAAAGAACCAGATCGTCGACTATCCGGATGCCGAAGCCCTAGCGTCCTTTAAACATAGCATCCGTGACGAATGGCTCGCCCGCCACCTCGGCCAAGAAAAGCCGAAGTCCACGGCAGCCCTCACGGCACTCATGACCCGCTTTTGTGCGGGCGAGGATAGTTGGCTGGCCCGTAGCAATAACATAGCAAGCGAAGCGGGCACCTCTAAGGTCAAAAACAACAATGGCAAGCTCCAACACAACAGGCACAAACGTCGAAGCAACGGTGACAATATAGATGACACGGCAGTCAACACCGGATTCAGTGGCTCCAAGTCCGGTCAGCTTAAGAAGCCATATAAAAGAAACAATCCGGGACCATCCAGCTTGGACCGCATACTCGATCGTCCGTGCCAGATCCATGGCACCCCAGACAAACCAGCCAATCATACCAACAGAGACTGTTGGGTTTTTAAACAGGCCGGCAAGTTAAATGCCAAAAACAAGGAGAAGGGGTCGCAAAGCAAGGACAATGACGAGGAGCCGCGTCCACTGAACACAGGGGGATAGAAGAAGTTCCCCCTCAGGTCAAAACAGTGAACATGATATACGCTACCAACATCCCCAAGAGGGAGCGCATAAGCGCCATACGCCTTCGAGGGCGTCTATGCGGTAGAGTCAGTCGCCCCAAAATTTAATCCATGGTCGTCATGCCCGATCACCTTCGATCGTCAGGATCATCCGACCAGTATCCGTCATGGCGGTTCAGCCGCACTGGTCCTCGACCCAATAATTGATGGATTCCACCTGACGCGAGTCCTCATGGACGGTGGTAGCAGCCTCAACCTGCTCTATCAGGATACAGTGCGCAAAATGGGCATTAATCCATCACGGATCAAGCCCACAAAGACTACCTTTAAAGGAGTCATACCAGGTGTAGAGGCCCGCTGTACGGGCTCAATTACACTAGAGGTTGTCTTCGGATCCCCGGACAACTTCCGAAGCGAAGAGCTGACCTTCGATATCGTCTCCTTTTGTAGTGGTTATCACGCATTGCTTGGACGAACCGCATTTGCTCGATTCAACGCGGTGCCACACTACGCTTATCTCAAGCTCAAGATGCACGGACCACATGGCGTCATAACAGTCAATGGAAACACGGAACGCTCCCTCCGTACCGAGGAGCACACCGCTGCCTTAGCAGCAGAAGTACAGAGCGGCCTATTCAAGAAGAACCTTAATTCGGCGGCTGAGCTCCCGGACACTCTCAAACGAGTCCGGACTACTCTACAGCAGGATAGCCCAGCTCGTCAAGAGCTCGACTAACAATTTGGCCTCCGTCCTAGTCCCGACCAAGTGGAGGCATTCGTACCGCGCGTACATAACTACGCACTCAAAATACCATGGGCATCGACAGAGGCATAACTAGCTTGTGATCCATCATATGGCTTGACCGTCCCTGGACACACATACTTTCACTTTTTTCTTTTTTCTCCTTTTCAGGTTTCTTTTCTACGGGCCTTCCATGACGGCCTGATCACCGGTCCTTTCAAAGGATAAATACACCAAGACGGCAAGAAGCACGGACGTATAGGGGAATTTCTAGGTGGTCCCTTCAATGATCACTCTACCTGTTCTCAGGACCCACACGCAGCTCTCCCTTGGTTGTGGCATATTAAATAGCCTTTTGCTTATTGCACTACTTGTACGAATACGCTTTGACGTATTAATCAAACTATAATGGAAATAGTTTGTGGCCCAACTTCTGCGCCACTAGCTTACTACCCCTTCTTCTCTTCCTTTTTTTTGATAATCTTATCAAATAGCACCCATACACTTTGGTATGCTTTAATCTGCCAGGGGCTTCATTGCGCCCCACAATACGGCAACAAAGTCCGAACACTTTTTTACAGTATAGTTCGGCACCCCGAATTTAGCATTATATGCATTGGCTCTGAATCATGCCTTTGGTCAATAGTTGGGTTGCCCGGCTCCTGTGCTTACTACCTTACGTTCCGCTATATCGGCTAGGGTAGTAAAGGGAGAACTACTGCGATTGTGTCCTGGTTTATCCAGATGAGCACCTCAGTAGAGAAAGCCAAAAACTGACTGTCATGATGCGGCGTGAGCCGGTCAGCTCTTCGGAGGTTTCAAATCTTTAGCGATTTTCTCCGCATTATGCGATGAATCAGTTCTTACCCGATCAGGTGTTTACAGCACCCTAGTTCGAATACCAGGGGCTGCGCCTAAATTTTTCTTATCAAACTCCTATGGCTAAGTGAGGGTGACAAACCCATATAGTATGATTGCCTGGTTCGTTGCGCTAAACACCTCCTTCAAGGACCAAACAATTGGATCAAGAGTGTTTAGATTCCATCCTGAACACCCCCGTACTACCTACGTGGGGCTGAAGCCGACGACTGGCAAACTCTCAGATTTCATAAAAACAGTCGCACAGGAGGTAAATTTTTTTAACAAGCATTATATTACATAACTACTTTGTTTCATCATACAAGGTGAAGACAACATGAATATATTCATTCGAAGATAATGTCTTTTGCACACTGCGTCGCCACAATGCGAGACCCCTCCAGGACATCTTCAAAATACCGCTCGGGCGTGCGGTGCTCCTTGCCCTCGGGCGGTCCCTCGGTTGCGAGCTTGACGGCATTCATCTTCGCCCACTACACCTTGACATGGGCGAAGGCCATCCGCGCGCCATCGATACAGACCGACCGCTTGACGGTGTCAAGCCGGGGGCAGGCACTGACCAGCCGCTTCACGAGCCCGAAGTAGCTGTTGGGTATGGCTTCGGTAGGCCACAGCCGGATTATCAAATCCTTCATGGCCAGTTCGGCCACCTTATGCAGTTCGACCAACAGTTTTAGCTAATCGCTGAAGAGCAACGATGTTCTGGGGCAAGGTATTGCGACCAAAACAGCTTCTCCGTTGAGCTCCCTTCTTCGGCTCGGAAGAATTCCGCAGCGTCAGAAACACTGCGCGGCAGATCCGCAAATGCCCCTAGAGAACTCCAAACCCGGGTTAGTAAGAGATACCTCTTCTTCACATACTTGCTTTGCATACTAAAATCCTTACCCGCCGCGATTTTCTTGGCCTCCAGGATTTCCTAGAGGGCGCCCTGGGCTTCAACCCGGGCCTCTTATGTGCTTTGGCGAGCCTTGGCGAGTTCGGTCTCTTGAGTCGAAACATCCCGCTCCAAGGATTCGCATTTCTTCACGGCATCCTGGAGCTCTTGCTGGACCTCATCAAGCATGGCCTCGTGTCTTTCACGGGCGGCTTGTTCCTTGGTAGCTTTCTCCTCGGCCTCGGCCAGCGCCTTTTTAAGGGCCTCGACCTCGGTCGTCGCTCCTACAAATATCATGGCGCTATGGTCAATACACATCATTTATACAGCAGGTCATTACATACCTTGCTTATCCTCTAGCTGCTTCCTTGCTTGGCTGAGCTCCTCCTCGGCCCGCTCGATCTACTGCTTGGTCAGGAGACTTGGCGGCGTGGGAGGTCATGATCGACAACGACGCATGCTTAATCACATAGACGCATATGGTTAGTCCCCTGCGAAAAACTACTTGATCCTCTGTCTGGCTCTTCTCTCCGAACACCGAACAGAGTCTCAGGGGCTACTGTCTATACTGTGACATTCTTTTTACACAATCGCATTGCTTACCTCAAAGCCTGTTAGAAGGCTTGTGCAGGCTTCGGTCAGTCTGCTCTTCACGAACTGAATCTTCTCAATCACCGTACCCATGAGGGTACGGTGTTCCTCCACAATGGAAGCACCTCGCAGCGCTTCCAAGAGAGCATCAGGTGCCTCTAGTTGGACAGAGGTCACTGGCGGAATAAGCACACCTCCTTCTTTCGAAGGAGGCTGCTCGCCGGATTCCGGAGCCGTATAGGCCTCCGGGACCGTATTCGGCTGGGGGCCAAACTGAATATGGCCCCCATCGCCAGTCTCCATGGGGATCTGCTCCCCCATGTATCCGGCAGCCGAGGTTTTACCCTCTAGCACTGACCTGGCAGCCTCCTCAGTCTCTCCCTGGCCTGGGATCCTTCGGGACAACACCTCGGTGTCATCCATGACCTTGGGAGAGGAGGGCTCTGGATGGGACCCACTGTCCATCGCCTTCGAGTCCAGCAAATTCCCCGAGGATGCGGATCGCTCGAGGTTGGACCGAGCCGGACTACAATTGCATAATTCAACATGTTAAGACTATGAAGTAGAGAGGCTAGATATATGGACGCATCCGGGTTTTTAGTACTCACGATTAGGCCAGGGGCTTGTTTCGGGGGCGCGGCTTTGGGCTGCTGTCAACGTCCCATGCGGAGTTATCCGCGAGGGAGCCCTTCCCCCTCTTCTTCCTTCCCCCCTCAGGGGGGTTGCTTTCTTCCTCCTCCTCGTCGTCGTCTTCGGCGGTGGAGGAATGAATCTCATTGTCTTCGGACGTCACGTTCGAAGCGCCCTTGCAGCGGAGGCCACCTCTGGCCCCCTTGGCCTTCTTCCTGGCCTTCTTCTCCGGCGCATGGTAAGGCGCTGGGACCAGCATCTTCATCAGAAGCGGGATGGCTGGTTCCTTGGGCGGCGGAGCCGGACACCGAATCCGCTCCGCCTTCTTTGTCCAGCCCTGAAAAACGAATGGTGAGGCTTAGGTATCCTCCCTGAATAAGCGAGTAAAGGATACACCTTGAAACGCGAAAGACTTACTGCACTGGCGGGATGGGCCAGGGCATGCCCACGGTCCTCGGTCGTCTCCAGCGGCGTCTCGTTGCCCATGAAGAGCACCTTCCAGATATCTTCATGCGTAGTTCCGAAGAACTGCCGCAAGGTCTGGTGCTCGGCCGGATTGAACTCCCATAAATGGCAAGTCCAGCTCTAGCATGGAAGGATCCGGCAAACTAGCGTCACCTGGATCACATTGACGAGCTTGATGTTCTTGTCCACCATGCTCTGGATGCGCGTTTGCAGCGCTATCATCTCGTCTGACGAAGACCAATTCAGACCCTTCTCTAGCCAGGAGGTGAGCCACATTGGGGCTCCGGACTTGAATTCGGGAGCCGCAGCCCAAGTGGCGTCGCGAGGCTCTGTGATATAGAACCACAGTTTCTGCCACTCTTTGACAGTCTCCACAAAGGTACCTTTGGGCCATGTGACATTGGGCATCTTGCTCACCATGGCACCTCCGCACTCTGCGTGTTGGCCATCCACCACCTTCGGCTTTATGTTGAAGATTTTAAGCCACAGTCCAAAGTGGGGTGGAATGCGGAGGAAGGACTCGCACATGACAATAAATGCTGAGATGTTGAGGAAAGAGTTTGGGGCTAGATCATGGAAATCTAGCCCGTAATAGAACATGAGTCCGCAGACGAAAGGGTGGAGAGGAAACCCTAACCCACGGATGAAGTGGGGGATGAACACCACCCTCTCATTAGGCTTCGGGGTGGGGACGATCTGGCCCTTGGCCGGAAGCCGGTGGGCGATTTCTTTGGCCAGGTACCCGGCCTCCCGAAGCTTGTTGATGTCCTTCTCCCTGATGGAGGAGGCCATCACTTGCCTTGCGCTCTAGATCCAGACATGGTCTAGTGCTTTCTTGAGGCGGAAAAGATGAGGACTTGGGCGCTGGAGCTCGAGAATGGGAGGGCAGAGAGAGAGGGTGTGGGTGAAAGAGAGGAATCCTTATCTCCTTATAAAGGCAGTGAATATCAAGCGCCTACCCACTCACCTCAAAACTCGCATATTCCCAAGGGTTGTGCAGACAGCACGGTTGGATTACCCACGCCCGTATTGATGAGAAATCCCACAATAAGGGGGACATGATCTCTGCTTTGACAAGACGTGCCAATAAAAACCGTGTCTCGAAACGTGGAACGGCAGGATGAAAATGGTTCAAAATAATGACCGGGCAGAGACACGATGTCACACTACAAAAGTTGTCAGCAGATTGGACACATGAAATATTATACTCTCTGCGGTTGTGTGTGGTACTTGTGTTGCAGAGCCGGACACGTTCATTGCGTTCGAAGACTATTTTGGAGTGTTCGGAGGAGGAACCCGCCTTGCAATGCCGAAGACAATCTGCGCGCCGGACACCTCATCATTGAAGCCTGGTTCAGGGGCTACTGAGGGAGTCCTGGACTAAGGGGTCCTCGGGCGTCCGGCCTATTAGACATGGGCCGGACTGATGGGCTGTGAAGATACAAGACCGAAGACTCTTACCCGTGTCCAGATGGGACTCTCCTTGGCATGGAAGGCAAGCTTGGCATCCAAATATGAACATTACTTTCTTTGTAACCGACCTTGTACAACCCTAATGCCCTCCAGTGTCTATATAAACCGGAGGGCTTAGTCCATAGGGACAATCACAATCATACAGGCTAGACTTCTAGGGTTTTAGCCATTACGATCTCATGGTAGATCAACTCTTGTAATACTCATATTCATCAAAATCAATCAAGCAGGAAGTAGGGTATTACCTCCATAGAGAGGGCCCGAACCTGGGTCAACATCGTGTCCCTTTTCTCCTGTTACCATCGACCTTAGACGCATAGTTTGGGACCCCCTACCCGAGATCTGGCGGTTTTGACACCGACAGTTGATGCGTGGGAAAATTGGCTTGTTTCCTCATTGTTCGGCAGCTAAATATGGCTTGAAGCCAGAGCCAACAGGCGCAAGGAAATGCCCGTGCGGTGGAGATCACGCACCACAAGTCCACCATACTCGAGCGGGAGGGATAGCTTGGGTCAGATGATGAAGCAGCATCCATGCTTGGCGTCCTTGCGACCATGCCAGAGGAAATCACGCACCACCGTTGTGATTCATTTAAGGATCGTGGGGTTTAATGCCATGGCAAACAGGATATGGACTGGCATGACGGTGAGCATGTGGTGCACCAGAGCAAGCCGCTCAGAGCACGATAGGAGGGAAGCTTTCCAAGTGGTGAGCTTCTTGGTGAGTCAGTCCACCAGAGGAAACAGCGCGGAGGCGTGGCACTTGCGGATGGTGAGCGGCAGAGCAAGGTAAGGGATGGGGAAGTTTTTGACGGTGCAGGAAAGCTCCGAGGCGATCGTGGTGTCGGCCTCGGTCGTGCACCGAATAGTAGATGTCGAACACTTGGCAAAATTGGTGCGTAGGCCGGAGGCGTCACCGAACACTTGCAAGAGCTCGTGAATGGTAGCAAGCTCGGCTGGGTCAGGCTGGCAGAAGATGACTACGTCATCGGCAAAGAGCGAGATGCTAGATGTCGTGTGCCTCGCGGTGAGACGCCGCAGCATGCCGGCGGACACGACGTGCTGGAGGAGTGAGTTTAGAGTGTCAATGACGATGGCAAAAATCATGGGCGAGACTGGATCGCCC
Source organism: Aegilops bicornis (assembly GCA_021605145.1). Classification (NCBI taxonomy): domain Eukaryota; kingdom Viridiplantae; phylum Streptophyta; class Magnoliopsida; order Poales; family Poaceae; genus Aegilops; species Aegilops bicornis. Next base: position 738,475,851 of record CM038671.1, read on the forward strand.
TGGCGCAACCAACAAGCGTGATCCATGGGTGGCTCCTGGTTGCCATTGATCAGGACTCAGGTGGAGGCGGTAGACATGAGTATGGAGATCCACTCGCACCAACGCCGGCCGAAGCCGAGGTGTGCCAGAGTTTCAAGGAGGAAAGGCCAGTAAACCGTGTCAAAGGCTTTGACGATGTCGAGCTTGAGAAGAACTCGCGGTGTCTTGGAGTTGTGGAGGAACCAAGCCGTCTGTTGAACCAGAAGGAAGTTGTCGTGCACACAACAGCCAAGAATAAATGCGCTTTGGTTGGCAGAGATGATCTCCCCCATCCTCGGGGCAAGGCGCAATGAGAGAACCTTGGCGAACAATTTGGCGATGATGTGGATCAGACTAATGGGCCGGGAGTCAGTGATCGCGACAGCATTGGGCTTCTTTGGCAGTAGGATGAGGAGAGCCTCGTTGAGCTTGTGAAAGCCACGGCTATTCATGGAGTAAAGCTTGTCAAAGGCTTCGCAGATGTCGGCCTTGATGATGGGCCAACAAGCCCGAAGGAACTCGGAGGTGAATCCATCTGGCCCGGGCACCTTGCCCGTTGGCATTTTTTGATGGCCTCCCAAATCTCCTGCTTGGAGAAAGGATTATCGAGTTCGAGCAGATCGAAGCTTCTGCGGTCGACGGCATTGAGGCGGATGGAATGAGTGCGTGCAACAGCGGCTCCCAGAATGGATGAGAAATGCTCATACGCCGCCTGCGTCATGGCCGCCGCATCGGTGATAACGTCATCGCGCACCCAAAGACTGAGAATGTGTTTCTTTTGGCTTCTGTGGGCGGCGTGCATCTTGTGGAATGCTGAGTTGGTGGTGCCCTTCTTTAACCATCAGAAACGGACCCGCTCGCGCACGAGAGATTGTTCAAGCGAGACTAGTCCCAAGTATTTGCGTTTGAGCTTGCTCCACAGCCATGCTTTGGCGGGGGAGAGCGCCCGGTGGTCCTGCGCAACGTCGAGGCGGTAGATGAGCTCATGTGCCGTGACGAGCTGGGATGAGATGTGGCCAACGGATCGGGAGCCCCAACTTTGGAGTTGGCGAGCGGTGGCGTTGAGATGTGCGAATAGGCGATAGAACAGGTCTGCGTCGAGGGGGGCGGAATGCCAGGCCGCGTCCCCCGTTGACATGAAGCCATCGAGCTTAGTCCAAAAACGATTAAAATGGAACCGATGTTTCCATGTTGTGTAGTGGGAGCAATGGCAAGCAGAGGGCAGTGGTCGGAAGCCGCGGAGGCGAGGCAGCATCGGAGGTGATGAGGGTGGCCCGTCGCCAGGAGGTAGTACACAGGACACGGTCATTGCGGAGGAGGGTTGGATTCTGTTGCTCGTTAGACCATGTGTGTCACCGTCCATGAATATAGATGTCGCGCAGGGCGTGGTCGGTGATGAAGCGCCAAAAATGGCTGGTCGTACGTTGGTTGATCTGGCCATTGTTCTTGTCCGCAGTTGAGGTAACCATGTTGATGTCGCCCGCGAGCAACCAGGGCCCCGCCATGGTGGCACGGAGCTCATGGAATTCGTTGAGGAAAGCAATTTTGTGTCATCTGCCCGAGGACTGTACACACCGGTAATCCACCAAGGGTGTTTCCCTGATGGGGTGGAAACCACGGCGGAAACATGATAAGAACCTATGGAGGGGTTGGAGTGGTTAACGTGGTCGGAGAGCCACGCGAGGAGATTGCCGCCCCTCGTCCCCGCGGCCGGCAACCAGTAGAAGTCAATGAAGAGGGGGCCGAGCGTCTCGAGACGAGATCGAGCTTGGTCTCCGAGAGACACACAATGGAGGGAGAGGCGGAAGCTATGACGGTCCGGATTGCAAAGCACTTGGCTATACAATTCAAGCCACGGACATTCCAGAAAATGATCTTACGGTTTTGATCCATATGGAAAGAGTTGGGCACAAGGTGGGACAGGACAGAGAAGGGGGGATCAGATCTCGATCAGCCTCTGCTGGGACGGTGTGGCACAGTCAAACAGACCGGGCTGGACGCGCCATCCATATAAATCCGCGAAGGCCTGAACTACCTCGGCGGTGAGGGGCGCTCGAAGAGGCGTGTGTACTTCTCCATAATTTCCGCGGAGACAGGCTCGTCGTTGTTGGGGAACATAGTAATTTCAAAAAAAATCCTACGCACACGCAAGATCATGGTGATGCATAGCAACGAGAGGGGAGAGTGTTGTCCATGTACCCTCGTAGACCAAAAGCGTAAGCGTAAACACAACGCGGTTGATGTAGTCGTATGTCTTCACGATCCGACGGACCAAGTACCGGACGTACGGCACCTCCGAGTTCAGCACACGTTCAGCCTGATGACGTCCCTCGAACTCCGATCCAGCCGAGTGTTGAGGGAGAGTTTCATCAGCACGACGGCGAGATGACGATGTTGATGTTCTACCGACGCAGGGCTTCGCCTAAGCACCGCTACAGTATTATCGAGGTGGACTATGGTGGAGGGGGGACCGCACACGGCTAAAAGATCAAACAATCAATTGATGTGTCTTTGGGGTGCCCCCCTGCCCCCGTATATAAAGGAGCAAGGGGGAGGCGGCCGGCCTAGGAGGAGGGCGCGCCAAGGGGGGAGTCCTACTCCCGATGGGAGTAGGACTCCTCCTTTCCTTGTTGGAGTAGGAGAAGGGAAGGGAGAAGGAGAAGGAAGGAAGGGGGCGCTCCCCCTCCCTAGTCCAACTCGGACTAGTCCATGGGGACGGGTGCGGCCACCCTTTGAGGGCCTTTCTCTCCTTTCCCGTATGGCCCATTAAGGCCCAATACGAATTCCCGTAACTCTCCGGTACTCCAAAAAATACCCGAATCACTCGGAACCTTTCTGATGTCCGAATATAGTCGTCCAATATATCAATCTTTACGTCTCGACCATTTCGAGACTCCTCGTAATGTCCCCGATCTCATCCGGGACTCCAAACTCCTTCGGTACATCAAACACATAAACTCATAATATAACTCTCATCGAAACTTTAAGCGTGCGGACCATACGGGTTCGAGAACTATGTAGACATGACCGAGACACGTCTCCGGTCAATAACCAATAGCGGAACCTGGATGCTCATATTGGCTCCCACATATTCTACGAAGATCTTTATCGGTCAGACCGCATAACACCATACGTTGTTCCCTTTGTCATCGGTATGTTACTTGCCCGAGATTCGATCACCGGTATCTCAATACCTAGTTCAATCTCGTTACCGGCAAGTCTCTTTAGTCATTCCGTAATACATCATCCCGCAACTAACTCATTAGTTGCAATGCTTGCAAGGCTTATAATGATGTGCATTACCGAGTGGGCCCAGAGATACCTCTCCGACAATTGGAGTGACAAATCCTAATCTCGAAATACGCCAACCCAACAAGTACCTTCGAGACACCGTAAAGCACCTTTATAATCACCCGATTACGTTAGACGCTTTGGTAGCACACAAAGTGTTCCTCCGTAAACGGGAGTTGCATAATCTCATAGTCATAGGAACATGTATAAGTCATGAAGAAAGCAATAGCAACATACTAAACGATCAAGTGCTAAGCTAACGGAATGGGTCAAGTCAATCACATCATTCTTATAATGATGTGATCCCCTTAATCAAATGACAGCTCATGTCTATGTCTAGGAAACATAACCATCTTTGATCAAGGAGCTAGTCAAGTATAGGCATACTAGTGACACTGCTTTGTCTATGTATTCACACATGTATTATGTTTCCGGTTAATACAATTCTAGCATGAATAATAAACATTTATCATGAAATAAGGAAATAAATAATAACTTTATTATTGCCTCTAGGGCATATTTCCTTCAGTCTCCCACTTGCACTAGAGTCAATAATCTAGTTCACATCACCATGTGATTTAACACCAATAGTTCACATCTTTATGTGATTAATTCACATCTCCATGTGACTAACACCCAAATGGCTTACTAGAGTCAATAATCTAGTTCACATCGCTATGTGATTAACACCCAAAGAGTGATCATGTTTTGCTTGTGAGAGAAATTTAGTCAGCTGGTCTGCCAAATTCAGATCCGTATGTATTTTGCAAAATTCTATGTCTACAATGCTCTGCACGGAGCTACTCTAGCTAATTGCTCCCACTTTCAATATGTATCCAGATTGAGAATTAGAGTCATCTTGATTAGTGTTAAAACTTGCATCAATGTAACCCTTTACGACGAACCTTTTGTCACTTCCATAATCGAGAAATACATCCTTATTCCACTAAGGATAATTTTGACCGTTGTCCATTGATCTACTCCTAGATCACTATTGCACTCCCTTGCCAAACTTAGTGGTAGGGTATGCAATAGATATGGTACACAGCATGGCATACTTTATAGAACCTATGGCTGAGGCATAGGGAATGTCTTTCTATCTTCTATCGTGGTTGGGCTTTGACTCTTACTCAATTTCACACCTTGTAACCCAGGCAAGAAACTCTTTCTTTGACTGTTCCATTTTGAACTACTTCAAAATCTTGTCAAGGTATGTACTCATTGAAAAAACTTATCAAGCGTCTTGATCTATCTCTATAGATCTTGATGCTCAATATGTAAGCAGCTTCACCGAGGTCTTTCTTTGAAAAAACTCCTTTCAAACACTCCTTTATGCTTTGCGAATAATTCTACATTATTTCCGATCAACAATATGTCATTCACATATACTTATCGAAATGTTGTAGTGCTCCCACTCACTTTCTTGTAAATACAGGCTTCACCGCAAGTGCAGATAAAACTATATGCTTTGATCAACTTATCAAAGCGTATATCCCAACTCCGAGATGCTTGCACCAGTCCATAGATGGATCGCTGGAGCTTGCATATTTTATTAGCATCTTTAGGATTGACAAAACCTTATGGTTGCATCATATATAACTCTTCTTTAATAAATCCATTAAGGAATGCAGTTTTGTTTATCCATTTGCCAGATTTCACAAAATGCGACAATTGCTAACATGATTCGGACAGACTTAAGCATAGATACAAGTGAGAAACTCTCATCGTAGTCAACACCTTGAACTTGTCGAAAACCTTTTGCGACAATTCTAGCTTTGTAGATAGTAACACTACTATCAGAGTCCGTCTTCCTCTTGAAGATCCATTTAATCTCAATGGCTCGCCGATCATTGGGAAAGACAATCAAAGTCCATACTGTGTTCTCATACATGGATCTCATCTCAGATTTCATGGCCTCAAGCCATTTCACGGAATCTGGGCTCACCATCGCTTCTTCATAGTTCATAGGTTCGTCATGGTCAAGTAACATGACCTCCAGAATAGGATTACCGTACTACTCAGTGCGCATCGTGCTCGGTTGATCTACGAAGTTCTGTAGTAACTTGATCCAAGTTTCATGATCATCATCATTAACTTCCTCTCTTGTTGGTGTAGACATCACTTTGGAACTGATTTATGTGATGAACTATTTTCCAATTCGGGAGAAGGAACAATTACCTTATCAAGTTCCACTTTCCTCCCACTCACTTCTTTCGAGAGAAACTCCTTCTCTAGAAAGGATCCATTCTTAGCAACGAATTTGCCTTCGGATCTGTGATAGAAGGTGTACCCAACAGTCTCCTTTGGGTATCCTATGAAGACGCATTTCTCCGATTTGGGTTCGAGCTTATCAGGATGAAACTTTTTCACATAAGCATCGCAACTCCAAACTTAAAGAAACGACGGCTTGGATTTATTGCTAAACCATAGTTCATACGGTGTCGTCTCAACGGATTTAGATGGTGCCCTATTTAACGTGAATGCAGCTGTCTCTAATGCATAGTCCCAAAATTATAGTGGTAAATCGGTAAGAGACATCATAGATTGCACCATATCTAATAAAGTGCAGTTATGATGTTCGGACACACCATTACACTGTGGTGTTCCAGGTGGCGTGAGTAGTGAAACTATTTCACATTGTTTTAACTGAAGGCCAAACCCGTAACTCAAATATTTTACCTCTGTGATCATATCGTAGGAACTTTTATTATCTTGTTACGATGATTCTCCACTTCACTCTGAAATTCTTTGAACTTTTCAAATGTTTCAGACTTGTGTTTCATCAAGTAGATATACCCATATCTGCTCAAATCATTTGTGAAGGTAAGAAAATAATGATACCGGCCGAGATCATCAACACTCATAGGATGCATACATCGGTATGTATTATTTCCAACAAATCATTGCTCGCTCCATTTTTCCGGAGAACGGAGTTTTAGTCATCTTGCCCATAAGGCATGGTTACGCAAGCATCAAGTGATTCCAAAATCCCATCGGCATGGAGTTTCTTCATGCGCTTTACACCAATATGACCTAAACGGCGATTGCCACAAATAAGTTGCACTATCATTATTAACTTTGCATCTTTTGGCTTCAATATTATGAATATGTGTATCACTACGATCGAGATCCAACAAACCATTTTCGTTGGTGTGTATGACCATAGAAGGTTTTTATTCATGTAAACAGAACAACAATTGTTCTCTAACTTAAATGAATAATCGTATTGCAATAAACATGATCAAATCATATTCATGCTCAATGCAAACACCAAATAACACTTATTTAGGTTCAATACTAATCCCGAAAGTATAGGGAGTCTGCGATGATGATCATATCAATCTTGGAACCACTTCCAACACACGTCGTCACTTCACCCTTAACTAGTCATTGTTTATTCTGCAACTCCTGTTTCGAGTTACCAATCTTAGCAGCTGAACTAGTATCAAATATTGAGGGGTTGCTATAAACACTAGTAAAGTACACATCAATAACATGTATACCAAATATACCTTTGTTCACTTTGCCATCCTTCTTATCCGCCAAATACTTGGGGCAGTTCCGCTTCCAAAGGACCAGTTCCTTTGCAGTAGAAGCACTCAGTCTCAGGCTTAGGTCCAGACTTGGGCTTCTCCACTTGAGCAGCAACTCGCTTGCCGTTCTTCTTGAAGTTCCCCTTCTTCCCTTTGCCCTTTTCCTGAAACTAGTGGTCTTGTCAACCATCAACCCTTGATGTTTTTTTTATTTCTACCTTCGTCGGTTTCGGCATCACAGAGAGCTTGGGAATCGTTTCCGTCATCCCTTGCATATTATAGTTCATCACAAAGCTCTAGTAACTTGGTGATAGTGACTAGACAACTCTGTCAATCACTATCTTATCTGGAAGATTAACTCCCACTTGATTCAAGTGATTGTAGTACCCAAACAATCTGAGCACATGCTCACTGCTTGAGCTATTCTCCTCCATCTTTTTAGCTATAGAACTTGTTGGAGACTTCATATCTCTCAACTCGGGTATTTGCTTGAAATATTAACTTCAACTCTGGAACATCTCATATGGTCCATGACATTCAAAACGTCTTTGAAGTCCCGACTCTAAGCCGTTAAGCATGGCGCACTAAACTATCAAGTAGTCATCATATTGAGCTAGCCAAACGCTCATAACGCCCGTGACCGCTCCTCGCAATAGGTCTGTCACCTAGCGGTGCATCAAGGGCATAATTCTTCCGTGCAGCAATGAGGTTTATCCTCGATCACGGACCAAGTCCGCATCATTGCTACTAACATTTTTCAACTTATTTTTCTCTAGGAACATATCAAAATATAAACGGGAGCAACAACGCGAGCTATTGATCTACAACATAGATATGCTAATACTACCAAGACTAAGTTCATGATAAATTAAAGTTCAATTAATCATATTACTTAAGAACTCCCACTTAGATAGACATCCCTCTAATCCTCTAAGTGATCACGTGATCCATATCAACTAAACCATGTCCGGTCATCACGTGAGATGGAGTAGTTTCAACGGTGAACATCACTATGTTGATCATATCTACTATATGATTCACGCTCGACCTTTCGGTCTCCGTGTTCCGAGGCCATATCTTTTATATGCTAGGCTCGTCAAGTTTAACCTGAGTATTCCGCGTGTGCAACTGTTTTGCACCCGTTGTATTTGAAGGTAGAGTCTATCACACCCGATCATCACGTGGTGTATCAGCACGAAGAACTTTCGCAACGGTGCATACTCAGGGAGAACACTTATACCTTGATAATTTAGTGAGATATCATCTTATAAAGCTACCGCCGAACTTAGCAAAATAAGATGTATAAAAGATAAACATCACATGCAATCAAAATATGTGACATGATATGGCCATAATCATCTTGTGCCTTTGATCTCCATCTCCAAAGCATCGTCATGATCTCGATAAGGATAGTTTGTCAAGTTGGTGTTGTTTTAACCTTCGCAAGGACCGGGCGTAGCCACACTCGGTTCAACTAAAGTTGGAGAAACTGACACCCGCTAGCAACCTATGTGCAAAGCACGTCGGTAGAACCAGTCTCGCCAGAAGCGTCTGGCGTAATGTCGGTCCGGGCCGCTTCATCCAACAATACCGCCGAACCAAAGTATGCCATGCTGGCAAGCAGTATGACTTATATCGCCCACAACTCACTTCTGTTCTACTCGTGCATATGACATCTACGCATAAAACCAGGCTTGGATGCCACTGTTGGGGAACGTAGTAATTTCAAAAAAAATCCTACGCACACGCAAGATCATGGTGATGCATAGCAACGAGAGGGGAGAGTGTTGTCCACGTACCCTCGTAGACCGAAAGCGTAAGCGTCAGCACAACGCGGTTGATGTAGTCGTACGTCTTCACGATCCGACGGATCAAGTACCGAACGTACGGCACCTCCGAGTTCAGCACACGTTCAACCCAATGACGTCCCTCGAACTCTGATCCAGCCGAGTGTTGAGGGAGAGTTTCGTCAGCACGACGCCGTGATGACGATGTTGATGTTCTACCGACGCAGGGCTTAGCCTAAGCACCGCTACAGTATTATCGAGGTGGACTATGGTGGAGGGGGGCACCGCACACGGCTAAAAGATCAAACGATCAATTGATGTGTCTTTGGGGTGCCCCTGCCCCGTGATATAAAGGAGCAAGGGGAGGCGGCGGCCTAGGAGGAGGGCGCGCCAAGGGGATTCCTACTCCACCGGAGTAGGACTCCTCCTTTCCTTGTTGGAGTAGGAGAAGGGAAGGGAGAAGGAGAAGGAAGGAAGGGCGCCCCTCCCTAGTCCAATTCGGACTAGTCCATGGGGAGAATGCGGCTACCCTTTGGGGCCTTTCTCTCCTTTCCCGTATGGCCCATTAAGGCCCAATACGAATTCCCGTAACTCTTCGGTATTCCAAAAAATACCCGAATCACTCGGAACCTTTCCGATGTCCGAATATAGTCGTCCAATATATCAATCTTTACATCTCGACCATTTCGAGACTCCTCGTCATGTCCCCGATCTCATCCTGGACTACGAACTCCTTCGGTGTGTGTGTGTGTGTGTGTGTGTGTGTGTGTGTGTGTGTGTGTGTGTGTGTGTGTGTGTGTGTGTGTGTGTGTGTGTGTGTGTGTGTCTGTTCTTATCAGTTTAATACATACGGATCTGAATTTGGCAGACCCGCTGACTAAATTTCTCTCACAAGCAAAACATGATCACTCTTTAGGTGTTAATCACATAGCGATGTGAACTAGATTATTGACTCTAGTAAGCCATTTGGGTGTTAGTCACATGGAGATGTGAACTAATCACATAAAGATGTGAACTATTGGTGTTAAATCACATGGTGATGTGAACTAGATTATTGACTCTAGTGCAAGTGGGAGATCAAGGAAATATGCCCTAGAGGCAATAATAAAGTTATTATTTATTTCCTTATTTCATGATAAATGTTTATTATTCATGCTAGAATTGTATTAACCGGAAACATAATACATGTGTGAATACATAGACAAACAGAGTGTCACTAGTATGCCTCTACTTGACTAGCTCCTTGATCAAAGATGGTTATGTTTCCTAGCCATAGACATGAGCTGTCATTTGATTAAGGGGATCACATCATTATAAGAATGATGTGATTGACTTGACCCATTCCGTTAGCTTAGCACTCGATCATTTAGTATGTTGCTATTGCTTTCTTCATGACTTATACATGTTCCTATGACTATGAGATTATGCAACTCCCGTTTACCGGAGGAACACTTTATGTGCTACCAAATGTCACAACATAGTTGGGTGATTATAAAGGTGCTCTACAGGTGTCTCCGAAGGTACTTGTTGGGTTGGTGTATTACTCCGATTGTCGGAGAGGTATCTCTGGGCCCTCTCGGTAATGCACATCACTTAAGCCTTGCAAGCATTGCAACTAATGAGTTAGTTGCGGGATGATGTATTACGGAACGAGTAAAGAGACTTGTCGGTAACGAGATTGAACTAGGTATTGAGATACCGACGATCGAATCTCGGGCAAGTAACATAACGATGACAAAGGAAACAACGTATGTTGTTATGCGGTCTGACCGATAAAGATCTTCGTAGAATATGTGGGAGCCAATATGAGCATCCAGGTTCCGCTATTGGTTGTTGACCGGAGACGTGTCTCGGTCATGTCTACATAGTTCTCGAACCCGTAGGGTCCGCACGCTTAAAGTTTCGATGACAGGTATATTATGAGTTTATGTGTTTTGATGTACCGAAGGAGTTCGGAGTCCCGGATGATATTGGGGACATGACGAGGAGTCTCGAAATGGTCAAGATGTATAGATCGATATATTGGACGACTATATTCGGACATCGGAAAGGTTCCGTGTGATTCGGGTATTTTTTGGAGTACCGGAGAGTTACGGGAATTCGTATTGGGCCTTAATGGGCCATACGGGAAAGGAGAGAAAGGCCCCAAAGGGTGGCCGCACCCTCCTCATGGACTAGTCTGAATTGGACTAGGGAGGCGCCCCTTCCTTCCTTCTCCTTCTCCCTTCCCTACTCCTACTCCAACAAGGAAAGGAGGAGTCCTACTCCCGGTGGGAGTAGGACTCCCCCCTTGGCGAAGGACGAGGTGACGATGCGCGTCGGGAATGGTTCCAAGGTCGATGTGATCGCCGTCGGCACGCTACCTCTACATTTACCTACGGGATTAGTTTTAAACCTCAATAATTGTTATTTAGTGCCAGCTTTGAGCATGAACATTGTATCTGGATCTCGTTTAATACGAGATGGCTACTCATTTAAATCCGAGAATAATGGTCGTTCTATTTATATGAGAGATATGTTTTATGGTCATGCCAGCTGGTCAATGGTTTATTCTTAATGAATCTCGAGCGTGATGTTACACATATTCATAGTGTGAATACCAAAAGATGTAAGGTTGATAATGATAGTCCCACATACTTGTGGCAATCGCCGCCTTTGGTCACATTGGTGTCAAACGCATGAAGAAGCTCCATGCGGATGGACTTTGGAGTCTCTTGATTATGAATCATTTGACACGCATGTAACCATGCCTCATGGGTAAAATGACCAAGACTCCGTTCTCCGGAACAATGGAGCGAGCAACCAACTTATTGGAAATCATACATACTGATGTGTGCGGTCCAATGAGTGTTGAGGCACGCGGTGGCTATCGTTGTGTTCTCACCCTCACTAATGACTTGAATAGATATGGGTATGTCTACTTAATGAAACACAAGTCTGAGACCTTTGAAAAGTTCAAGGAATTTCAGAGTGAGGTTGAAAATCAACGTGATGTAAAAATAAAGTTCTTACGATCAGATCGTGGAGGGAATATTTAAGTCACGAATTTGGCACACACTTAAGGAAATGTGGAATCGTTTCACAACTCACGCCGCCTGGAACACCTCAGCGTAATGGTGTGTCCGAACGTCGTAATCGCACTCTATTGGATATGGTGCGATCTATGATGTCTCTTACCAATCTACCACTCTCATTTTGGGGCTATGCTTTAGAGATTGCCGCATTCACTTTAAATAGGGCTCCGTCGAAATCCGTTGAGATGACACCGTATGAATTATGGTTTGGGAAGAAACCTAAGCTGTCGTTTCTAAAAGTTTGGGGATGCGATGCTTATGTCAAGAAACTTCAACTTGAAAAGCTCGAACCCAAGTCCAGAAAATGTTTCTTCATAGGATACCCTAAGGAAACCATTGGGTATACCTTCTACCTCAGATCCGAAGGCAAGATCTTTGTTGCCAAGAATGGGTCCTTTCTGGAGAAAGAGTTTCTCTCGAAATAAGTAAGTGGGAGGAAAGTAGAACTTGATGAAGTACTGCCTCTTGAAGCGGAAAGTAGCGCAGCTCAGGAAAATGTTTTTGTGGTGCTTGCACCGGCTAGAGAGGAGGTTAATGATGATGATCAAGGTACTTCGGATCAAGTTGCTACTGAACTTCGTAGGTCCACGAGGACACGTTCCACACCAGAATGGTATGGCAACCCCGTCCCGGAAATCATGTTGTTAGACAACGGTGAACCTTCGAACTATGAAGAAGCGGCAACGGGCCCAGATTCCAACAAATGGCTTGAAGCCATGCAATCCGAGATAGGATCCATGTATGAAAACAAAGTATGGACTTTGACAGACTTGCCCGATGATCGGCGAGCAATAGAAAATAAATGGATCTTTAAGAAGAAGACGGACGCGGATGGTAATGTTACCATCTACAAAGCTCGGCTTGTCGCTAAGGGTTATCGACAAGTTCAAGGGGTTGACTACGATGAGACCTTCTCACCCGTAGCGAAGCTTGAGTCCGTCCGAATCATGTTAGCAATTGCCGCATTCTACGATTATGAGATATGGCAAATGGACGTCAAAACGGCATTCCTTAACGGCTTTCTTAAGGAAGAATTGTATATGATGCAACCAGAAGGTTTTGTCAATCCTAAGAATGCTAACAAGGTATGTAAGCTCCAGTGGTCCATCTATGGGCTGGTGCAAGCATCTCGGAGTTGGAACATTCGCTTTGATGAAATGATCAAAGCGTTTGGGTTTATGCAGACTTATGGAGAAGCCTGCGTTTACAAGAAAGTGAGTGGGAGCTCTATAGCATTTCTCATATTATATGTGGATGCCATACTATTTATGGGAAATGATATAGAACTCCTGGAGAGCATAAAGGCCTACTTGAATAAGTGTTTTTCAATGAAGGACCTTGGAGAAGCTGCTTACATATTAGGCATCAAGATCTATAGAAATAGATCGAGATGCCTCATAGGTCTTTCACAAAGCACATACCTTGATAAGATATTGAAGAAGTTCAATATGGATCAGTCCAAGAAGGGGTTCTTGCCTGTGTTGCAAGGTGTGAAATTGAGCTCGGCTCAATGTCCCACCAATGCAGAAGATAGAGAAAAGATGAGTGTCGCCCCTATGCCTCGCCATAGGGTCTATTATGTATGTCATGTTGTGTACCAGACCTGATGTAAACCTTGCCGTAAGTTTGGTAGGAAGGTACCAAAGTAATCCCGGCATGGAACATCGGACAACGGTCAAGAATATCACGAAGTACCGAAAAGGACTAAGGATATGCTTCTCGTTTATGGAGGCGACGAAGAGCTCGTCAGAAGGGTTACGTCGACGCTTAGCTTCGACACAGATCTGGATGACTCTAAGTCACAAACCGGATACGTGTATATTTTGAATGGTGGGGCGATGGTAGTGCAGTTGCAAGCAAAGCGTCGTGGCGGGATCTACATGTGAAGCGGAATACATGGCAGCCTCGGAGGCAGCACATGAAGCAATCTGGATGAAGGAGTTCATTACCGACCTAGGAGTTACTCCCAATGCGCCGGGGCCGATGACTCTCTTCTGTGACAACACTGGAGCCATTGCCCTTGCCAAGGAGCCCAGGTTTCACAAGAAGACCAGCACATCAAGTTGCCGCTTCAACTCCATTCGTGAAAATGTTCAAGATGGAGACATAGATATTTGCAAAGTGCATACGGATCCGAATGTCGCAGATCCGCTGACTAAACCTCTTCCGCGAAAGCAAAACATGATCAACACCGTAACTCTATGGTTGTTCGATTCATCACAATGTAACTAGATTATTGACTCTAGTGCAAGTGGGAGACTGTTGGAAATATGCCCTAGAGGCAATAATAAAATGATTATTATTATATTTCCTTGTTCATGATAATTGTCTATTGTTCATGCTATAATTTTGTTATCCGGAAATCGTAATACATGTGTGAATACATAGACCACAACATGTCCCTAGTGAGCCTCTAGTTGACTAGCTCATTGATCAATAGATGGTTACGGTTTCGACCATGGACATTTGATGTCATTATTAACGGGATCACATCATTGGGAGAATGATGTGATGGACAAGACCCAATCCTAAGCATAGCACAAGATCGTGTAGTTAAATGCGCTAGAGCTTTTCTAATGTCAAGTATCATTTCCTTAGACCATGAGATCGTGCAACTCCCGGATACCGTGAGGAGTGCTTTGGGTGTACCAAACGCCACAACGAATCGGGTGACTATAAAGGTACACTACAGGTATCTCCGAAAGTGTTTGTTGGGTTGGCACGGATCGAGACTGGGATTTGTCACTCCGTATGACGGAGAGGTATCTCTGGGCCCACTCGGTAATGCATCATCATAATGAGCTCAATGTGACCAAGTGGTTGGTCACGGATCATTCATTATGGAATGAGTAAAGTGACTCTGCCGTAACGAGATTGAACGAGGTATTGGGATACCGACGATCGAATCTCGGGCAAGTAACGTACCGATTGACAAAGGGAATTGTATACGGTATTACTTGAATCCTCGACATCATGGTTCATCCGATGAGATCATCATGGAACATGTGGGAGCCAACATGGGTATCCAGATCCCGCTGTTGGTTATTGGCCGGAGAGCTGTCTCGGTCATGTCTGCGTGATTCCTGAACCCGTAGGGTCTACACACTTAAGGTTCGATGACGCTAGGGTTATAAGGAAGATATGTATGTGATTACCGAATGTTGTTCGGAGTCCCGGATGAGATCCCGGACGTCACGAGGAGTTCCGGAATGGTCCGGAGGTGAAGATTTATATATGGGAAGTTGTCATACGGTCACCGAAAAAGTTTGGGGCATACCGGTATTGTACCGGGGCCACCGGAGGGGTTCCGAGGGTCCACCGGGAGGGGCCACCTCTCTCGGAGGGCCTTATGGGCCGTAGAGGGAAGGGAACCAGCCCCTAGGAGGGCTGGGCGCATCCCCCCCCCCTTGGGCCCATGCGCCTAGGGTTGCGGGGGACCCCGAAGGGGGGGGCGCCTCCCTTGTTTGGGGGCAAGCCCCCTCCCCCTTGGCCGCCGCCCCCCTCTAGATCCCATCTAGAGGGGCCGGCCCCCTTCCCCCTTCTCCCATAAATAGAGGGGCGAGGGGAGGGCTGCACCACCACAACCAAGGCGCAGCCCTCCCTCCCAACACCTCTCCTCCTCCGTTAAGAGCTTGGCGAAGCCCTGCCGGAGTACTGCCACTCCATCACCACCACGCCATCGTGCTGCTGTTGGAGCTCTCTTCCTCAACCTCTCCCTCCTCCTTGCTGGAGCAAGGCGCGGGAGACGTCTCCGCTCCGTACGTGTGTTGAACGCGGAGGTGCCGTCCGTTCGGCGCTGGGATCGTCGGTGATTTGGATCACGACGAGTACGACTCCATCAACCCTGTTCTCTTGAACGCTTCCGCTCGCGATCTACAAGGGTATGTAGATGCACTCCTCTCTCTCTCTCTCTCGTTGCTAGATGACTCCATAGATTGATCTTGGTGATGCGTAGAAAATTTTAAATTTCTGTTACGATCCCCAACAGGGGGTGGGGCAGTGGGTCCTGCAGTAGACCCCACCAGGTTGTCTACGGCGCTGGGCACGAAGGAGGACGCCTAGGCGGTCGGGGCCGCACAGGGGGCCGTGGGATCCATGAGCAGTTCCTGCGGCGTGGGAGAGACCGCCTGGGGATTTGCAGGGGGTCCACCACGACCAGATCACAAGGCTCGGGATTGCCCAAAGGGCGGGCATCGCAGTCCGCAGCGATCATGACAGGAATGCTGCCTGGAGGTGATGGGCTGGGGGAGCGCTGAGTCGAATCGGCGATCACGCGCATGTCGGGATGGGGCATCAGCAACAGCAGTGGGGAGACAGAGCATCTGGGGGGATCCGAGGCGGCCCCGGCCAGTGGCTGGCCGCCACGACTGGATGTGGTTGGGCTGGTCAGCGCCCCAGTTTGGACGGCAGCGACCTGGTCAATAGCCGATGTTTGGAGCGTAGCGGGAGCCGCAGTGTGGCCAGAAGAAACCCGCTCGTGGACCAGGAGCCCACGAGAAAAGCTGCCAACGGGAGGGTGCGGCCCGAGGACACCGTGCCATCCACGGAACGGTGGTGCCTCCCGCCGTCGGTGGTGATGGCCCGAGGAGTTGTGGTCGTGGCCCCGGCCCCAGCGAGACCCGCTGGAGGGTGGGAAATCGTGCATGCGCGGCAATGCATCTGGGCAAGGGGGCGGGCTGTGGTCGGCGGCGCCGCCGTCACCAGCACCGGGAGGAGGAGGTGGTGGTGGAGAGCCGGGGAGGCGGAAGTCAGCAGAGTGACGAACGTATACGGAGACGGGGAAGCGCAGTAGCTCGACGGCGAAACAATCGACGAGGCTGGGGTCGGCGTTCGCAAAAGCATAGGGCTTGGCGAGCAAGAGCTTCGAGGACCGCGGGATCGCGTCAGGGTCGGCTGTCCACGCAGAGAACCGGAAGACAGACATGTCGCTGCCGTCGAGAGTCTCCCGCGCGAGCCGATCGATGAGGCAGAATGGCAACAGCAACTACACAGTCTGTTGGATGTTGCAATGTATTCAAAAGTACATATAATTTCTCTTACTAATTGATACTCCTTGAGCCCTTTAGCAGCCAAGGTATCTTTTTTGGTGTTGATTGTTTTTGACATAGCCGACCACTCATTTCAAGTGGTAACAGCCAAGATCTTTTGATGTGTTTATTCTGTGTTTCTGTGAGAAATTCTCTGGATGGCTGGGATCAACTGTTGGCCTGCTTGTCTCATTGACTTGTTAGTAGTGGTAGCACACTAGGTTTCCAGGAAGTGAATCAGGATGTAAGAAATTTATATGGTGGGGAACAAACTGACTATGGTGTGGACTGTGGAGAGAACTTTTATCATGGGCTAATAATTTCTAGCTTGCATGTCGGTCTTGTTTGCAGCAATTTTTTGGTGGGGATATATATATGGGTATTTTGGAGAAGTAATTGGCGGTTGTGTTTCCTCCAGCATCCAGACTGACAAGAAAAATCCCTGCAGTTAATCTTGCGATTCACAGGAATAGGAGATTAAAAGTCCCAGACGGGTGGTGAGGATTTGATGAATCATGTAGTACATATTATCATATTGATGGCGAAACCGGCATCATTCATATGGTTCATGGCAAAGCCAAGACGGGTGGTGAGGATTTCATGAATTGTGTAGTACATATTATCATATTGATGGCGAAACCGGCATCATTCATATGGTTCATGGCAAAGCCATGGTGTGCACCGTGGCACTGGATCCGGACGATGTACTGACAGGCACTAACATTTTACCCCTTTTGGTTGATCGTATAACACCAAAACCGAGAACATTTAGTTATGACAGTACATCGATCACAAACGAATTCCCTCTCATATGTCTCCCCTTTGCATGCGTTCTGCAGCTCAAACCCTTTTCAACTGTGGTTCACAGTCCGTAAGTACACAGTAATTTTGAGCTGTTGATGGAGCCAGAGTATGGTGCGAGTTACAATCGCATCTTCCTTGCAAAAATACTCTGCCCAATCACTTAGACTAGTAAACAACTAGTAGAGCCCATTTGCAACTCCAAAGGATCAAAATTTTATTTCAAGATTTGGTTGGGGTGCGCCTGCCCAGGCAATAGTGCAACGCGCACTGGGCGACACCTGAGGGTCCCGATGGCAAGCCACTGTGATGGGTCCTCCCCCACAAAAAATAAATTTAATATCGTTGTGGGCACATGGCGCACATATCAGATATTAAACTGATAAGAACAGATACTACACTTGATCTTAGCCAAAAGGCCGAGAAAGGTATGAGTTGCAGCGTTGCCCTGCCCCTGTATTTGTAGCCTGCTCGCCCTCCCGTCCCCTCTTCGCTAGGCGAGGTGGTACTAAACGAGTCGCCTCTCGCGCGCCGCTGCGGAACGCGGACGCTGCGCTGCGTGCGGCGTGCCCTCCGACCCCGAGCCAGCCTATTTGTTGCATGGGCCTCAAGCGAGACGGCCTTTCCGGTGAGGCCTGTACTATGGGCCTGAGTTGCTCTCGGCTCTTCGAGGCCGAGCGCTGCCGGATTGCTCCATGTACGTGGTATATGCCCAAAAAAAAATGTACGTGGCAGCGTAGCCACGTATCGTACGGTGCACTTGTGAAGACGCCAACGTAGCATCCATCCATCAAAGGAGGCCCGTGTGAATTTTTTGTTGTTGATTTGGTAAGGCGGTGTTTAGCAAAAGCAACCTACAATGCCATTGGCACATTTTGTGACACCCCATAGAACGTGAGTAATCTAATATTTTCGAGAGAGACACGTGTAGTGGAAGAGATAATTCAGTTCCCAAGCAAAAAAAAGAGCCGGAATATCATGCATCCAATTCCTAAACAAACAAACCATTTCAGCTGTGCATAATTTCTTACATGTATACATTTGGAACTTATACAAGAATGGATAGATATCAACCAAGTTGCATGCAAATCATTCTAAAGATACCTGACATAACTCATTTCATTTCATTTGTAGAGGAGTTTACTGAGAAATATATACCATCTACATCACAAAATTACAGGGCCCCAATCTTGTCACAGTAAACCACCATAACAACATGCCAAACGTAATGTCTTGTCTTTTTAGCGAAGAGCTATTAAGTCTTCTCTTTTCATCTACCACTTGTCGTAACAAAGAAATCAATTTCTTGTAAGTACAAGCCCAAATTAGTTCATGGAAAAGGCCAATATACTAACTTGTTATTTCGGATGCTTGCTTTTGAAAAACTACTCTTTTATTTTCAGATATTGGCTAGACCATGCCCAGTGTGGTACCAATGATCACATGCTTTATACCGACATCCACATATTAAGCAAAATTCAGACTGGCTCCATCAAGAGCTTACTGCTTTTCTTTTGATTCAAATCCACTTTGTGTCGGCAAGCAACTTCAAAATGTTGAGCATCCTTGGCCGAGCATCATCAGACAAAGGACAACCAACATCTGGCTATGAACACCAACTAAAGTTTTTGGGATATTGGTGTCAAGGACATGTTCCCTCTACTCAGCCTTAGATGAAGACCGAGAGAGATGGGGAGGCCATCGCCGCAGGGGGGAGGGGGCTGCAACAGCGTGGGGATAGGTGTCGTGGGAGCTTGTGGGGAGGCATGATTGAGGATTGGGATGAGGCGCGCGCGCGTGTGTGTGTGTGTGTGTGTGCGTGCGTGCGTGCGTGCGTGCGTGCGTGTGTGTGTGTGTGTGTGTGTGTGTGTGTGTGTGTGTGTTCTTATCAGTTTAATACATACGGATCTGAATTTGGCAGACCCGCTGACAAATTTCTCTCACAAGCAAAACATGATCACTCTTTGGGTGTTAATCACATAGCGATGTGAACTAGATTATTGACTCTAGTAAGCCATTTGGGTGTTAGTCACATGGAGATGTGAACTAATCACATAAAGATGTGAACTATTGGTGTTAAATCACATGGTAATGTGAACTAGATTATTGACTCTAGTGCAAGTGGAAGACTGAAGGAAATATGCCCTAGAGGCAATAATAAAGTTATTATTTATTTCCTTATTTCATGATAAATGTTTATTATTCATGCTAGAATTGTATTAACCGGAAACATAATACATGTGTGAATACATAGACAAACAGAGTGTCACTAGTATGCCTCTACTTGACTAGCTCCTTGATCAAAGATGGTTATGTTTCCTAGCCATAGACATGAGCTGTCATTTGATTAAGGGGATCACATCATTATAAGAATGATGTGATTGACTTGACCCATTCCGTTAGCTTAGCACTCGATCATTTAGTATGTTGCTATTGCTTTCTTCATGACTTATACATGTTCCTATGACTATGAGATTATGCAACTCTCCTTTACCGGAGGAACACTTTATGTGCTACCAAATGTCACAACATAGTTGGGTGATTATAAAGGTGCTCTACAGGTGTCTCCGAAGGTACTTGTTGGGTTGGTGTATTACTCCGATTGTCGGAGAGGTATCTCTGGGCCCTCTCGGTAATGCACATCACTTAAGCCTTGCAAGCATTGCAACTAATGAGTTAGTTGCGGGATGATGTATTACGGAACGAGTAAAGAGACTTGTCGTGAATTTAGATTGAACTAGGTATTGAGATACCGACGATCGAATCTCGGGCAAGTAACATAACGATGACAAAGGAACAACGTATGTTGTTATGCGGTCTGACCGATAAAGATCTTCGTAGAATATGTGAGCCAATATGAGCATCCAGGTTCCGCTTATTGGTTGTTGACGGAGACGTGTCTCGGTCATGTCTACATAGTTCTCGAACCCGTAGGGTCCGCACGCTAAAGTTTCGACGATGTATATTATGAGTTTATGTGTTTTGATGTACCAAGGAGTTCGAGTCCGGATGATATTGGGGACATGACGAGGAGTCTCGAAATGGTCAAGATGTATAGATCGATATATTGGACGACTATATTCGGACATCGGAAAGGTTCCGTGTGATTCGGGTATTTTTTGGAGTACCGGAGAGTTACGGGAATTCGTATTGGGCCTTAATGGGCCATACGGGAAAGGAGAGAAAGGCCCCAAAGGGTGGCCGCACCCCTCCTCATGGACTAGTCTGAATTGGACTAGGGAGGGGGGGCGCCCCCTTCCTTCCTTCTCCTTCTCCCTTCCCTACTCCTACTCCAACAAGGAAAGGAGGAGTCCTACTCCCGGTGGGAGTAGGACTCCCCCCTTGGCGAAGGACGAGGTGACGATGCGCGTCGGGAATGGTTCCAAGGTCGATGTGATCGCCACGCACGCTACCTCTACATTTACCTACGGGATTAGTTTTAAACCTCAATAATTGTTATTTAGTGCCAGCTTTGAGCATGAACATTGTATCTGGATCTCGTTTAATCTGAGATGGCTACTCATTTAAATCCGAGAATAATGGTCGTTCTATTTATATGAGAGATATGTTTTATGGTCATGCCCGCTGGTCAATGGTTTATTCTTAATGAATCTCGAGCGTGATGTTACACATATTCATAGTGTGAATACCAAAAGATGTAAGGTTGATAATGATAGTCCCACATACTTGTGGCACTCGCCGCCTTGGTCACATTGGTGTCAAACGCATGAAGAAGCTCCATGCAGATGGACTTTTGGAGTCTCTTGATTATGAATCATTTGACACGTCAAGTAACCATGCCTCATGGGTAAAATGACCAAGACTCCGTTCTCGGAACAATGGAGCGAGCAACCAACTTATTGGAAATCATACATCTTGATGTGTGCGGTCCAATGAGTGTTGAGGCACGGTGGCTATCGTTGTGTTCTCACCCTCACTAATGACTTGAATAGATATGGGTATGTCTACTTAATGAAACACAAGTCTGAGACCTTTGAAAATTTCAAGGAATTTCAGAGTGAGGTTGAAAATCAACGTGACAGAAAAATAAAGTTCTTACGATCAGATCGTGGAGGGGAATATTTAAGTCACGAATTTGGCACACACTTAAGGAAATGTGGAATCGTTTCACAACTCACACCACTCGAACACCTCAGCGTAATGGTGTGTCCGAACGTCGTAATCGCACTCTATTGGATATGGTGCGATCTATGATGTCTCTTACCAATCTACCGCTCTCATTTTGGGGCTATGCTTTAGAGATTGCCGCATTCACTTTAAATAGGGCTCCGTCGAAATCCGTTGAGATGACACCGTATGAATTATGGTTTGGGAAGAAACCTAAGCTGTCGTTTCTAAAAGTTTGGGGATGCGATGCTTATGTCAAGAAACTTCAACTTGAAAAGCTCGAACCCAAGTCGGAAAAATGTGTCTTCATAGGATACCCTAAGGAAACCATTGGGTATACCTTCTACCTCAGATCCGAAGGCAAGATCTTTGTTGCCAAGAATGGGTCCTTTCTGGAGAAAGAGTTTCTCTCGAAATAAGTAAGTGGGAGGAAAGTAGAACTTGATGAAGTACTGCCTCTTGAAGCGGAAAGTAGCGCAGCTCAGGAAAATGTTTTTGTGGTGCTTGCACCGCTAGAGAGGAGGTTAATGATGATGATCAAGGTACTTGGATCAAGTTGCTCTTGAACTCGTTGGTCCACGAGGACACGCTCCACACCGAGAATGGTATGGCAACCCGTCCCGGAAATCATGTTGTTAGACAACGGTGAACCTTGAACTATGAAGAAGCTGACGGCGGGCCCAGATTCCAACAAATGGCTTGAAGCCATGCAATCCGAGATAGGATCCATGTATGAAAACAAAGTATGGACTTTGACAGACTTGCCCGATGATCGTGAGCAATAGAAAATAAATGGATCTTTAAGAAGAAGACGGACGCGGATGGTAATGTTACCATCTACAAAGCTCGGCTTGTCGCTAAGGGTTATCGACAAGTTCAAGGGGTTGACTACGATGAGACCTTCTCACCCGTAGCGAAGCTTGAGTCCGTCCGAATCATGTTAGCAATTGCCGCATTCTACGATTATGAGATATGGCAAATGGACGTCAAAACGGCATTCCTTAACGGCTTTCTTAAGGAAGAATTATATATGATGCAACCAGAAGGTTTTGTCAATCCTAAGAATGCTAACAAGGTATGTAAGCTCCAGTGCTCCATCTATGGGCTGGTGCAAGCATCTCGGAGTTGGAACATTCGCTTTGATGAAATGATCAAAGCGTTTGGGTTTATGCAGACTTATGGAGAAGCCTGCGTTTACAAGAAAGTGAGTGGGAGCTCTATAGCATTTCTCATATTATATGTGGATGCCATACTATTTATGGGAAATGATATAGAACTCTGAGAAACATAAAGGCCTACTTGAATAAGTGTTTTTCAATGAAGGACCTTGGAGAAGCTGCTTACATATTAGGCATCAAGATCTATAGAAATAGATCGAGACGCCTCATAGGTCTTTCACAAAGCACATACCTTGATAAGATATTGAAGAAGTTCAATATGGATCAGTCCAAGAAGGGGTTCTTGCACATGTTGCAAGGTGTGAAATTGAGCTCGGCTCAATGTCCGACCACGGCAGAAGATAGAGAAAAGATGAGTGTCGTCCCCTATGCCTCGGCCATAGGGTCTATTATGTATGTCATGTTGTGTACCAGACCTGATGTAAACCTTGCCGTAAGTTTGGTAGGAAGGTACCAAAGTAATCCCGGCATGGAACACTGGACAACGGTCAAGAATATCCTGAAGTACCTGAAAAGGACTAAGGATATGCTTCTCGTTTATGGAGGCGACGAAGAGCTCGTCAGAAGGGTTACGCCGACGCTTAGCTTCGACGCATCTGGATGACTCTAAGTCACAAACCGGATACGTGTATATTTTGAATGGTGGGGCAAGAAGCTGGTGCGATTGCAAGCAAAGCGTCGTGGCGGGATCTACATGTGAAGCGGAATACATGGCAGCCTCGGAGGCAAGACATGAAGCAATCTGGATGAAGGAGTTCATTACCGACCTAGGAGTTATTCCCAATGCTTCGGGGCCGATGACTCTCTTCTGTGACAACGCTGGAGCCATTGCCCTTGCCAAGGAGCCCAGGTTTCACAAGAAGACCAGGCACATCAAGCGTCGCTTCAACTCCATTCGTGAAAATGTTCAAGATGGAGACATAGATATTTGCAAAGTGCATACGGATCTGAATGTCGCAGATCCGTTGACTAAACCTCTTCCGCGAGCAAAACATGATCAACACCAGAACTCTATGGTTGTTCGATTCATCACAATGTAACTAGATTATTGACTCTAGTGCAAGTGGGAGACTGTTGGAATATGCCCTAGAGGCAATAATAAAATGATTATTATTATATTTCCTTGTTCATGATAATTGTCTATTGTTCATGCTATAATTTTGTTATCCGGAAATCGTAATACATGTGTGAATACATAGACCACAACATGTCCCTAGTGAGCCTCTAGTTGACTAGCTCATTGATCAATAGATGGTTACGGTCTGCTGACCATGGACATTTGATGTCATTAATAACGGGATCACATCATTGGGAGAATGATGTGATGGACAAGACCCAATCCTAAGCATAGCACAAGATCGTGTAGTTAAATGCGCTAGAGCTTTTCTAATGTCAAGTATCATTTCCTTAGACCATGAGATCGTGCAACTCCGGATACCGTAGGAGTGCTTTGGGTGTACCAAACGCCACAACGAATCGGGTGGCTATAAAGGTACACTACGGTATCTCCGAAAGTGTTTGTTGGGTTGGCACGGATCGAGACTGGGATTTGTCACTCCGTATGACGGAGAGGTATCTCTGGGCCCACTCGGTAATGCATCATCATAATGAGCTCAATGTGACCAAGTGGTTGGTCACGGGATCATTCATTATGGAATGAGTAAAGTGACTTGCCGGTAACGAGATTGAACGAGGTATTGGGATACCGACGATCGAATCTCGGGCAAGTAACGTACCGATTGACAAAGGGAATTGTATACGGTATTACTTGAATCCTCGACATCATGGTTCATCCGATGAGATCATCATGGAACATGTGGGAGCCAACATGGGTATCCAGATCCCGCTGTTGGTTATTGGCCGGAGAGCTGTCTCGGTCATGTCTGCGTGATTCCCGAGCCCATAGGGTCTACACACTTAAGGTTCGATGATGCTAGGTTTATAAGGAAGATATGTATGTGATTACCGAATGTTGTTCGGAGTCCCGGATGAGATCCCGGACGTCACGAGGAGTTCCGGAATGGTCTGGAGGTGAAGATTTATATATGGGAAGTTGTCATACGGTCACCGGGAAAGTTTGGGGGCATACCGGTATTGTACCGGGGCCACCGGAGGGGTTCCGAGGGTCCACCGGGAGGGGCCACCTCTCTCGGAGGGCCTTATGGGCCGTAGAGGGAAGGGAACCAGCCCCTAGGAGGGCTGGGCGCATTCCCCCCCCCCTTGGGCCCATGCGCCTAGGGTTGCGGGGGACCAGAAGAGGCGCCTCCCTTGTTTGGGGCAAGCCCCTCCCCTTGGCCCGCCGCCCCCTCTAGATCCCATCTAGAGGGGCCGCCCCTTCCCCTTCTCCCATAAATAGAGGCGAGGGAGGCTGCACCACCACATCCAAGGCGCAGCCCTCCCTCCCAACACCTCTCCTCCTCCGTTAAGAGCTTGGCGAAGCCTCGCCGAGAATCTTGCCACTCCATCACCACCACGCCGTCGTCTTTGTTGGAGCTCTCTTCCTCAACCTCTCCCTCCTCCTTGCTGGATCAAGGCGCGGGAGACGTCTCCGCTCGCACGTGTGTTGAACGCGGAGGTGCCGTCTGCTCGGCTACTGGGATCATCGGTGATTTGGATCACGACGAGTACGACTCCATCAACCCCGTTCTCTTGAACGCTTCCGCTCGCGATCTACAAGGGTATGTAGATGCACTCCTCTCTCTCTCTCTCGTTGCTAGATGACTCCATAGATTGATCTTGGTGATGCGTAGAAAAATTTAAATTTCTGTTACGATCCCCAACAGGGGGTGGGGTAGTGGGTCCTGCAGTAGACCCCACCAGGTTGTCTACGGCGCTGGGCACGAAGGAGGACGCCTAGGCGGTCGGGGCCGCACAGGGGGCCGTGGGATCCATGAGCAGTTCCTGCGGCGTGGGAGAGACCGCCTGGGGATTTGCAGGGGGTCCACCACGACCAGATCACAAGGCTCGGGATTGCCCAAAGGGCGGGCATCGCAGTCCGCAGCGATCATGACAAGAATGCTGTCTGGAGGTGATGGGCTGGGGGAGCGCTGAGTCGAATCGGCGATCACGCGCATGTCGAGATGGGGCATCAGCAACAGTAGTGGGGAGACAGAGCATCTGGGGGGATCCGAGGGGGCCCCGGCCAGTGGCTGGCCGCCACGACTGGATGTGGTTGGGCTGGTCAGCGCCCTAGTTTGGACGGCAGCGACCTGGTCAATAGCCGAAGTTTGGAGCGTAGCGGGAGCATGATGTGGCGAAGAAACCCGCTCGTGGACCAGGAGCCCACGAGAAAAGCTGCCAACGGGAGGGTGCGGCCCGAGGACACCGTGCCATCCACGGAACGGTGGTGCCTCCCGCCGTCGGTGGTGATGGCCCGAGGAGTTGTGGTCGTGGCCCCGGCCCCAGCGAGACCCGCTGGAGGGTGGGAAATCGTGCATCTTGTGCAATGCATCTGGCAAGGGGCGGGCTGTGGTCGGCGGCGGCCTGGCCACCAAAGACCGGGAGGAGGAGGTGGTGGTGGAGAGCCGGGAGGCGGAAGTCGTGAGTGACGAACGTGGACGGAGGCAGAAGCCTTGATGGCTCGACGGGCGAAACAATCGACGAGGCTGGGGTCGGCGTCATAAAAGCATAGGGCTTGGCGAGCAAGAGCTTCGAGGACCGCGGGATCGCGTCAGGGTCGGCTGTCCAGGCAGAGAACCGGAAGACAGACATGTCGCTGCCGTCGAGAGTCTCCGGCGCGAGCCGATCGAGGCAGAATGGCAACAGCAACTACACAATCTGTTGGATGTTGCAATGTATTCAAAAGTACATATAATTTCTCTTACTAATTGATACTCCTTGAGCCCTTTAGCAGCCAAGGTATCTTTTTTGGTGTTGATTGTTTTTGACATAGCCGACCACTCATTTCAAGTGGTAACAGCCAAGATCTTTTGATGTGTTTATTCTGTGTTTCTGTGAGAAATTCTCTGGATGGCTGGGATCAACTGTTGGCCTGCTTGTCTCATTGACTTGTTAGTAGTGGTAGCACACTAGGTTTCCAGGAAGTGAATCAGGATGTAAGAAATTTATATGGTGGGGAACAAACTGACTATGGTGTGGACTGTGGAGAGAACTTTTATCATGGGCTAATAATTTCTAGCTTGCATGTCGGTCTTGTTTGCAGCAATTTTTTGGTGGGGATATATATATGGGTATTTTGGAGAAGTAATTGGCGGTTGTGTTTCCTCCAGCATCCAGACTGACAAGAAAAATCCCTGCAGTTAATCTTGCGATTCACAGGAATAGGAGATTAAAAGTCCCAGACGGGTGGTGAGGATTTGATGAATCATGTAGTACATATTATCATATTGATGGCGAAACCGGCATCATTCATATGGTTCATGGCAAAGCCAAGACGGGTGGTGAGGATTTCATGAATTGTGTAGTACATATTATCATATTGATGGCGAAACCGGCATCATTCATATGGTTCATGGCAAAGTCATGGTGTGCACCGTGGCACTGGATCCGGACGATGTACTGACAGGCACTAACATTTTTACCCCTTTTGGTTGATCGTATAACACCAAAACCGAGAACATTTAGTTATGACAGTACATCGATCACAAACGAATTCCCTCTCATATGTCTCCCCTTTGCATGCGTTCTGCAGCTCAAACCCTTTTCAACTGTGGTTCACAGTCCGTAAGTACACAGTAATTTTGAGCTGTTGATGGAGCCAGAGTATGGTGCGAGTTACAATCGCATCTTCCTTGCAAAAAATACTCTGCCCAATCACTTAGACTAGTAAACAACTAGTAGAGCCCATTTGCAACTCCAAAGGATCAAAATTTTATTTCAAGATTTGGTTGGGGTGCGCCTGCCCAGGCAATAGTGCAACGCACTGGGCGACACCTGAGGGTCCCAATGGCAAGCCACTGTGATGGATCCTCCCCTACAAAAAATAAATTTAATATCGTTGTGGGCACATGGCCCACATATCAGATATTAAACTGATAAGAACAGATACTACACTTGATCTTAGCCAAAAGGCCGAGAAAGGTATGAGTTGCAGCGTTGCCCTGCCCCTGTATTTGTAGCCTGCTCGCCCTCCCGTCCCCTCTTCGCTAGGCGAGGTGGTACTAAACGAGTCGCCTCTCGCGCGCCGCTGCGGAACGCGGACGCTGCGCTGCGTGCGGCGTGCCCTCCGACCCCGAGCCAGCCTATTTGTTGCATGGGCCTCAAGCGAGACGGCCTTTCCGGTGAGGCCTGTACTATGGGCCTGAGTTGCTCTCGGCTCTTCGAGGCCGAGCGCTGCCGGATTGCTCCATGTACGTGGTATATGCCCAAAAAAAATGTACGTGGCAGCGTAGCCACGTATCGTACGGTGCACTTGTGAAGACGCCAACGTAGCATCCATCCATCAAAGGAGGCCCGTGTGAATTTTTTGTTGTTGATTTGGTAAGGCGGTGTTTAGCAAAAGCAACCTACAATGCCATTGGCACATTTTGTGACACCCCATAGAACGTGAGTAATCTAATATTTTCGAGAGAGACACGTGTAGTGGAAGAGATAATTCAGTTCCCAAGCAAAAAAAGAGCCGGAATATCATGCATCCAATTCCTAAACAAACAAACCATTTCAGCTGTGCATAATTTCTTACATGTATACATTTGGAACTTATACAAGAATGGATAGATATCAACCAAGTTGCATGCAAATCATTCTAAAGATACCTGACATAACTCATTTCATTTCATTTATAGAGGAGTTTACTGAGAAATATATACCATCTACATCACAAAATTACAGGGCCCCAATCTTGTCACAGTAAACCATCATAACAACATGCCAAACGTAATGTCTTGTCTTTTTAGCGAAGAGCTATTAAGTCTTCTCTTTTCATCTACCACTTGTCAGAACAAAGAAATCAATTTCTTGTAAGTACAAGCCCAAATTAGTTCATGGAAAAGGCCAATATACTAACTTGTTATTTCGGATGCTTGCTTTTGAAAAACTACTCTTTTATTTTCAGATATTGGCTAGACCATGCCCAGTGTGGTACCAATGATCACATGCTTTATACCGACATCCACATATTAAGCAAAATTCAGACTGGCTCCATCAAGAGCTTACTGATTTTCTTTTGATCCAAATCCACTTTGTGTCGGCAAGCAACTTCAAAATGTTGAGCATCCTTGGCCGAGCATCATCAGACAAAGGACAACCAACATCTGGCTATGAACACCAACTAAAGTTTTTGGGATATTGGTGTCAAGGACATGTTCCCTCTACTCAGCCTTAGATGAAGACCGAGAGAGATGGGGAGGCCATCGCCGCAGGGGGGGAGGGGGGGGGGCTGCAACATCGTGGGGAAAGGTGTCGTGGGAGCTTGTGGGGAGGCATGATTGAGGATTGGGATGAGGCGCGCGCGCGTGTGTGTGTGTGTGTGTGTGTGTGTGTGTGTGTGTGTGTGTGTGTGTGTGTGTGTGTGCGCGCGCGCCCTCGTTTGTTTATTTTTCTGATTTTGCTGGATGTACGCGAGAGGAAAGAAAAGGCGGTCAACGGGGACGTACGACGACAAAAAAGGTAGGAGAGGGTCGTAGGCGGGAGTAAACTTTGACCGGCCAATTCCCATTTAATAGTGAGATCCATGGTCACTTACACTCGATTAATAATAGTGAGAGGCGCATTGCGCGTGCAAGATCACTAACTTGACAAATTAATAAGAGAAACCAAGAAGTTATAGATATTTTAACATGGTCCCAAACTATTTTAGACATCTATACTCTTTGATCCAAGGGTCATACGATCTCTTTATCTTATAAGAGGTGAAATGAGGTGTGTGTGTGCACGTGCACCCTCGTTTGTTTGTTTTTCTGGTTTTTGCTTAACGTACGCGGGAGGAAAGAAAAAACGGCCAATGGAGACGTACGACGACAAAAAAACGACTCGTAGGCGGGAGTAAACCTTGGAGGCGAAGAAGCGAACGACCAATTCCCATTTAATAGTAGAGATCCATGGTCGCATACACTCGATTTATAATAGTGAGAGGCGCATTGCGCGTGCAAGATCATTAAATTAATAATAAGAGAAACAAAGATGTTATAGATATTTTAACATGGCCCCAAACTATTGTAGACATCTATATTCTTTGATCCAAGGGTCATAGATCTTTTATCTTATATAAGAGGTAAGATTAGTAAATAGGCAATTTTATTTCTATTTGTTAAGGCATCGATTAATAATATGGAAATATATTGCTAAGCACTCTCGCAATATTGAGTATTATGTTAAAATAAAATAAAAACTTTCAGAATTAGGCACATGCTTTTAACTTGTATGCATCAATATGTTTGCAATGTTGATAAATTACTAATTTGACATGTGGATGTAATTCTACATACAACTTTAAACCATTGCATTTGTTTTCAATCAAACTTCCGTTTCTTCAAAACAAAAACAGAGAATCCATCGACAACGGTTTGTTCCACATACAGAATTAACTCGGGCTTATTTTTTTGAAACTTTTAAGGCACGCACAATTTGGCTAGAACCTTTTTGAAATATGTATAAGACTCTTAGAATTCATATATTTCATCTCCA
This sequence comes from Aegilops bicornis, assembly GCA_021605145.1. Classification (NCBI taxonomy): domain Eukaryota; kingdom Viridiplantae; phylum Streptophyta; class Magnoliopsida; order Poales; family Poaceae; genus Aegilops; species Aegilops bicornis. The sequence goes on from CM038671.1 coordinate 738,506,272, forward strand.
AATAAGTGGAGTTAATTAATGTGATCTCCTTAATTTCCTGAATAAAGTGTATGGTTTTTTAGGAAAAACAGTAATGTGCATTAGTATTCCCCTTTTATGCCACGATGCATTAATTGGAGGATCCGATATATAGGAGTAGTAGTAATCTTTTTGCACAATACTAATAAATATCAGCAATTTTTTAGGAAGATAAATATCAGTAATCAAAAGTAAGGATCCTGAGTCAAAGGACCTCAACAATGGCTCAACTTCTGGTTATATTTTGTTGTTTATTCGAAAGATAAAAGTACAAGGATGCACACATAACGGATACAAAGAAGCAATCCAAATAGTAGAAGGCTATCGAAAACAACACATACACTAAATGCAACTGAAGAGAAACCAGGGCGACTTTGTTGCTAAATTTACGCACAACATTATTCGGAATTCAACATCGCTAAGTCTTGATCAAACTTCCTTCCATATTTTCACCATTCTTACTGGCCGAACAGCATGTTGGCGTGCTGGTAGAGGTCCTTGTAGTAAATCTCCCTGATGGTCCCCTCGCTGACGCCGGTGGCCGTGGACACGTCGCGGACGGATCTCCCGACGCCGGCGCGCTCGATGGCCATGTACATGACGGCGGCGGCGATGGAGTCGGGGTTGTGCCTCACGTCCAGGTTCTTCTCCAGCCTCGTCGCCGCCTCCAGCGCGGCGCCCACCTCCTTGTCCTCCATCCCAAGCAGCGAGCCGAAGCGGCGCATGTAGTCGCCCGGCCGCGCGACGGCGCCGATCATCATCATCTGCCCTCCCGCCTGCCCGCCGTCCTCGTCCCTGAGGTGGCCCTTCATGACCTTGACGAGCCTCCCGATGTCCTTGACCCCCGCCGTGGCGCTGTCGCCCGTCACGGACGCCAGCTCCTTGAACGTCCGCGGCGTGCCCTCGGCGCGGCACGCCATGTGGAGGCAGGCCGCGTAGAGCGCCTGCCGGTTCCGGGACTTGCCGCCCTTGGGGAACGCCCTCGTGTTCTCCAGCTTCCTGAGCACGTCCCTGGCGCGGCCCTTGACGGCCGCCGACAGCTCCAGCCGCGCCGCCATGTCGTCGATGCCGTGGAAGGACTCGGCGAGCGCCCTGTCGGGCACCGGCCCCACCGCGCCGCGCATCCTCGACGCGCCGCCCCGCGAAGTGCCGGCGCCGACCGCGCCGCGCATCCTCGGCAGTGGTGCCAAGGAGGCGCCCTCCCGCGCGTGCGTCTCGGCGTCGCCGGCCGACTTGGAATGCGCGTCGCCTGCGGCGGGGTAGGCGACGGTGACGCCGTCCTGGGCGGGGGAATGGTCGGCGGCGGCGCCGACGCTGCGGCCGTCGACGCCGCCGACCTGGTTGAGGAAGGTGCGCCACTCGGAGGACTGGTCGACGTAGCGCTGGCCGAGGACGCGCGCGCACAGGGCGCAGACGGTGTCACCGGAGGCGCGGTCGAGGGCCACCGCGACGGCGCGGCGGCAGTCCGGGCAGTAGCGCATGGCGTTGGGGGCGTCGCCCATTGCTGCCGCTCTCGCTCTCTCTCTCGCTAGGATTGAATTTGGTTTCGGGTTTGTGCTTGCGCTCCCTTGGGTGTGGCTTCTGTGTCGGTTGGTTGGGGTCGGGCATCGCGCGATGGCCCCTTTTATAGACCCGTGGCCGTGGGTGATAAGGTCGGTGGGGGCCCGACTCGAACACGCGCATCCATCATCTCCTCGTCGCGTTCCGGATCCAACACGAGCGTTTCTTTCCGATTCCGACCGGGAAACAAGTGCCGAGAGCCCGAGAGAGAGACCCACCTACCTACTCCCCCCTTCCATAGGGCCTGGGCCTCGTTGCACGCACAATCTCAGCCTTGGGATGACGCATTTCGAAATTTGAATTTTTTTTCGGTCTAGACATTGTCATAATATTGAAAAATAGTCTTAAAATTGCATTAATTTGTTTGGTATCTGGTGTAATAAAAATTCTTTTGCAACGACGAAGAAAGGTTGTCCATCCAATGTGATGGTCCCCTACATCCGCCCCTCCTTCGGTGGCGATGGCAGCGAGGAAGAAAGGTTGTCCATCCGATGTGATGGTCCCCTTCACAGTTGTCAGTGACTGATCTAGGAGGTGGAGTTTGCGTCATCCCACACTTCTGACTTTAGTTGCTGCTGGACCGTGCCAAAACTGACATACTACGTCATGGTCAATGGTTCATCCTATCCTTGGACTTGGACGGGCGTGCGGAGTCTCCGGGCTGCGCCGACGGTGGAGATATGGATTTTGTCCTACTTTTCCCGCTCCTTCCTGGCTCTAGCGCGGTCAGGATTTACATGTGAAAGGGAAGGGTGATGAGGCCGTCTCCTACTGGGATCCAGGTAAAGCCCATTGGGGCCCAGGCCCACATTCACCAAGGAACGGAATGTTGACCAACGTAACTGATTCTTCACTCGGACAAAAGAAGCTTGACGGCCGGAAGCATTGATTAAGACGTTTCCCTAATCATAAGAGCCTGCCGTTACTAGTGTATCAAGGCGCCCATTGCAGTAGATAGTGGGCATGCATAATTGCTAGATTAATTGACCTGTAACGTAGAAGGCAAGGGGGTAGCGAAATCTATATAAGCATCTCCTTGGCGACTGCTTATGGGTTCGTAACTTTTGGACACACACATCCATAAGCAAGAGACACCATCTCCACAGAACATGACCTAGGGTTTTTACCTCCATCGCAAGGGGCCTGGATCTGCACATCTTCTTGTGTCACCCTCCTGTGTCTCGCGTGATCAAGCCTCATTCCCCTTCTCTTACTGTTAGACCCCCAGACGGAGGGAGGTCATTTCTAAAGGAGAAGGTACCTACAGTGGAAAGATTCACCCTCTGATTTTACCAAGAATCGTGCATGCGGAGGTCCACCTAAGATTTCTCATGTATTGTATATATCCCACCACATAGAATTTCACTATTTCACAATTTGATTTAAATAATTAAAATAAATTTCACAGCTGACAAACAACTATTTTAAAAGGATTTAAATTATTTCATAGCGACTTCCCTAATCATAAGAGCATGCCCGTTACTAGTGTATCAAGGCGCCCGTTGCAGTAGATAGTCGGCATACATAATTGCTAGATTAGTTGACCTGTAACGTAGAAGGCAAGGGGGTAGTGAAATCTATATAAGCATCTCCTTGGCGATTGCTTACGGGTTCGAAACTTTTGCACACACACATACATAAGCAAGAGACACCATCTCCACATAACATGACATAGGGTTTTTACCTCCGTCGCAAGGGGCGGAATATGCATATCTTCTTGTGTCACCCTCCCATGTCTCGCGTGGTCAAGCCTCATTCCCCCTCTCATACTGTTAGAACCACACCCCCCCCCCCCACGACAGAGGGGGGGTCATTTCTAAATGAAAAGGTACCTACAATGGAAAGATTCACCCTGTGATTTCACCAAGACTCGTGCATGCGGAGGCCCACCAAGGATTTCTGATGTATTGTATATATCCCACCACATAGAATTTCACTATTCACAATTTGATTTAAATAATTAAAATAAATTTCACAATTGTCAACAACTATTTTAAAAGGATTTCAATTATTCCACAGCGACTTCCCTAATCATAAGAGCCTGCCCGTTAATAGTGTATCAAGGCGCCCGTTGCAGTAGATAGTGAGCATACATAATTTCTAGATTAATTGACCTGTAACGAAGATGGCAAGGGGGGGGGAGCGAAATCTATATAGGGCAATGAATCTATATAAGCATCTCCTTGGTGACTGCCTACAGTTCGAAGTTTTGCAATACCATGCATTTCTTCAAAATTCTTCGTGAGACACCTATCACTCTTTCTGACGGCAAAAATATTATTTTTCTTAGCGCTCAAAGAGGCCTTTCTGTGAGAGAATTTAATATTATGATTCCGCAATTTTATTAAGTCAACGCACGGTATTTATTTCCACATTATTTTTAAAACAGTAAGACTCGGCTACCTATGAGGCTCCACGGTGCTTTAACCTTCTCACGTACACTAACAGGCCGCTCGATCACGAACCAACATATTGTCAGCCCATCCGGATTCAAGTCCTAGACTTAAAATTGGTGCTTGCATTGTTCCTGGATTTATTTCAGGCTTCCGGCGATGTTTGTTGAGTGGGAGGAGATGTTCCCGTCAACTGCGAGGCGCCTATAATGACTTCGTAAAATCTCAAGAGGCAATGCCGACTCAGTCTCTCGGAGGTGCTCATAGGGGTAGGATGTGTGTGTGTGCGCTCATAGGGGTGAGTGTATGGTCATGTATGTGAGAAACTTTGATTATAATGTGTTAAAAATAGATCGCTCGATCAACTCAGAGCATCTACAACCGGGCGCTCCAAACTCGCCTCAAACGCCCGGGCGGATGGCCCGGTTAGTGACCGGTCACGGAATTTCGACCTAGGCAGGTGCCTCAAGCGCCTGGGCTGACCGACACCCCTCATATCCATCCCAAAAATATGGGGCGGATATGGGCGCGTCCGCCACATCGGACCCGGCCCACGCTGGCCCACCTGACCCCACATATATTCGTCTCCATCCGCTCGCTGGACCAAACACTAGCCACTTCACTCCACTGCCCTTCACTCCCCTGCGTCACCCAAGTTCAACTCCGCGATCTCTGATGTCTACTACGCAAATTTTATTCTTGTAGACTTGGTTGGGCCTCCAATGCAAGCGCAGAGTTTTGTAGGACAACAAGAAATTTCCTCAAGTGGATGACCTAAAAATTATCAATCTGTGGGAGGTGTAGGATGAAGATGGTCTCTCTCAAACAACCATCCAATCAAATACAAAGAATTTTGTGTGTCCCCAACACACCCAATACAATGATAAATTGTTTAGGTGCACTTGTTCGGCGAAGACATGGTGATACAAGTGTAGTATGGATAGTAGATATAGGTTTTTATAATCTGAAATAATAAAAACAACAAGGTAACAAGTAATAAAAGTGAGCACAAATGGTATTGCAATGCTTGGAAATAAAACATAGGCTTCATACTTTCACTAGTGTAATCTCTTAACAGTGCTATAATAATTGAATCATATAACAATCCTTCAACATGCGATAAAAATCACTCCAAAGTTTCTATGGAGAACGTAGGACGAAAACATGTATCAACCTATGTGCCTAGATTACCCCAATTTCATCACGAAATCCACAAGATGATTACCAAAACATATATAAAGTGACTCAATAGAACCCTATTGTCACCACGGGCATCCACATGATCAAGTGATCTCAAAGCCAATATTCAATCCAACATAACGAAACCTCAAAGAGCAAGACTCAATTCAGCACAACAAGGATAGAGAGGAAAGAACACTGATACGTCTCCAACGTATATATAATTTTTGATTGTTCCATGCTATTATATTATCTGTTTTGGATGTTTAATGGGCTTTACTAAGCACTTTTATATTATTTTTGGGACTAACCTACTAACCCAAGGCCCAGTGCAAATTGCAGTTTTTTTTGCCTATTTCAGTGTTTCGCAGAACAGGAATATCAAACGGAGTCCAAACGGAATGAAACCTTCAGGAGAGTTATTTTTGGAACAAACATGATCCAGAGGACTTGGAGTGGACGTCAAGAAATCAACGAGGAGGCCACAAGGCAGGGAGGCGCGCCCCCCACCCTCGTGGGCCCCTCGTAGCTCCACCGACCTACTTCTTCCTCCTATATATACCCATATACCCCGAAACCAACCAGGAGCACCACGAAACCCTATTTCCACCGCCGCAACCTTCTCAGATTCGTGAGATCCCATCTTGGGGCCTTTTTCCGGCGCTCATGGGGGAATCGATCACGGAGGGCTTCTACATCAACACCATATCCTCTCCAATGATGTGTCAGTAGTTTACCACAGACCTTCGAGTCCATAGTTATTAGCTAGATGGCTTCTTCTCTCTCTTTGGATCTCAATACAAAGTTCTCCTCGATCTTCTTGGAGATCTATTTGATGTAACTCTCTTTTTGCGGTGTGTTTGTCGAGATCCGATGAATTGTGGGTTTATGATCAAGATTATCTATGAACAATATTTGAATCTCCTTTGAATTCTTTTATGTATGATGTGTTATCTTTGCAAGTCTCTTCGAATTATCAGTTTGGTTTGGCCTACTAGATTGATCTTTCTTGCAATGGGAGAAGTGCTTAGCTTTGGGTTCAATCTTGCGGTGCTCGATCCCGGTGTGATGAGGGGAAATGACACGTATTGTATTGTTGCCATCGAGGATAAAAAGATGGGGTTTATATCATATTGCATGAGCTTATCCCTCTACATCATGTCATCTTGCTTAAAGCGTTACTTCGTTCTTATGATCTTAATACTCTAGATGCATGTTGTATAGCGGTCGATGTGTGGAACAATAGTAGTAGATGCAGGCAGGAGTCGGTCTACTTGTCACGGACGTGATGCCTATATACATGATCCTACCTAGATATTCTCATAACTATGCTCAATTCTACCAATTGCTCGACAGTAATTCGTTTACCCACTGTAATACTTATGCAATCTTGAGAGAAGCCACTAGTGAAACCTATGGCCCCCCGGGTCTATTCTCCATCATATAAGTTTACATCTATTTTACTTTGCGTTCTTTACTTTTAGTCTTTATCATAAAAATACCAAAAATATTATCTTATCATCTCTATCAGATCTCACTTTTGCAAGTGTCCGTGAAGTGATTGACAACCCCTTTATCGCGTTGGTTGCAAGGTTCTTACTTGTTTGTGTAGGTGCGTGGGACTTGAGCGTGGTCTCCTACTGGATTGATACCTTGGTTCTCAAAAACTGAGGAAAATACTTACGCTACTTTACTGCATCACCCTTTCCTCTTCAAGGGAAAACCAACGCAGTGCTCAAGAGGTAGCAAGAAGGTACCTACAATGGAAAGATTCACCCTCTGATGTTTACCATGAATCGTGCATGCGGAGGCCCACCTAAGATTTCTGATGTATTGTATATATCCCACCACATAGAATTTTATTATTTCACAATTTGATTTAAATAATTAAAATAAATTTCACAGCTGACAACAACTATTTTAAAAGGATTTAAATTATTTCATAGCGACTTCCCTAATCATAAGAGCATGCCCGTTACTAGTGTATCAAGGCACCCGTTGTAGTAGATAGTGGGCATACATAATTGCTAGATTAATTGACCTGTAACGTAGAAGGCAAGAGGGTAGTGAAATCTATATAAGCATCTCCTTGGTGACTGCTTACGGGTTCAGAATTTTTGCACACACACATCCATAAGAAAGAGACACCATCTCCACAGAACATGACATAGGGCTTTTACCTCCATCGCAAGGGGCCTGAATCTGCATATCTTCTTTTGTCACCCTCCCGTGTCTCGCGTGATCAAGCCTCATTCCCCCACTCTTACTGTTAGAATCCCCCCCCCCCCCCCACGGCAGAGGGGGAGGTCATTTCTAAATGAGAAGGTACCTACAATGGAAAGATTCACCCTGTGATTTCACCAAGACTCATGCATGCGGAGGCCCACCTAAGTTTTCTGATGTATTGTATATATCCCACCACATAGAATTTCACTATTCACAATTTGATTTAAATAACTAAAATAAATTTCACAACCGACAACACCTATTTTAAAGGATTTCAATTATTTCACAATGACTTCCCTAATCATAAGAGCGTGCCCATTACTAGTGTATCAAGGCACCCGTTGAAGTAGATAGTGGGCATACATAATTGCTAGATTAATTGACCTATTATGTAGAAGGCAAGGGGGAGTGAAATCTATATAGGGGAGCGAAATCTATATAAGCATCTCCTTGGTGACTGCCTACGGTTCGAACTTTTGCAATACCATGCATTTCTTCCAAATTCTTCATGAGACACCTATGACTCTTTCTGACGGCAAAAATATTATCTTTCTTAGCCCTCAAAGGGGCCTTTCTGTGAGAGAATTTAATATTATGATTCCCCAATTTTATTATGTCAACACATGGTATTTATTTCCACATTATTTTTAAAACAGTAAGACTCGGCCACCTATGAGGTGTTGGGGAACATAGTAATTTCAAAATTTTCCTACGCACACTCAGGATCATGGTGATGCATAGCAACGAGAGGGGAGAGTGTGTCGACATACCCCGTAGACCAAAAGCGGAAGCGTTAGCACAACGCGGTTGATGTAGTTGTACGTCTTCACGATCCGACTGATCCAAGTACCGAACACATGGCACCTCCGAGTTCAGCACACGTTCAACTCGATGACGTCCCGCGAGCTCCGATCCAGCAAAGCTTCACCGGAAAGTTTCGTCAGCACGACGACGTGATGACGGTGATGATGATGCTACCGACGCAGGGGTTCGCCTAAGCACCGCTATGATATGATCGAGGTGGATTATGGTGGAGGGGGGCACCGCACACGGTTGGGAGAGATCAACATATCAACTTGTGTGTCTATGGGGTGCCCCTACCCCCGTATATAAAGGAGCTAGGGGGAGGCGGCCGGCTAGGAGGAGGGCGCGCCAAGGGGGAGTCCTACTCCCACCGGGAGTAGTACTCCCTCTTTTCCTAGTTGGAGTAGGAGGGGAGAAGGAAGGGAGAGAGGAAGAGAAGGAAAGGGGGACGCTGACGAAGCTATGTACCTAGGGCAGGGTCATGGACCTGTCCAAGATACCCTCCCCAAGGACATCCCTTAAAAAACCAGAAGAATCATCATTCACTCGACCATGAAGCTATTTTCCACTCGGCAGTCTTGAAGTCACTCGACCGTGAAGACTATCACTCGACTACCAGAAGATCTAAAGCCACTCTGTCCTGCAACGGTCGGGAATTAAGTCATAGCTTTATGGTCATTATGTAACTTTATTACTGGCGTTACCAGTAACACCTCCCTCTTGATGTACACTTAACCCTGCATAACGGAGGGGAGCTGGGGTGCTGGCGCACTCTATATAAGCCACCCCCCTCTTCTGGGACAAGGGTTTGCACCCTCTGTAACTCACACGCATATAAACCAGTTGACCGCCTCCGGGCTCCGAGACGTAGGGCTGTTACTTCCTCCGAGAAGGGCCTGAACTCGTAAAACTTGCGTGTACAACTCCTCCATAGTTGAGATCTTGCCTCTACATTACCTACCACCTATTCTACTGTCAGACTTAGAACCACGACAGTTGGCGCCCATCATGGGGCCGGTGTCTTAGCGACTTTTTGGAGAAGTTGTGATTTTTCCGATCCCCATCGACATGGTTTCAGGCGGAGGTTTGGCCGAGCGCCGCGAGATCCGTCTCGGCGCGCTCGTGTTCGTTGCCGACGACTCCGCTTGGCTCCAAGAGGCTCCGCTCGATGTCGAGGCGCTCCCCGTCCGTGGGGCAACGCACTGCTGCAAGGCGTCCGGCGGACGTCCTCCCGCGACCGGCCGACTCAAGACGGGCCAGCCTCTGTGGCGTCCTCCCTCCCTGTTGCCCGTCGGCGCAAGCGTTCCGGTCGTTCGAGGCTTCAGCGGTGGGTGAGGCACGTGGCGGCCCGCCAGTCGGCCATCCCCCAAGTCACGGCAATCGAGCCCGACGAAACGCTCTACAACATGTTCGATCTGTCGACTGGCTCCGTAGAAACCGCATCCGAGTGCGACATCAGTGATCCCGCGGCGGAAGTCCTGATGGTCGATGGGCCTCGCAGTCCTCCTGGCTTCCCTCGCGTTGATGGTGGAGATGGCGGAGGCGATCCGTCGCGTGTCCATGAGGAGTACCTCCCCAAGCCCCTCTCTTCGCAGCAGAGGGAAGAACTTCGCTGCCGGAACATGGATGCTCTTCATACTCCTATCATCGGAGAAACTCCCGAGGCCCGAGCCTTGGAGGAGGCGCGCCTGGCCAACTTGGCTGAGCGCACTCGACTGGAGAACCTCCAGCACGCACTCGACGAGCGTGCTCTGCAACGGGTTCCAACATCCAGTCGACGACAACTTTTTCCGCCTCCAACTCAGGTATATCGAACTCCAATCCAGAATCTCACAGCCGCAGCCCGAATAGCAGAGTCAATCTAGCCTTCCCAAATGGTCGGCAGAGGTTTGATGCAGATCGTGGATTTACTCCGGCAGCGGGAGAACAGAATTGTTGTGTCTCGATCGCGGAATAGGATCCACGCAGATCCGTCAGAAAGGTGATATAAATCTGGCCGGCCTACAGCCCAAGATCGCCCCCGAGGCGTGAGGGACGTGGAGACCGACGAGATCAGTACAGAAACCGTGAGCAGTATGATCACCGACTCGATCATGATGATCGTCGTCGAGTGCCCACGCCTCCCCCAAGGAGTGGGTCATACGCGCCTCGACAACATGATGACAGACGCCCTCACAGCGGTGGGCGAAGAATTCCAGTCGATCCCAGGGAACTAGGTTTGGTCGACAGAAACAGAGCTCACAGAGAAGTCCATGACAGAGATTTACCAACCAGCAGCAGAGTGCATGTCTCAGGTCTCGAGTGCTTCAAAGAGAGCCATCGGGGCATTGTGATTCCTCCCAACTTCAAAGTTGGCGATCGGAGTTAGTAAGTTCCTTTGGCGAGTCCAAGCCCGACACTTGGCTTGAGGACTACAGAGTGGCTGTTCAGATTGGCGGCGGCAATGATGAAGTGGCTATGAAGCACCTTCCTCTCGATGTTGGAGGCTCGGCGAGCATGGTTAAACCAGTTAGCACCGGCAATATTCTGATTGGGAAGATCTTGCCCGAGTGTTTGTCGTAACATTTGAAGGAACATGCAAACGGCCAAAGAGGTTGCGAGCTGCAATCTTGTGTGCAGAAGCCCAATGAAACTTTGAGAGACTATATCCAGAGATGGATCACGTTGCATCACACGGTGGAAAATGTGTCTGATCACCAAGCAGTTTGTGCCTTCAAGGAAGGCGCCAAATATCGAGAGCTGAATTTGAAGTTCGGTCGGACCGAGATATGTCTCGAGTCGGATGATGGAGATTGCCACCAAGTATGCCAATGGTGAAGAGGAGGATTGGCTCGGAGTGGCAAACGCAAAACAATCGTCCACTTAAACCGGGAGGGAACTCGATCGGAAGCGAAGGTTAAAAGTCGAGCCAGCTGCTCTGGAGAAGCCTTAGGCGTAACTCAAGGAAAGTTCAAGGGAAACCCAAGGGCCGTGGAACCCTAAGAAAGTAAAAGATCAAGATGGGAATGATGTGTTGGATCTGCCATGCCACATCCACACAAAGAAAGATGAGGAGGGTAATCTCATTTACCCAAAGCATACCACTCGACAGTGTGGGCTCCTAATCCAGCAGTTCCGAGAGAAACAACCCAAAGAGGAGGAAAAAGAGTCGAACAAAGTTGAGGACAAAGAGGAAAGTGACGATGGTTACCCTCACGTCAACTCCACTCTGATGATTTTTGCTGATGTTGAGAGCAAAAGTCGACTGAAAGTCATCAACAGAGAAGTAAACATGGTCGCTCTGGCGATGCCCAGTTATTTGAAATGGTCTCAGACTACCATTACATTCGACCAGTCTGATCACCCGACGCATATAGCCACCCCTGGGAAGCAAGCATTGGTGGTCGACCCAGTCGTCGAAGGCACTCGGTTGACTAGAGTTCTAATGGATGGAGGCAGTGGCCTGAATATTCTTTATGCAAAGACGTTGAAAGGAATGGGCATTTTGATGTCTAGACTTAGAGAAAGCAACATGAGTTTCCATGGAGTCATCCCTGGCAAGAAGGCTGAGTCACTTGGCCAGATCGCTCTTGATGTAGTTTTCGGTGATTACAAGAATTACTGCAAAGAAAAGTTGACATTCGAAGTTGTGGATTTCCAGAGTGCTTATCACGCTATTACGGGAGGCCGGCTACGACGCTTTTATGGCTTGACCATGCTACGTGTATCTCAAGTTGAAGATGCCTGGTCCTAAAGGTGTGATCACTATCACTGGCAATTGGAAGAAGGCAGAAGAGTGCTTCCAGAAAGGCTCGAAGATCGCTGATGCACAGATGGCAGTAGTGGAATTGCAGGAGTATCAGAAAAATGCAGATCCGAGTGATTTGTTACGAGCTAAGAAGCCCGCCACGGATTCAGCATTTCAGTCGTCTGGCGAAACAAAGCCGATCCATTTTCACCCGACGGATCCCAATGCTGCTCCGACTCACATTTCAACAACACTCGGCTCCAAATAGGAAGAAGCGCTCATCCAGTTCCTCCGTGAGAACTGGGACATATTTGCATGGAAACCTTCCGACATGCCTGGTGTTCCCAGGGAGCTGGCTGAGCATCGTCTGCGAGTCGACCCGAAAGTGAAATCAGTCAAAGAACATCTTCGACGGTCCGCCGTGCAGAAGAGAAAGGCAATCGGTGAAGAAGTGGCTCGGCTCTAGCAACTGAGTTTATCCGAGAGAATTACCACTCCGAGTGGCTAGCCAATGTTGTCATGGTTCCTAAGAAGGACAACTCACTTCGCATGTGCATTGAATTTAAGCATATCAATCGGGCCTGCCCGAAAGATAACTTTCCCCTCCCTCACATTGACCAAATCGCCGACTCAACTGCGGGGTGTGAGCGTTTGTCCTTTTTGGACACTTATTCGGGGTATCATCAGATCCTTCTGTATGGACCCGACGAGATAAAAACAGCTTTCATTACTCCATTTGGGTGCTTCTGTTATGTCACCATGCCCTTCGGCTTGAAGAACGCTGGAGCCACATTCATGCGGATGATTCAGAAGTGTTTACTCACTCAAATCAGTCGGAATGTGGAAGCATACATGGATGATACTATGGTTAAGTCACGTAAAGGTTCCGACCTACTGGCTGACCTTGCTGAAACCTTTGCCAACCTTAGAAGGTATGATATCAAGCTTAATCCATCAAAGTGCACATTCGGAGTCCCAGGTGGAAAATTGCTTGGCTTTCTCGTTTCCGAACGAGGGATCGACGCTAACCAGAGAAAGTGGGAGCCATACTCCGAATGAAACGCCCCGTGCGTGTACATGATGTCCAGAAGCTTACCCGTTGCTTGGCCGCCCTAAGTCGATTCATTTCTTGCCTCGGTGAAAAGGCATTGCCTCTTTACCGACTGATGAAGAAGTCAGATAAGTTCGAGTGGACCCCTGAAGCTGATGCAAAGATTCGCAGAGCTAAAAGCCCTACTTTCCACCCAGCCGGTGCTTGCTGCCCCAATCAAGAAAGAGCCTTTTGCTGCTTTACATTGCAACCTTTGGACAAGTCGTCAAGATAAAGATTTACGATCGAGCGGGAAGAAGAAGGAAAAGCCTATAAAGTTCAAATACCAAAGATATTATGTTTACAAGTTTTGACTCCATCAAAGCAAAGATATCCGCATTATCAGAAACTTGTTTATGGGATTTATATGACCACGAAGAAGGTTGCACAATACTTCTCTGATCATTTAATTACAGTCATCAGCGATGCTCCATTGTCAGAGATTCTGCACAACAGAGATGCAACTAGTCGAGTGGCTAAGTGGGCGATTGAACTCCTTCCCTCAGATATCAAGTTTGAGGCAAAGAAAGCTATCAAGTCCCAAGCAATAGCAGATTTCCTCGCTGAGTGGATTGAACAGCAATTGCCGACTCAAGTTCACTCGAACCTTTGGACCTGTTTTTGATGGCTCCAAGATGCTTTGAACGGTTCCGGTCTTTGGGGTGGTACTGGTATCCCCGAGGAGACAAGCTCAGATATGTCCTCCAGATTCACTTTGATTCCTCCAACAATGAAGCGAGAATATGAGGCACTCAGACGGATTACGTATGGCCATTTCACTCGGCGTCCGTCGCCTTATGGTCTATGGCAACTCAGATTTGGTAGTCAATCAAGTGATGAAGGAGTGGGACGTCGAAGCCCAAATTTATGACTGTTATCGTAATGCAAGTGAGGAAATTGGAAAAGAAGTTTGAGGGGTTAGAGCTCCATCATATACCCCAATGAAAAATCAAGCTGCCGACGATTTGGCAAAGATAGGTTCCAAGGAGAAGCCATTCCAAAGCAATGTATTTTTGGAACACATTCACACACCGCCAGTTCAAGAAGATCCTTTCACTTTGAAGAGCCCCGTAGCCTAAGAGTGCCACAGATCCGATCAAGTCGAGGTCCCAGCTGTGGTCGACCTGATCATGGAGGTTTTGGTCATCACTCCCGACTGGACAGTACCGTACATTGCATATATTCTTAGGAAGGAACTCCCATAAGACGAAGAAGAGGCTTGACAGATCGTCCGTCAATCCAAAGCCTTTACTGTGATAGGAGGGTAACTGTTCAGGGAAGGAGTGACGGGAGTCAGTCAGAAATGCATAACGCCAGAAGAAGGTTGAATGATCCTCAATGGCATCCACTCGGGGACCTGTGGTCACCATGCGTCCTCTCGGACCATTGTGGCTAAAGCATACCGAGCTGGATTTTACTGGCCTCGAGCAAATGAAATGGCGAAAGATATAGTCGAAAAATGTGAGGGTTGCCAGTTTTACTCCAACATGTCGCACAAACACGTCAGCCCTGAAGACCATTCCACTCGTCTGGCCCTTTGCAGTTTGGGGATTGGATATGGTCGGACCACTAAGAACCGGTAGGAGCGGCTTCACCCACGTGCTTGTAGCAGTCGACAAGTTTACCAAGTGGATTGAAGCTAAGCCTATCAAGAATCTTGAAGCTAGCACTGCTGTCAGTTTCATCAGAGAATTGACATTCAGATACGGGGTTCCGCACAGCATCATCACTGACAACGGGTCGAACTTCGATTCTGATGAGTTTAGAGCCTTCTGCGCTTCTCAAGGCACATGAGTCGACTATGCTTCAGCCGCTCACCCCCAGTCGAATGGACAAGCAGAAAGAGCAAATGGCCTAATTCTCAAAGGATTGAAACCCCGACTGATGCTTGATCTCAAGCACGCAGCAGGCACCTGGGTTGATGAACTTCCGTCAGTTCTTTGGGGTCTAAGGACAACTCCCAATCGGTCGACCGTCAACTCCATTCTTCTTGGTTTACGGAGTGAAGGGTTGCTCGCCGAAAGTGACTTACTTCACAATGCACCACGAGTCGAACTCCTCTCTGAAGATGAAGCAGAACAGGCTCGACAAGACGCAGTCGACCTTTTAGAGGAGGAAAGAGAGATGGCCTTGATCCGATCGACTAATTATCAACAAGACTTACGTCGATTCCACGCCAGAAACGTGAGAGGTCGAGCCTTTCAGGAAGGAGACTTGGTTCTTCGAGTGGATCAACAGAAACCACACAAGCTCGCCCCTGCTTGGGAAGGTCTCCCTTCATTGTCACCAGAGTTCTCCACAATGGAGCATACCACTTTTATAATGTCGAGCATCAGAAAGACGAGCTACGAGCTTGGAACGCGGAGCTGCTCCACCCCTTTTATACTTAAGTACTCACTCGGATAAGATGTAATAAGAAATACCTTTGTAGTTTGTTTATCAAAGACAAGAGCTTTATAATCTTTCTGAACAATCTGTTGTTGCCTTTCCTTGCGTTTGAAATCCCCCAGTGGGTGACTTCGCTGCGAATCCGGTTCGCCTAAGTTCAAAAATCCTGCCGAGTGATGAGCAAGCCTCTCACTCGGGGGCTTAGCTGCGAATCCGTTTCGCCTAAGTTTAAAAAAAATCCTACCGAGTGATGAGCAATCCTCTCACTCGGGGGCTTAGCTGCAGTCCAGTACTCGCCTAAGTTTAAAAAATCCTGCCGAGTGATACGTCTCCAACGTATCTATAATTTTTGATTGCTCCATGCTACTTTATCTACTGTTTTGGACTATATTGGGCTTTATTTTCCACTTTTATATTATTTTTGGGACTAACCTATTAACCGGAGGCCTAGCCCAGAATTGCTGTTTTTTGCCTATTTCAGTGTTTTGAAGAAACAGAATATCAAACGGAGTCCAAACGGAATGAAACCTTTGGAAACATGATTTTCTCACCGAACGTGATCCAGGAGACTTGGACCCTACGCCAAGGAACAATAGAGGCGGTCACGAGGGTGGGGGGCGCCCCCCCCTAGGGCGCGCCCCTGCCTCGTGGGCCCCCTGTTGCTCCACCGACATACTCCTTCCTCTTATATATACCTATGTACCCCCAAACGATCAGAACAAGAGCCAAAAACCTAATTCCACCGCCGCAACTTCCTGTATCCACGAGATCCCATCTTGGGGCCTATTCCGGAGCTCCGCCGGAGGGGGCATCCACCACGGAGGGCTTCTACATCATCACCAGAGCCCCTCCGATGAAGTGTGAGTAGTTTACTTCAGACCTTCGGGTCCATAGCTAGTAGCTAGATGGTCTCTTTTTGGATCTCAATACAATGTTCTCCCCCTCTCTCGTGGAGATCTATTCGATGTAATCTTCTTTTTGCAGTGTGTTTGTTGAGACCGACGAATTGTGGGTTTATGATCCAGCTTATCTATGAATAATATTTGAACCTTCTCTGAATTCTTTTATGTATGATTGGTTATCTTTGCAAGTCTCTTCGAATTATCCGTTTGGTTTGGCCAACTAGATTGGTAGTTCTTGCAATGGGAGAAGTGCATAGCTTTGGGTTCAATCTTGCAAGATCCTTACCCAAAGGATGTAAAGGGTTGCAAGGCACGTATTGTATTGTTGCCATCGAGGATAACAAGATGGGGTATTTATCATATTGCATGAATTTATCCCTCTACATCATGACATCTTGCTTAAGGCGTTACTCTGTTTTTAACTTAATACTCTAGATGCATGCTGGAAATAGGTCGATTAGTGTAGAAATAGTAGTAGAAGCATAATCGTTTTGGTCTACTTGTCTCGGACCAGATGCATAAATACATTAACATACCTAGATAAACTCATAACTATGCTCAATTCTGTCAATTGCTCAACAGTAATTTGTTCACCCACCGTAGAATACTTATGCTCTTGAGAGAAGCCACTAGTGAAACCTATGGCCCCGGGGTCTATTCTCATCATATCAATCTCCATCACTTTAATACTTGCTTTTTTTTACTTTGCCTTTTTACTTTTCACTTTGCATCTCTATACAAAAAATACCAAAAATATTATCTATCATCTCTATTAGATCTCACTCTCGTAAGTGACCGTGAAGGGATTGAACCCCTAATCGCGTTGGTTGCGAGTAGCTATCATTTTGTGCAGGCTCAAGGGACTTGTGCGTGGCCTCCTACTGGATTGATGCCTTGGTTCTCAAAAACCGAGGGGAAATACTTACGCTACTCTGCCGCATCATCCTCTCCTCTTCGGGGAAAACCAATGCAAGCTCAAGACATAGCACCGAGTGATGAGCAAGCCTCTCACTCAGGGGCTTAGCTGTGAATCCGTTTCGCCTAAGTTTAAAAAAAATCCTACCGAGTGGTGAGCAATCCTCCCACTCGGGGGCTTAGTCAGCAATTCAAAGACTTCGGCTAAGTTTAAAAACTCCCACAGAGTGGTGAGCAATCCTCCCACTCGGGGCTTAGCTGCATGATCCAAGACTACTTAAGTTTAAAAATCCCACCGAGTGGTGAGCAATCCTCCCACTCGGGGGGCTTAGCTCTTGATCCAGTGCTACGCCTAAGTTAAAAAATCCTACCAAGTGGTGAGCAATCACTCCCACTGGGGCTTAGGCTGCAGTCCAAGACTCGCCTAAGTTTAAACAATCCCACCGAGTGGTGAGCAATCCTCCCACTCGGGAGCTTAGGCTGTGATCCAAGTGCGCCTAAGTTTAAAAATCCCACCGAGTGGTGAGCAATCCTCCCACTCGGGGCTTAGCTGCAGATCCAAGACTCGCCTAAGTTTAAAAATCCCACCGAGTGGTGAGCAATCCTCCCACTCGGGGGCTTAGCTGCAGTCCAGTACTCGACTAAGTTTAAAAATTCCTACCGAGTGGTGAGCAATCCTCCTACTCGGGGCTTAGCTGCAGTCCAGTACTCGCCTAAGTTTAAAAAAATCCTACCGAGTGGTGAGCAATCCTCCCACTCAAGGGCTTAGCTGCAGTCCAGTACTCGCCTAAGTTTAAAAAATCCTACCAAGTGGTGAGCAATCCTCCCACTCGGGGGCTTAGCTGCAGCCCAGTACTCGCCTAAGTTTAAAAAATCCTACCGAGTGGTGAGCAACCCTCCCACTCGAGGGCTTAGCTCAGTCCAGTACTCGCCTAAGTTTGAAACATATCCCTATCCGCAAGGACGACGAGGTGCAGGTCGACTGTAACCTTCTCCTTCGGAGCTACGCCACAAATGCAATATGCGCTCCATCCCTATCCGCAAGGATGACGAGGTGCAGGTCGACTGCAACCTTCTCCTTCGGAGCTATGCCACAAATACAACACGCACTCCATCCTTGTTCCGCAAGGTGACGCATTTAGGCGCAGCTTGGTCGATTGAAGTCTCCACTTTAGAGCTGCATATCAAACACAAAGGTCATTCCAAGTGTAGAACAAATTCCAAAAGCAATCGCAAGCATATCCTGAGATAAATCAAGTCCAGACGAACCATAAAGTTCAAGACCATGAGAAGTACTCGCACTCAGCCCGAAAGAGTTTAACGGTTACAAAAACCACTCGGCATCCCGAGGCAAATTTAAGGTGGGGCATAAAAGTTTGTTCACTCCGCAGGAGGAGGGGTGGCAGGCTCGACGAATTCGTCCAGGTCAATGCCATCGGCAATCTGAGTGGCTGCGGCAATGAAAGTATCCATGAAGGATTGGAAGTCATGCTTCTTGGTATTGGCGACCTTGATAGCCTCCAGCTTCTCTTCTCGCGCCTCCTTGCAATGGACGCGAACCAAAGATAGAGCCACATCAGCACCGCACTGGGCAGAAGACTTTTTCCACTCCTGCACTTGACCTAGGATCTCGTTAAGACGAGTCATCAGAGACTCGAGGTCATTCGAGAGCGTTGCCCCTGGCCAGAGTGCTGTGTCGATCCGGGACATTGCGGCCTTCAGTCGAGCAAGATAGTCAACATCACCGTCGATGCGGGATTCCAGTCGGAGCAAGTTCATAGCAGCTCCATCTTTCACGGGGGAATTGATGGGGTCCAAGCTTGGTTCAATTAGCCCGGTTTCCTCCTCGAAATCTCGGCAAAACTCTGCATGCACAAATCGAGGATGAGTCAATAGTCATATGCCGAGTCGATAAAGATAAATTAGCCAAAACAGAATATATACCTTCAAGCTTGATGAACAGCTTCTTGGCAAGCCTCCTCAGATAGCTTTCCAGATCATCCCTCCTGCGAGCAATGCCTTCCATCCTCTCGTTCAGATTGACCTTGTCCTTTTTCAAGCGGGTTACTTCCTTGTTGGCTTCGTCTAGGGCAGATTTTATCTTGGCGTTCTCTTCCTCCAATTTGCCGACTGAAGCCAGCTTTTGTTCAGCCACAACAGTTTTGTCGTCGGCCTTCTTCTGTGCGGCAGCCAGATCTTGATCCTTTTTGGCCAGAGCCTGGTTCAGTTTCTCTGAAAAGAAAGAATGCTTGATTCAGAAAGAGCAGAATGAAATCCAGTCGACAAACCAGATTGAAGACAATCCAGAGCGGAATTTCTTACCATTGGCGTCATCCATGGCTTTCTGCAGTTCTGTCTTGGCCAACTCCAGGTCAAGGTTGAGTTGAATCCGCTGTTTCTCCAAGTTAGCAAAGCGAGCTCCAAGATCACAAGATTTCTGCAAACAAGGAATGAGTCAGTCGACTAGTGAAAAGGTTGGTTATTGCAGAGAGATAAAAGGATAAAGCCAACAAATTCTAAGACTACTGCCGAATCAAACATCCAACAGTAGTCTCGGGGACTACACCCAGTGGGTGCACTTAGCGTGCCCCCACTGATTCTGTTTACACTCGCCAAGGTCTTCCTTCAGCGCGAGTGCAAAAAAAAGAGAAAAGAGAGATAACAACAAATAGGTTCTCCAGACCATAGTCAACTGCCAGCAGTCGACCACGGTCTCGGGGACTACACCCAGTGGGTGCACTCAGCATGCCCCCACTGGTTCAAAAAATCCACTCGACATGACCTTTCGGACCGTGTGAAGAAATTCAAAATTCAAGACTACAATGATCGCCGCGATCCACCATAGTCTCGGGGACTACACCCAGTGGGTGCACTCAGCGTGCCCCCACTAGTCCAAAAAATTCAATCAACAACAACATCAGATTCAGCTCCAAGTACGAATTTGCTCAATGACAAATCGAAACACCTAGTGGGTGTACAGAAGCGGAGATCCTTGGAAAGAGAGTTTTCAGGTACCATATCCTAACAGAACAAGTCAAGAGAGACAGTCGACTAGCTGCGAACCTGAACATTGCTCTAGAGAGCAGAGCTGGCATCATAAGCAGCCTGGCTAGCATCCTGCACCATCTTCATCTTCTCCATCATGATGCCTGCTTGGCGTATAGCTTCTTTGGCGGCACCCACTTCGTCTTCTGGGACATGATGTGTAGCAAAAACTGAAGGTGGATCGGCAGGAGCACGCGCGACTGACACAGAAGGTCGAGCACTCGACAGCGGTATGGCGAGAGAAACGGAAGTCCGATTGGCGTCACCAGCGTCCTGAACTATCGGTCCCGCCACTGGCGTAGACTGAGTTGTCTTGTCAGTAGCCGCTTTCCTGTTTCTCCTCCCCAAGGGACTCTGCAGCTCGTCATCATCATCATCAGGGGGGTCAATAACGTTGGGAGCTACAAAAAGTTCAGTCGCCAACATTTTATCCCCTGATCGAATATATCATAGTTCAGTCGACAAAAGGACAACAGAATAACAAAGATTGTACCCGGGATGGAGGTGACCGCGTCTTCCATTTCCTCATGCTTGTTTCTATAAGCCGAAGTCCCAGAGGTAGCGGCATTGCCAATTCCAAGGTTCATTCGATCAAACCAAAGGAAAGATAAACAGCGCAGGGCGTCGAGTAAAAGCGAAAGAAGTACACTCACGCAGAGGCAACAGGAATGTCAATCTTGATTTTTGGCAGCACCTTCCGAGTCTTCTGCGCGACGACCTTGGTCTGCTTTGGAGCCTTTTCAGTCGGTGCCGGAGAAGATGTCCGAGGACGCTTTGACGATTTCCCAGTTGGAACGGTCACCTTGTCACGGGCGCTCGCTGGATCGTGAGCAAGCTTGGATCGCCTTTCCCTGCGAGGAGGAGAGCCGACCTCTTCTTCATCACTCGAGTCGTCGCTCTCCCCTCTCCCTCTTCGTCATAATGCCATTCACCGCTTTCGCCTCCACTTGCCTCGCCCTCAAGATCTTGCTCCTGCTCTCCGTTGGGCATCGAGTACATTTCGGTAAGAGTCTGGAAGTAAGCAAGCATGACAAAGTCTGTCGGTAAAGCATAAACAATTGTGCGAATAAATCAAGATTGCAGTCAGAAATTCATAATTGGACCTTGTCTGGTTCGTGAGATTGGTCGAGTGGAGGAATTCTCCTGGCTCCCCTGGGGTTGTCTTTGTTTCCTGTGATACTCATCAGCCACCCCTCCAACGTGGTCTCGTCGACTTCCTCCTGATGAGTCCGAGTGGTGTCGTCAGTGCCCGAATACATCCACATCGGATGGTCACGGGCTTGAAGCGGTTGGATGCATCGCCGAAGGAAAACCTCCAGCAAATCCATACCAATCACCCCATCACGGACAAGCTGAACTACTCGATCGACCAGCACTTTGACTTGTGCCTTCTCCTCCGGGATCACCTTCAAAGGGGAGGGTTTCGCCACTCGGGCCAAAGAAAAAGGGGGAAGTCTAGTTGACTGCGCTGGAGTCGGCTGGTCTTTGCAGTAGAACCAGGTCGACTGCCACCCACGGACCGAGTCGGGAAGAATTATGGTTGGAAAAGAACTTTTACCCCTCATCTGAATCCCGAGGCCCCCACACATTTGGATCACATGCGTTCTTTCGTCACTCGGATTTGCCTTTTTGACCGACTGGGAGCGGCATGTGAAGATGTGCTTGAAGAGGCCCCAGTGGGGTCGGCAGCCCAGGAAATTCTCACACAAAGACACGAAGGCAGCAAGGTACACAATGGTGTGGTGAAATGATGGAGTTGCGCCCCGAAAAAATTCAAGAAACCTCGGAAGAAAGTGTGAGGAGGCAAGGAGAACCCGCGGTCAATGTGAGTGGCGAGGAGGACGCACTCACCCTCTCGCGGCTGTGGCTCGGTCTCGTTCCCCGGAAGCCGCGCCAATTCATGGGGAATCAGTCCCCCTTCGACCAGGTCATCGATGTCATCCTGGCTGATCGCCGAGCGAATCTAGTCGCCCTGGATCCAGCCCGGCGGCAGGCCAGACCTCGAGGAAGATCCATCCCGACTAGACTTCCTCCCCTTCGCCTTCGCCGTCGCCTTCTTCGCGCGCTCGAGAGCCACCGTCTTCTCCTTCCCAATCGCCGCAAATGGATCTCGAACGGGACAGCGGCACTAGGGCGGAAGCAAGTGTGGCGGAGAACTCTGAAGAAGAGGAAGAAAAATGAGAGCGCACTGTTCAAAAACCTTGGTCCGGCGCCTTATATGAGGTTACTTCCGAGTGGCTGATTTGTAGGCCCAGGCAATCTTATCCAATCCCACAACAGTTGCGCGCGCGATACGTGGCAAAAAAGGCAGCACGGAAATCGAGGCGGCCCTGCCTAATCCTACCCGATTACTGCGGCCTCCTCCACCCCGCGTGCTTCCCAAAATTCGAATCCCGCGAAATCCGCGGACAGCAGAACAACTTGTTAGACGGAAGATCTCCTCCACATCATCAATTGGAGCTCTTCCAGTAAAAGTTCACTCGACAAAAAATTAGGAATGGATCAAGGCGACTGAAAAAGAAGTTGGTATCGTCACCTTGGTTCATTGATTCAGAACAAGATATACTCGTAGCACGGAAAGCAAGTCAGAAGTGTTCTCAACTCCTTCCCCACTCAAACCCTGATCCATTCGGGGGCTAATGACGAAGCTATGTACCTAGGGTAGGGTCATGGACCTGTCCAAGATACCCTCCCTAAGGACATCCCTTAAAAAACCAGAAGAATCATCATTCACTCGACCATGAAGCTATGTTCCACTCGGCAGTCTTGAAGTCACTCGACCGTGAAGACTATCACTCGACTACCAGATGATCTAAAGCCACTCTGTCCTGCAACGGTCGGGAATTAAGTCATAGCTTTATGGTAATTATGTAACTTTATTACTGGCGTTACCAGTAACGCCTCCCTCTTGATGTACACTTAACCCTGCGTAACGGAGGGGAGCTGGGGTGCTTGCACACTCTATATAAGCCACCCCCTCCTCTGGGACAAGGGTTCGCACCCTCTGTAACTCACACGCATATAATCTAGTCGACCGCCTCCGGGCTCCGAGACGTAGGGCTGTTACTTCCTCCTAGAAGGGCCTGAACTCGTAAAACTTGCGTGTACAACTCCTCCATAGTTGAGATCTTGCCTCTACATTACCTACCCCCTATTCTACTGTCAGACTTAGAACCACGACATGCGCCACCCCCCTCCTTGTCCAATTCAGACTAGAGGGGGAGGGGGCACGCGGCTGCCCTTGGCTGCCCCTCCTCTTCTCCCACTAGGGCCCATGAGGCCCAATTAACTCCCCGGTGGGTTCCGGTAACCCCCCGGTACTACGGTATATGTCTGAAACCTTTCGGAACCTTTTCGATGTCCGAATATAGTCATCCAATATATCGATATTTATGTCTCGACCGTTTCGAGACTCCTCATCATGTCCGTGATCATATCCGGGACTCCGAACTACCTTCGGTACATCAAAACACAAAAACTCATAATACCGATTGTCACCGAACTTTAAGCGTGCGGACCCTACGGGTTCGAGAACTATGTAGACATGACCGAGACACGTCTGGGTCAATAACCAATAGCGAAACACGGATGCTCATATTGGCTCCCACATATTCTACGAAGATCTTTATCGGTCAAACCGCATAACAACATACGTGGTTCCCTTTGTCATCGGTATGTTACTTGCCCGAGATTCGATCGTCGGTATCTCAATACCTAGTTCAATCTCGTTATCGGCAAGTCTCTTTACTCGTTCCGTAACACATCATTCTGCAAATAACTCATTAGTTACAATGCTTGCAAGGCTTATAGTGATGTGTATTACCGAGTGGGCCCAGAGATACCTCTCCGACAATCGGAGTGACAAATCCTAATCTCGAAATACGCCAACTCAACAAGTACCTTCGGAGACACCTCTAGAGCACCTTTATAATCACCCAGTTACATTGTGACGTTTGGTAGCACACAAAGTGTTCCTCCCAGAAACGGAGTTGCATAATCTCATAGTCATAGGAACATGTATAAGTCATGGAGAAAGCAATAGCAACATACTAAGCGATCAAGTGCTAAGCTAACGAAATGAGTCAAGTCAATCACATCATTCTCCTAATGATGTGATCCGTTAATCAAATGACAACTCATGTCTATGGTTAGGAAACATAACCATCTTTAATTAACGAGCTAGTCAAGTAGAGGCATACTAGTGACACTCTGTTTGTCTATGTATTCACACATGTATCATGTTTCCGGTTAATACAATTCTAGCATGAATAATAAACATTTATCATGATATAAGGAAATAAATAATAACTTTATTATTGCCTCTAGGGCATATTTCCTTCAGTCTCCCACTTGCACTAGAGTCAATATTCTAGATTACACAGTAATGATTCTAACACCCATGGAGCCTTGGTGCTGATCATGTTTTGCTCGTGGAAGAGGCTTAGTCAACGGGTCTACAACATTCAGATTCGTATGTATCTTGCAAATCACTATGTCTCCCACCTAGACTTGATCCCGGATGGAGTTGAAGCATCTCTTGATGTGCTTGGTTCTCTTGTAAAATCTGGATTCCTTTGCCAAGGCAATTGCACCAGTATTGTCACAAAAGATTTTCATGGGACCCGATGCACTAGGTATGACACCTAGATCGGAAATGAACTCCTTCATCCAGACTCCTTCATTTGCTGCTTCCGAAGCAGCTATGTATTCTGCTTCACACGTAGATCCCGCCACGGCGCTTTGTTTAGAACCGCTCCAACTGACAACTCCACCGTTTAATATAAATACGTATCCGGTTTGCGATTTAGAATCGTCCGGATCAGTGTCAAAGCTTGCATCAACGTAACCATTTATGATGAGCTCTTTGTCACCTCCATAAATGAGAAACATATCCTTAGTCCTTTTCAGGTATTTCAGGATGTTCTTGACCGCTGTCCAAAGGATCCACTCCTGGATTACTTTGGTACCTCCCTGCTAAACTAATAGCAAGGCACGCATCAGGTCTGGTACACAGCATTGCATACATGATAGAGCCTATGGCTGAAGCATAGGGAACATCTTTCATTTTGAAAGGACATGCGGTGCCCCCATGTGTGGTTTTGGTAATTGATGACATTCTCTATGGACTAATGGTTGCCTTGAGTTTATTTGAAGGTTTTGTCCATAGGCTTTTCTTGGAGTACATGTGTTGGTTTCAAGGAGAGTTTTGTGTCGACCAAGGTGCTATTCAAGGAATTATCCAAAGATTGGTCATGTGAGTGTTGAGCTTATTGCAAGCATGTCTTGAAGAATAAGATTGTGTGATCATTCATGTCCACCTTCAAGACATCATCCAAATGAAGAGAGTTGGAAAGATTCAACACACAAAGCGTACAATATGTACAGAGGGTATGGTAAGCATTGTCCATTACGCTTTGTGTACTAACCCATGGTCTTCGTGAGAGTTCTTTGTGGGGTTAGGTTGAGGTGTGCAAGTTCAAGTAATGCATCACGAAGAGATCAAGTGCTTGAAGCTTGCCGTCCATTGTGGTGACAATGGACTTGTGAAGATGAGCGAAGAGAGGCTCACCCACGAGAGTATGGGGAGCAATCAACTAGTCTTCATCCCGCCAATGCAATCAAGAAAGGTGGTCCAACTTGAGGGAGTCAAGAT
The DNA here is from genome assembly GCA_021605145.1 of Aegilops bicornis. Lineage (NCBI taxonomy): Eukaryota > Viridiplantae > Streptophyta > Magnoliopsida > Poales > Poaceae > Aegilops > Aegilops bicornis. The sequence goes on from CM038671.1 coordinate 738,532,172, forward strand.
CGTCATCATCTAGCTCAAGTGGACCATGTGCAAGGCAAAGGTTTGCCCTTGATAGGTTTTCTATTTTACCGGTCTCATGGTAGTTGTGGAAGACCGGGTTATAGGATCGTTCTTGCCGTACTATCAAGGGGGCTCTCGATGAGTTGCTTGATTGTATCGCTCAGAGAGAGCTCAAACCATTGCATCCTTGCATCATCTTTTTGGTTCTTGTTTGGTTCTTATCCTTGTGAGATTTGGAGCTTATGGTCATTTTTATGACAAGCTCGAGTTCATCGAAAACGGAGTTCTCATGCATCTTCTATGATGTTTTCGATGTTGGAGGGTATGCCGGTTCTTCTCGGTTGGAGGTTTCACTCCTTTGTTTGCTAAGCATACCTCCCCTGCCTCTTCTTTCTATAACCTCGATGTTTTGATGCTACTCATTGTGTTGTTTCAAACAAGCTTGAGTTTGCTCAATTCGGAGCTCATTCTTGAAGTTATGGCGATTCTGGTTTTCCTTGGAGTATTCTTTATTTTCGGTAGTGGCTTAAAATTTGGCGCGGTGATAGTACCGTTGTCCACAGCGGTAGTACCAAGCACTCAGCGGTAGTACCTCTCCCAGGCGGTAGTACCGCTCCCAGAGCGGTAGTACCGCTTGGGAGTTTTGGGCCAGTAGTACCTTGATGGTTCCGGGCTACTACCGCCTCAATTCGAGACCGTTGTTTTTCGTGGTCGGGTTTTACGGTACTAAGTGCGGTAGTAGTGGCGGTAGTACCGCTCCAAGCGGTAGTACTGCCTACTCCCAGTAGTACCGCCTGGGGCCAGTGGCCTTGTCCTCCTCGTCGTGTGGCCGATGCAGCTTGGTGAGAGCGGTAGTACCGCCTCACCGGTAATGCCGCCTAAGCCAGTAGTACCGCTCTGTCTTGAGATGTTCGGTGGGGTAACGGTTGGATTTCCCCCTCCTATAAAGGGGTCTTCTTCCCCATTGAACCTTATCCTTTGAGCTCGTGTTCTTCACCATTGTTGACCTTCTTCGAGCTTGCTAACTCTCAATCCCTCCAATGATTCTTGCTAGTTCTTGAGGGAAAAGAGAGAGGAGATCTAGATCCACGTTTCCACCAATCACTTTCTCCTCTAAGTGAGGGGAACCCCTTGGATCTAGATCTTGGAGTTCTTGGTGTTCTCCTTCTTGTTCTTCCTCTCATTTTCTTCCCTAGCATTAGTTGCTTTGGTGGGATTTGAGAGAGAAGGACTTGGCACTCCGTGTGCCCTTGCCATTGCATTTGGTGCATCGGTTTGAGTTCTCCACGGTGATACGTGGAAGTTACAAGTTGAGAAGCTTATTACTCTTGGGTGCTTGGTGCCCTTGAGCTTGTTCCTCTTGGGTGCTTGGGCGCCTAGGCGGTTTGTGGTGTCTTGAGCTCAATCATTGTGGTGTAAAGCTCCGGGCAAGCGCCGGGTCTCCAATTAGGTTGTGGAGATCGCCCGAGCAACTTGACGGGTTCAGTGACCGCCCCAAGGGTTTCCAAAGTGTACGGGTTCGGTGACCGCCCCAAGGGTTGCCATTTGTACGGGTTCGGTGACCGCCCTCAAGGGTCCCTTAGTGGAATCACGGCATCTTGCATTGTGCGAGGCGTGAGGAGATTACGGTGGCCCTAGTGGCTTCTTGGGGAGCATTGTGCCTCCACACCGCTCCAAGCGGAGATTAGCATCCGCAAGGGTGTGAACTTGGGATACATCGTCTCCGCGTGCCTTGGTTATCTCTTACGAGCCCCTTTACTTATGCACTTTACTTTGTGATAGCCATATTGTTCTTTGTCATATATCTTGCTATCACATAGTTGCTTATCTTGCTTAGCATAAGTTGTTGGTGCACATAGGTGAGCCTAGTTGTTGTAGGTTTTGTGCTTGACAAATTAACCGCTAGGTTTATTCCGCATTTGTTCAAGCCTAAACCGTAATTATTTTAAAGCGCCTATTCACCCCCCCTCTAGGCGACATCCTCGATCTTTCACATTTTCTCTCTATCTTCTGCAATGGTCGGGCATTGAGTCTTACTCAACTTCACACCTTGTAACACGGGCAAGAACCCTTTCTTTGCCTGATCCATTTTGAACTTCTTCAAAACTTTGTCAAGGTATGTGCTTTGTGAAAGTCCAATTAAGCATCTTGATCTATCTCTATAGATCTTGATGCCCAATATGTAAGCATCTTCACCGAGGTCTTTCACTGAAAAACTCGTATTCAAGTATCCTTTTATGCTATCCAGAAATCCTGTATCATTTCCAATCAACAATATGTCATCCATATATAATATTAGAAATGCTACAGAGCTCCCACTCACTTTCTTGTAAATATAGGCTTCTCCAAAAGTCTGTATAAAACCAAATGCTTTGATCACACTACCAAAACGTTTATTCCAACTCCGAGAGGCTTGTACCAGTCCATAAATGGATCGCTGGAGCTTGCACACTTTGTTAGCACTCTTTGGATCGATAAGACCTTCAGGTTGCATCATATACAACTCTTCTTCCAAAAAACCATTCAGGAATGCAGTCTTTACATCCATTTGCCAAATTTCATAATCATAAAATGCGGCAATAGCTAACATGATTCAGACGGACTTAAGCATCGCTACGGGTGATAAGGTCTCATCGTAGTCAACTCCTTGAACTTGTCGAAAACCTTTCGCAACAAGTCGAGCTTTGTAGACAGTAACATTACCGTCAGCGTCTGTCTTCTTCTTGAAGATCCATTTATTTTCGATGGCTTACCGATCATCGGGCAAGTCAACCAAAGTCCACACTTTGTTCTCATACATGGATCCCATCTTGGATTTCATGGACTCAAGCCATTTAGCAGAATCTGGGCTCATCATCGCTTCCTCATAGTTCGTAGATTCGTCATGGTCTAGTAACATGACCTCCAAAACAGGATTACCGTACCACTCTGGCGCGGATCTTACTTTGGTTGACCTACGAGGTTCGGTAGTAACTTGATCTGAAGTTTCATGATCATCATCATTAGCTTCCTCACTAATTGGTGTAGATGTCACATGAACCAGTTTTTGTGATGAACTACTTTCCAATAAGGGAGCAGGTATAGTTACCTCATCAAGTTCTACTTTCGAAAGAAACTCCTATGAAGACACATTTCTCCGATTTGGGTTCGAGCTTATCAGGTTGAAGCTTTTTCACATAAGCATCGCAGCCCCAAACTTTAAGAAACGACAACTTTGGTTTCTTGCCAAACCACAGTTCATAAGGAGTCGTCTCAACGGATTTAGAGTACATGCTCACTGACAGAACTATTCTCCTCCATCTTGCAGCTATAGAACTTATTGGAGACTTCATATCTCTCAATCCGGGCATTTGCTTGAAATACTAACTTCAACTCCTGGAACATCTCATATGCTCCATGACATTCAAAACATCGTTGAAGTCCCGGTTATAAGACGTAAAGCATGGCACAATCGAACTATCGAGTAGTCTTCACTTTGCTCGCCAAATGTTCATATCATCCGGTGTTGCTCCTCAAGAAGGTTTGGCACCTAGCGGTGCTTCCAGGATGTAATTCTTACGTGCGGCAATGAGGATAATCCTCAAGTTACGGACCCAGTCCGTGTAATTGCTACCAACATCTTTCAACTTTGCTTTCTCAAGGAACGCATTAAAATTCAACGGAACAACAACACGTGCCATCTATCTACAACAACATAGACAAGCAAAATACTATCAGGTACTAAGTTCATGATAAATTTAAGTTCAATTAATCATATTACTTAAGAACTCCCACTTAGATAGACATCCCTCTAATCATCTAAGTGATCACGTGATCTACTATATGATTCACGCTCGACCTTTCGGTCTCAGTGTTCCGAGGCCATATCTGCATATGCTAAGCTCGTCAAGTTTAACCCGAGTATTCTGCATGTGCAAAACTGGCTTGCACCCGTTGTAGATGAATGTTGAGCTTATCACACCCAATCATCATGTGGTGTCTCAAGACGCATTTAACTTTGGCAACGGTGCATACTCGGGGAGAACACTTTTACCTTGAAATTTAGTGAGAGATCATCTTATAATGCTCTTGTCACAATCAAAGCAAAATAAGATGCATAAAGGATAAACATCACATGCAATCAATATAAGTGATATGATATGGCCATCATCATCTTGTGCTTGTGATCTCCATCTCCGAAGCACCGTCATGATCACCATCGTCACCGGCGCGACACCTTGATCTCCATCGTAGCATCGTTGTCGTCTCGCCAACTATTGCTTCTACGACTATCGCTACCGCTTAGTGATAAAGTAAAGCAATTATAGGGTGATTGCATTGCATACAATAAAGCGACAACCATATGGCTCCTGCAAAACATGATCATCTATTCATCTCATACAATAAAATATAGCATCATGTCTTGACCATATCACATCACAACATGCCCTACAAAAACAAGTTAGACGTCCTCTACTTTGTTTGTTGCAAGTTTTACGTGGCTGCTACGGGCAGAGCAAGAACCGTTCTTACCTACGCATCAAAACCACAACGATAGTTCGTCAACTTAGTGTTGTTTTAACCTTCACAAGGACCGGGCGTAGCCACACTCGGTTCAACTAAATTTGGAGAAACTGACACCCGCTAGCCACCTGTGTGCAAAGCACGTCGGTAGAACCAGTCTCGCGTAAGCGTACGCGTAATGTCGATCCGGGCCACTTCATCCAACAGTACCGCCAAACCAAAGTATGACATGTTGGTTGCTACGTCTTGAGCTTGCGTTGGTTTTCCCCGAAGAGGAGAGGATAATGCAACCCAGTAGCGTAAGTATTTCCCTCAGTTTTTGAGAACCAAGGTATCAATCCAGTAGGAGGCCACGCACAAGTCCCTCGTACTTGCACAAAACGATAGCTACTCGCAACCAACGCGATTAGGGGTTGTCAATCCCTTCACGGTCACTTACGAGAGTGAGATCTGATAGAGATAATATTTTTGGTATTTTTGGTATATAGATGCAAAGTGAAAAGTAAAGGCAAAGTAAAAACAAAGCAAGTATAAAAGTGATGGAGATTGATATGATGAGAATAGACCGGGGCCATAGGTTTCACTAGTGGCTTCTCTCAAGAGCATAAATATTCTACGGTGGGTGAACAAATTACTGTTGAGCAATTGATGAAATTGAGCATAGTTATGAGTATATCTAGGTATGATCATGTATATAGGCATCACGTCCGAGACAAGTAGTCCAAACGATTACGCATCTACTACTATTACTCCACTCATCGATCGCTATCCAAAGATGCATCTAGAGTATTAAGTTAAAAAGCAGTAGTAATGCCTTAAGCAAGATGACATGATGTAGAGGAATAAATTCATGCAATATGATAAATACCCCATCTTGTTATCCTCGATGGCAACAATACAATACGTGCCTTTGCAACCCTTTCTCACATCGGGTAAGGACACCGCAAGATTGAACCCAAAGCCATGCACTTCTCCCATTGCAAGAACTACCAATCTAGTTGGCCAAACCAAACAGATAATTCGAAGAGACTTGCAAAGATAACTCAACCATAAATAAAGAATTCAGAGAAGATTCAAATATTATTCATAGATAAGCTGGATCATAAACCCACAATTCATCGGTCTCAACAAACACACCGCAGAAAGAAGATTACATCGAATAGATCTCCACGAGAGAGGGGGAGAACATTGTATTGATATCCAAAAGAGAGAAGAAGCCATCTAGCTACTAGCTATGGACCAAGGTCTAAAGTAAACTACCGACACTTCATCGGAGAGGCTATGGTGTTGATGTAGAAGCCCTCCGTGGTGGATGCCCTCCCATGGAGCTTCTAACAGGCCCCAAGATGGGATCTCGTGGATACATGAAGTTGGGGCGATGGAATTAGGTTTTGGCTCCTGTTACGATCGTTTGGGGTGCAATGAGGTATATATAGGAGGAAGGAGTACGTCGGGTGGAGCATCGAGGCCCACGAGGTGGGCGCGCCTAGGGGTGGGCGCCCACCCTCGTGACCGCCTCCGATGTTCCTTGGCGAGGGTCCAAGTCTCTGGATCACGTTAGGTGATAAAATCACGTTTCGAAGGTTTCATTCCGCTTTGGACTCCGTTTGATATTCTGCTTCTTTGAAATCTTGAAAAGGCAAAAAACAACAATTACGGGCTGGGCCTCCGGTTAATAGGTTAGTCCCAAAAGTAATATAAAAGTGGAAAATAAAGCCCATTATAGTCCAAAACAATAGATAAAGTAGCATGGAGCAATCAAAAATTATAGATACGTTGGAGACGATCGGGCATCCCCAAGCTTAATTCCTGCTAAGCCCTCGGTAGGTAAATGGTAAAAAGTGAATTTTTGATGTGGAGTGATACTTTGGCATAATTTCAATGTAAATCTTCTTAATCATGGTATGAATATTCAGATCCGAAAGATTCAAGACAAAAGTTCATATTGACATAAAAATAATAATACTTCAAGCATACTAACTAAGCAATTATGTCTTCTCAAAATAACATGGCCAAAGAAAGTTATCCCTACAAAATCATATAGTCTGGCTATGCTCCATCTTCCCCACATAAAGTATTTAAATCATGCACAACCCCGATGACAAGCCAAGCAATTGTTTCATACTTTAACATTTTCAAAACTTATTCAATCTTCACGCAATACATGAGCGTGAGCCATGGATATAGCACTATATATGGAATAGAATGTTGGTTGTGGAGAAGACAAAAAGAGGGAAGATAGTCTCATCAACTAGGCGTATCAACGGGCTATGGAGATGCCCATCAATAGATATCAATGTGAGTGAGTAGGGATTGCCAAGCAACGGATGCACTAGAGCTATAAGTATATGAAAGCTCAACAAAAGAAACTAAGTGGGTGTGCATCCAACTCGCTTGCTCACGAAGACCTAGGGAATTTGAGGAAGCCCATCATTGGAATATACAAGCCAAGTTCTATAATGAAAAATTCCCACTAGTATATGAAAGTGACAAAATGAGAGACTCTCTATCATGAAGATAATGGTGCTACTTTGAAGCACAAGTGTGGTAAAAGGATAGTAACATTGTCCCTTCTCTCTTTTTCTCTCATTTTTTTTATTTGGGTCTTTTCTCTTTTTTTATGGCCTCTTTTTTTCCGTCCGAAGTCTCATCCCGACTTGTGGGGGAATCATAGTCTCCATCATCCTTTCCTCACTTGGGACAATGCTCTAATAATGATGATCATCACACTTTTATTTTTCTTACAACTTAACAATTACAACTCGATACTTAGAACAAAATATGACTCTATATGAATGCCTCCGGTGGTGTATCGGCATATGCAATGAAACATGAGTGACATGTATGAACGAATTATGAACGGTGGCTTTGCCACAAATACGATGTCAACTACATGATCATGCTAGCAATATGACAATGATGGAGTGTGTCATAATAAACGGAATGGTGGAAAGTTGCATGGCAATATATCTCGGAATGGCTATGGAAATGCCATGATAGGTAGGTATGGTGGCTGTTTTGAGGAAGGTATATGGTGGGTGTATGATACCGGCGAAAGGTGCGCGGTATTAGAGAGGCTAGCAATGGTGGAAGGATGTGAAAAAGTGCGTATAATCCATGGACTCAACATTAGTCATAAAGAACTCATATACTTATTGCGAAAATCTAGAAGTTATCAAAGCAAAGTATTACGCGCATGCTCCTAGGGGGATAGATTGGTAGGAAAAGACCATCGCTCATCCCCGACCGCCACTCATAAGGAAGACAATCAATAAATAAATCATGCTCCGAAGTTCATCACATAACGGTTCACCATACGTGCATGCTACGGGAATCACAAACTTCAACACAAGTATTCTTTGAATTCACAACTACTCAACTAGCATGACTCTAATATCATCATCTTCATATCTCAAAAACAATTATCAAGCATCAAACTTATCTTAGTATTCAACGCACTCAGAAGAAAGTTTCACATATCTTGAATATCAAGTATATTAACATTAAGCAAATTACCATGCTATTAACGACTCTCAAAATAATCTAAGTGAAGCATGAGAGATCAAGTTTCTTTAAAACAAATCCACCACCGTGCTCTAAAAGATCTAAGTGAAGCACTAGAGCAAAAATTATCACGCTAAAAAAAGATATAAGTGAAGCACTATGAGCAAAACTATCAAGCTCAAAATATATAAGTGAAGCACATAGAGTATTCTATCAAATTCCAATTCATGTATGGCTCTCTCAAAAGGTGTGTACAGCAAGGATGATTGTGGTAAACTAACAAGCAAAGACGCAAATAATACAAGACGCTCCAAGCAAAACTCATATCATGTGGTGAATAAAAATATAGCTCCAAGTAAATTACCGATGGAAGTGGACGAAAGAGGGGATGCCTTCCGGGGCATACCCAAGCTTTGACTTTTTGGTGTCCTTGGATTATCTTGGGGGTGCCCTGGGCATCCCCAAGCTTAGGCTCTTGCCACTCCTTGTTCCATAATCCATCAAAAGAATTCACCCAAAACTTGAAAACTTCACAACACAAAACTCAATAGAAATCTCGTGAGTCTGCTAGAGAAAGAAAACAAAAGACTACTTTAAGGTACTGTAATGAAATCGTTATTTATTTATATTGGTGTTAAACCTACTGTATTCCAACTTCTATGGATCATAAATTATTTTACTAGCCATAGATTCATCAAAATAAGCAAACAACACACGCAAAACAGAATCTGTCAAAAACAGAACAGTCTGTAGTAATCTGTAATTAACGCAAACTTCTGGAACTCAAAAAATTCTACCAAAATTAGAAGACCTGGAGAATTTGTTTATTGATAATAAGAAATTGGAATCAGTATTTTATCACGTTCTGGTGATTTTTAACAATTCGGGCACTGAGCACAAAGTTTATGGAAATTACAGCAAGATCAAATAACTATCATCCAAGAAGATCCAATAGGTTTAACTTGGCACAAACACTAATTAAAAGATAAAACCACATCTAAACAGAGGCTAGATGTATTATTTATTCCTAAACAGAAGCAAGAACAAAAAAAACTAAAAATAAAATTGGGTTGCCTCCCAACAAGCGCTATCGTTTAACGCCCCTAGCTAGGCATAAAAGCGAGGATAGAATTAGGTATTGCCATCTTTGGTAGGCAATCCATAAGTGGCTCTCATAAAATATTCATAAGGTAATTTTATTTTCTTTCTAGGAAAGTGTTCCATGCCTTTCTTTAATGAAAACTGGAATATAATATTCCCTTCCTTCATATCAATAATTGCACCAATCGTTCTAAGGAAAGGTCTACCAAGAATAATAGGACATGAAGGATTGCAATCTATATCAAGAAAGATAAAATCTACAAGCACATAATTCCTATTTGCAACAATAAGAACATCATTAATTCTTCCCATAGGCTTTTTAATAGTGGAATCCGCAAGGTGCAAGTTTAGGGAGCAATCATCAAAGTCACGGAAATCTAGAAAATCACACAAGGTTTTGGGAATAGTAGAGACACTAGCACCCAAATCACACAAAGCATTAAACTCATGATCTTTAATTTTAATTTTGATAGTAAGTTCCCACTCACCATAGAGTTTCCTAGGGATAGAAACTTTCAACTCAAGTTTTTCTTCATAAGATTGCATCAAGGCATCAATAATGTGTTCGGTAAATGCCTTATTTTGACTATAAGCATGAGGAGAATTTAGCACAGATTGCAACAAGGAAATACAATCAATTAAAGAGCAATTTTCATAATTAAATTCCTTGACATCCAATATAGTGGGTTTAGCAACATCTAGATTTTTATTTCTTTCAATCCCACTTTTATCAATTTCATCATCAAGATCTAAAAACTCCGAATTCTTAGAACGCCTTCTAGGTAAAGGAAGATCATATTCAGTTTCATCAAGATTCATATTGCAAAACAAAGATTTAATAGGGGACACATCAATAACTTTTAGATCTTCGTCATTATTTTCATAGGAATTAGAAGAACACGCTTTAATAAAGGCATCTTTGGAAGCACGCATCCTAGCGGTTCTTTCTTTGCACTCATCAATGGAAATTCTCATAGCTTTGAGAGACTCATTGATATCATGCTTAGGAGGAATAGATCTAAGCTTTAAAGAATCAACCTTAAGAGAAATTCTATCAACGTTCCTAGCCAAATCATCAACTTTAAGCAATTTCTCTTCAAGCAAAGCATTAAAATTCTTTTGTGAATTCATAAACTCTTTAACACTACTCTCAAATTCAGAGGGAATCTTATTAAAATTTCCATAAGAGTTGTTGTAGGAATTTCCATAATTATTAGAAGGATTACTAGGATAAGGCCTAGGATTAAAATTCCCTCTATAATGCGTTGTTACCAAAATTATTCCTACCAACAAAATTCACATCCATAGATTCATTATTATTCTCAATCAAGGTAGACAAAGGCATATCATTAGGATCAGAATAAACACTCTTAGTAGCAAATAATTTCATAAGTTCATCCATCTTTCCACTCAAAACATTGATTTCTTCTATCGCATGCACTTTTTTCTTAGTAGATCTTTCAGTATGCCATTGAGAATAATTAACCATAATATTATCCAGGAGTTTAGTAGCATCTCCTAAAGTGATTTCCATAAAAGTGCCTCCCGCGGCCGAACCTAAAAGATTTTTAGAAGCAAAATTCAATCCGGCATAATTTTTTTGTATAATCATCCACAAGTTCAAACCATGAGTAGGACAATTACGTATCATTAATTTCATTCTCTCCCAATCTTGTGCAACATGTTCATGATCAAGTTGCTTAAAATTCATAATATCGTTTCTAAGAGAGATAATCTTAGCGGGAGGAAAATACTTAGAGATAAAAGCATCTTTGCACTTGTTCCAAGAATTAATACTATTTTTAGGCAAAGATGAAAATCACGCTTTAGCACGATCTCTAAGCGAAAAAGGAAATAGCTTCAATTTAACGACATCATTATTGACATCTTTTTTCTTTTGCATATCACATAAATCAACGAAGCTATTTAGACGTAGCGGCATCTTCACTAGAAGGCCGGCGAATTGATCTTTCATAACAAGATTCAACAAGGCAGTATTGATTTCACAAGATTCAGTATTGGCAAGAGGAGCAATCGGAGTGCTAAGGAAATCATTATTATTGGTATTGGTGAAGTCACACAATTTAGTAGCATCTTGAGCCATTGCGACAAACAAGCAATTTAACACACGAGCGAACAAGCGGACGAGGAAAAGGCAACGGGAAAAAGAGGAGGAGATTGGGAAAGAGAGGGCGAATAAAACAGCAAGGGTGAAGTGGGGGAGAGGAAAACGAGAGGCAAATGGCAAATAATGTAATGCGAGAGATAGGGATTGTGATGGGTACTTGGTATGTAGACTTTATGTAGACTCCCAAGAACGGCGCCAGAAATCCTTCTTGCTACGTCTTGAGCTTATGTTGGTTTTCCCGAAGAGGATAGGATGATGCAGCACGATGGCGTAAGTATTTCCCTTAGTTTTTGAGAACCAAGGTATCAATCCAGAGGAGGCCACGCACAAGTCCCTCGTACCTGCACAAAACGATAGCTACTCGCAACCAACGCGATTAGGGGTTGTCAATCCCTTCATGGTCACTTACGAGAGTGAGATCTGATAGAGATAATATTTTTGGTATATAGATGCAAAGTGAAAAGTAAAGGCAAAGTAAAAACAAAACAAGTATAAAAGTGATGGAGATTGATATGATGAGAATAGACCCGGGGGCCATAGGTTTCACTAGTGGCTTCTCTCAAGATCATAAATATTCTACGGTGGGTGAACAAATTACTGTTGAGCAATTGATGAATTGAGCATAGTTATGAGTATATCTAGGTATGATCATGTATATAGGCATCACGTCCGAGACAAGTAGACCGAAACGATTCTGCGTCTACTACTATTACTCCACTCATCGACCGCTATCCAAAGCATGCATCTAGAGTATTAAGTTAAAACAGAGTAACGCCTTAAGCAAGATGACATGATGTAGAGGAATAAATTCATGCAATATGATAAATACCCCATCTTGTTATCCTCGATGGCAACAATACAATACGTGCCTTGCAACCCTTTACATCCTTTGGGTAAGGACACCACAAGATTGAACCCAAAGCCATGCACTTCTCCCATTGCAAGAACTACCAATCTAGTTGGCCAAACCAAACGGATAATTCAAGAGACTTGCAAAGATAACTCAATCATACATAAAAGAATTCAGAGAAGATTCAAATATTATTCATAGATAAGCTGGATCATAAACCCACAATTCATTGGTCTCAACAAACACACCGCAAAAAGAAGATTACATCGAATAGATCTCCACGAGAGAGGGGAGAACATTGTATTGAGATCCAAAAAGAGAGAAGAAGCCATCTAGCTACTAGCTATGGACCCGAAGGTCTGAAGTAAACTACTCACACTTCATTGGAGATGCTATGGTGTTGATGTAGAAGCCCTCCGTGGTGGATGCCCCCTCCGGCGGAGCTCCGGAACAAGCCCCAAGATGGGATCTCGTGGATACAGGAAGTTGCGACGGTGGAATTAGGTTTTTGGCTCCTGTTCTGACCGTTTGGGGGTACGTAGGTATATATAGGAGGAAGGAGTACGTCGGTGGAGCATCAGGGGGCCCACGAGGTAGGCGCGCCTAGGGGGCGCCCCACCTCGTGACCGCCTCGATGTTCCTGGGCGAGGGTCCAAGTCTCCTGGATCACGCTCGTGAGAAAATCACGCTTCAAGGTTTCATTCCGCTTTGGACTCCGCTTTGATATACTCGCTTTCTTGAAATCTTTGAAAAAGGAAAACAACAATTTCGGGCCGGGCCTCCGGTTAATAGGTTAGTCCCAAAAGTAATATAAAAGTGGAAAATAAAGCCCGTTATAGTCCAAAACAATAGATAAAGTAGCATGGAGAAATCAAAAATTATAGATACGTTGGAGACGTATCACTGGTAAGCAGTATGACTTGTATCGCCCACAACTCACTTGTGTTCTACTTGTGCATATAACATCTACGCATAAAACCTGGCTCGGATGCCACTGTTGGGGAACGTAGTAATTTCAAAATTTTCCTACGCACACTCAGGATCATGGTGATGCATAGCAACGAGAGGGGAGAGTGTGTCCACGTACCCTCGTAGACCGAAAGCGGAAGCGTTAGCACAACGCGGTTGATGTAGTCGTACGTCTTCACGATCCGACCGACCCAAGCACCGAATGCACGGCACCTCCGAGTTCAGCACACGTTCAACTCGATGACGTCCCGCGAGCTCCGATCCAGCAAAGCTTCGCCGGAGAGTTTCGTCAGCACGACGGCATGATGACGGTGATGATGATGCTACCGACGCAGGGCTTCGCCTAAGCACCGCTACGATATGATCGAGGTGGATTATGGTGGAGGGGGGCACCACACACGGTTGGGAGAGATCAACAGATCAACTTGTGTGTCTATGGGGTGCCCCTGCCCTCGTATATAAAGGAGCTAGGGGGGAGGCGGCCAGCCAGGAGGAGGGCGCGCCAAGGGGGGAGTCCTACTCCCACCGAGAGTAGGACTCCCTCTTTTCCTAGTTGGAGTAGGAGGGGAGAAGGAAGGGAGAGAGGAAGAGAAGGAAAGGGGGGCGCCGCCCCCTCCTTGTCCAATTCGGACTAGAGTGGGAGGGGGCGCGCGGCTGCCCTTGGCCGCCCCTCCTCTTCTCCCACTAGGGTCCATAAGGCCCAACTAACTCCCCGGGGGGTTCCGGTAACCCCCCGGTACTCCGGTATATGTCCGAAACCTTCCGGGACCTTTCCGGTGTCTGAACATAGTCGTCCAATATAGCGATCTTTACATCTCGACCATTTTGAGACTCCTCGTCATGTCCGTGATCATATCCGGGACTCCGAACTACCTTTGGTACATCAAAACACAAAAACTCATAATACCGATCGTCACCGAACTTTAAGCGTGCGGGACCCTACGGGTTCGAGAACTATGTAGACATGACCGAGACACGTCCCGGTCAATAACCATTAGCGTAACCTGGATGCTCATATTGGCTCCCACATATTCTACGAAGATCTTTATCGGTCAAACCGCATAACAACATACGTGGTTCCCTTTGTCATCGGTATGTTACTTGCCCGAGATTCGATCGTCGGTATCTCAATACCTAGTTCAATCTCGTTACGGGCAAGTCTCTTTACTCATTCCGTAATACATCATTCCACAACTAACTCATTAGTTACAATGCTCGCAAGGCTTATAGTGATGTGTATTACCGAGTGGGCCCAGAGATACCTCTCCGACAATCGGAGTGACAAATCCTAATCTCGAAATACGCCAACTCAAAAGGTACCTTCGGAGACACCTGTAGAGCACCTTTATAATCACCCAGTTACATTGTGACGTTTGGTAGCACACAAAGTGTTCCTCCGGTAAACGGGAGTTGCATAATCTCATAGTAATAGGAACATGCATAAGTCATGAAGAAAGCAACATCAACATACTAAACGATCAAGTGCTAAGTTAACGGCATGGGTCAAGTCAATCACATCATTCTCCTAATGATGTGATCCCATTAATCAAATGACAACTCGTGTCTATGGTTAGGAAACATAACCATCTTCAATTAACGAGCTAGTCAAGTAGAGGCATACTAGCGACACTCTGCTTGTCTATGTATTCACACATGTATCATGTTTCCGGTTAATACAATTCTAGCATGAATAATAAACATTTATCATGATATAAGGAAATAAATAATAACTTATTATTGCCTCTAGGGCATATTTCCTTCATGAGGCTCCACGGTGCTTTAACCTTCTCACGTACACTAATAGGCCGCTCGACCGCGAACCAACATATTGTCAGCCCATCAGGATTCAAGTCCTAGGCTTAACATTGGTACTTGCATTGTTCCTGGATTTATTTCAGGCTTCTGGCGATGTTCGTTGAGTGGGAGGAGACGTTCCCGTCGACCGCGTGGCGCCTATGATGACTTCGTAAAATCTCAAGAGGCTATGCCGGCTCAGTCTCTCGGAGGTGCTCATAGGGGTAGGATGTGTGTGCGTGCATTCATAGGGGTGAGTGTATGGTCATGTACGTGAGCAATTTCGATTGCAATGTGTTAAAAAATAGATCGCTCGATCATCTCAGAGCATCTACAGTCAGGCGCCCCAAACCCGCCTCAAACGCCCGGGCGGATGGCCCGAACAGTGACCGGTCATGAAATTTGGACCTAGGCAGGTGCCTCAAACGCCTGGGCCGACCGGCACCCCTCATATCCATCCCAAATACTGGGTGGATATAGGCGCGTCCGCCACATCAGACCCGACCCACGCTGGCCCACCCGACCCCACATATATTCGTCCTCATCCGCTCGCTGGACCAAACACTAGCTTCACTCCACTGCCCTCCACTCCCTTGCGCCACCCAAGCTCAACTCTGACGATCTCTGATGTCTACTACGCAAATTTTATTCTTGTAGACTTGGTTGGGCCTCCAATTCAAGCGCAGAGTTTTGTAGGACAACAACAAATTTCCTCAAGTAGATGACCTAAAATTTATCAATCTATGGGAGGTGTATGATGAAGATGGTCTCTCTTAAACAACCATGCAATCAAATACAAAGAATTTTTTGTGTCCCCAACACACCCAATACAATCACTAGTTCAGCGAAGACATGGTGATACACGTGTAGTACGGATAGTAGATATAGGTTTCTATAATCTGAAATAATAAAAACAGCAAGGTAGCAAGTAATAAAAGTGAGCACAAACGGTATGGCAATGCTTGGAAACAAGATATAGGGTTCATACTTTCACTAGTGTAATCTCTCAACAATGTTAGCATAATTGAATCATATAACAATCCTTCAACATGCGACAAAAAATCACTCCAGAGTTTCTATCGAAGAATGTAGGACGAAAACATGTATCAACCTATGTGCCTAGATTACCCCATTGTCATCACGGAATCCACAATATGATTACCAAAACATATATCAAGTGACTTAATAGAATACCCTTTTGTCACCACGGGTATCCACATGACCAAGTGATCTCAAAGCCAATATTCAATCCGACATAACGAAACCTCAAAGAGCAAGACTCAATTCAGCATAACAAGGATAGAGAAGAAAGAACACCATATGATCCAACTATATTAGCAAAGCTCATGGTACATCAAGATTGTGCCGGATCAAGAACACGAGAGAGAGAGAGAGAGAGAGAGAGAGAGAGATCAAACACATAGCTACTGATACATACCCTCAGCCCCGAGGGTTAACTACTCCCTCCTCGTCATGGAGATCGTTGGGATGATGAAGATGGTCTCTGATGATGATTTCCCCCTTTGGCAGGCTGCCAGAGAAGGCCTCCAGATGAGATCGTTTCGAAACAGAGGCTTGCAGCGGCGACGTGAAAGTTCTAGGTTTCTTTCTGGGGTTTCTGGATCTATAGGATTTTTTAACATTGAAAAAACGCTAATCGGAGTTACGTGGGACTCACGAGCTCAGACAGCACTCCCCATCCCCAGGGCGTGCGGGGTGAGCGATATGTATGTGAAATCCCTTATGTTACGTGTGTCGATCTAGATGAACTATGTATGTTATTTCTAACGTTGCATGCAGATTGTATGAAACTGAGGGTTTTGGTATGAGAGATACAGCCGTGGACGCGAACATTTGAGGGATGACCAAGTGCTAATGTACAGGAGGTCACGGTTGCAAGTTGTGATGGTAGATGCTCTAAGCCGGATGCTGCTGATGAAAGTTCTATCCATATCGAAAGTCCTCTTCTACTCAGGAGCTCATTTGAGCCCAGGATGAACAGTAAATATGAAGATAATGAAAAACAAAAAGTTTTCAAAATTTTTGGTGCGAACTCTGACAAATGTTTTGAGTGCTTCAAAATTTTCATCATGAAATGATGTTACTGCAATTTATGACAAAAATAAAAAAAATAAATACACCAAAATTCTTTCATAAGTAGAATTTTTGGAGCATCAATTTTGTTTTTTTAAGACCTCCAAGAATGTTATTTCATGATGAATTTATCAGGAACACAAAACATTTGTTTGGCACAAAAAAAGTCCAATTTTTTGATTTCACTGTTCATCGTGGAGCATTTGAGCTCGGGATTAGACACTCTGCATCCTATCTATCTCTATATTCTCTATAAAAAGACCCAAAGGGACTGATCCAACAAATCCTGGCCATCAAACAGTGTCAACCCAACGACCTCTATTGCTCCAATGGCGAACACTACATGTTTAGTTCCCAATTAATATCATAATACCAAATATAGACTATCCATGCAATTAACTTGTAGTAATTGATATCCTACCTAATATTTAAGTGGAATTGATTTTCTACGTAATATCAACGTGCAATTAATCTTTTGCTTGATAATTACGTGCATTGCATCGTACACATTTACTAGTTTCTAAAACAGTTATGCTGAATCACATCTAGATGAGAATTTAATATTGCACATCTAAGTTTTCTACCACATGAGGAATTACTATGGGCGACGCTACGCGTCCGCCGGCCGAAATTGAAAAAGGATCCGCCGCCTCGCTGACCATTGGATGGACAGATTAATGACCGTCGGATCTACCAATGTAAGCAACCATCCTTTGCAACAAGAGTGTTGTTTCCGCAACTGTCTGCTTGTAGCAACCACCCGAGCGTGTTTTTTTAGTTTTTTGCATCAAAGATCTTATTACAGGAATTTTTCGCAATAAAGATCTTGTTGCAGAAATTTTAAAGATCAACCGTGCCTGTATTTTTAAAATTTTCTGCAACAGAGATCTTGCTTAAGAATATTTTTCGTAACAAAGGTCTTGTTGCAGAATTTTAAAGATCACGCGACACGAACATGTACTTTTTTATTTTTTTGCAACATAGGTCTTGTTGCATTTTTTTTGCAACAAGGTCTTGTTGCGAAAAATTTAAAGATCGATCGGTGTGCTACGCGTCGACCGGCTGATGTTTTTAAAAAACCGTCCGCCTCGCGAGCCGTCAAATCTGGTGTAAACCTGAGTCAAGGGTCGTTCTTCACTTTTCCCACTTTTGCAACATAGGTTTTGTTGCGAAACTTTTTGCAACAGGCGTCATGTTGCAGAAAACATTTGCAACAAAGGCTGTGTAGATTTTTCTTGCAACAAGGATAATGTTGCAGAAATTTTTTATCCACATCGTCGTGTTGCCACTGCAACATTCACATGTTTCAGAAACATGAAGGTTGTTGCAAAATCATAAGACATACAATGGGTGAGACTAATCCACATGTGGCTGGCTCTCGAAGCCGTGTTGCCACTGCAACATTCCCCATGTTTCAGAAAGATGAAGGATGTTACAGGATCCTAATACATACGGTGGATGGGACTAATCCACACGTAGTTGGCTTCTAAGGGCGGCGGACGCGAGGCGTAGAATTTATTGGTACATGTGGTCTATCGGATCAAAAGTGATCCAACGGCTCCACGCACGGCGGATGCGAGAGCGCGATCCGTCGGCTGAAGGTTAGCGTTTTCCAATTGCTATTAGATCCGTGCAGAAATTTGCCATGGGCTCGCGTTGCATCTTTTTCTCGATTTTGACTCCTCCTGCAGCCCACCTGCGATTGGTTTTCCGTGTGTGACTGTGAGTTTCCGTTCCAGGTTTACCTTTTTTTATTTCTTTGTTTATTTAACGCAACGGTACCAGAGAATCAAAAGTAACCGAGACCTTGTATGTTTGGGGGGCGCCAGAGAACGGGTGGCTCAAGTTAAAGGCGAATCCTATATGGCGCGTAGGGCGCCCCCTAGCGCCATGGCGCGCACCCTTCCGGCTCACCACGTGCCTTCTGGGCCGGCCCATGTGGGGTGCGAGATCCCCCAGATTTTTCTTTTTTCCTTTCATCTTTTTCATCTTTAATTATTCACTTTTTTTGCGAATTTTATTTCAATTCACTAACACTTTTTTGTTCTTTGAATTCAAAAAATGTTCATCAATGTAAAAAAGTTCAACAATTCAAAAAATGTTCATCAAATTCAATTTTTTTGTTCATCAGATTTAAAAATATTCACAGACCTAAACAAATGTTCATTAAATTAAAATGTTGTTCATCATTTTCAAAAGGTCCATCAAACTCAAAATTTGTTCATCCATGTCTCAAAAAATGTTCTTGAAAACAAATTTTGTTCATCAAGTTAAAAATTGTTCATTGAATTAAAAATGTTCATGAAATATAAAATATGTTAATGATTATTAAAATATGCTCATAATTTTTACATCAAAATAAATAAATGTTCATTTAAATGAAAAAAGTTCATTCTTTTGTATCGCATAAACAGTTTTTGAATTCAGGAACTGTTCTTATGACAATTCACGATGTTTTGAATTTTAGAACCAATCCTGAATTATTTTAATATAGAATAAAACAAAAACAAAAAATAAAAAGGAAAAGTAGAAAACAAAAACGAAAAACGGGGCACCCGCCCCACGCATGGGCCAGCCCAACAGGGTGCGCGTTGCCGCGACTGGGGGCGCCCACGCGCCATATAGGAGGTCTCCAAATTAAATACAGACGGTGCAACGGACAGTGTCAATGGCTGCATGGGTACATGTGTGGTCATAGGGAACCACGAGGGCCAGTTTCGGTTTGGGCAGTGTCGGAGGTATAATGGTATGTATGAGCCTTTCGTTCTAGAACTGACAACATGCCGGGATGCACCGGTATGTGCTGTGGAGAAAGGCTACTCACGTATTGTCATTGAGACGGATTGTCTAGTAGTGAAACCTGAAAAAAAATGTAGAAGGAACAAAAGTTTTTTGGCAATTCCGTGAACTGGTTTAAGGTTTTGTCGCCGATGTGTGTTTCTCTAAATTTCGCGTTGTGGTTCGTTAACTTGCACGAGACAGTCGCGATGGCTAGAGCGGCGTGTACTACTACAGGAGGTGCTGGTTCGATCCTTAGTGCAAACTGTTTTTGCTGTTTTCGAGAAGCGACACGGTCGCGAGAAGGGAACGACCGCAAATGGGCTGGCCCAGGGTGAGCTGCGCCCTGTGCGAAGGCGCGACAACTTGCCACAATAAGCGGCGAATAGGAAATTTCCTTTCTCCCCCTCTATCCCACAAAATAAAAAGCAACAGAAAAACCTAGCAGGCCAAAAGTAGTACAATGGCCACGGCCACGCAGAC
This sequence comes from Aegilops bicornis, assembly GCA_021605145.1. Lineage (NCBI taxonomy): Eukaryota > Viridiplantae > Streptophyta > Magnoliopsida > Poales > Poaceae > Aegilops > Aegilops bicornis. The sequence goes on from CM038671.1 coordinate 738,552,376, forward strand.
ACACAAACGGGCTGGAGAAAAAAAGGGCAAACTATCAAACGTGATGCGCGCACGACACAAACAACAACGGATCAGAAAATAGCACGAGATTTTACAGCACTAGATCCAATGGCCAAAGAGTTAGATGTGACATAGTTCCCCCGCAAAATAAATAAATAAAATGACATAGTTAAATCTAATCAAGATGAGATTTAGCAGAACCGAAATTTTATCCCAAGACGAATTCAAGTACACGTTTTCGGAAAAAAAAAATCAACTACACGTTCACGTTCTCGTGCCGTTGTGCGTCAAAAGTCAAAAGCGCGTCCTCGGTTCTCCGGTCCTCGCTGTTTCTCCATCTCTCTCTCCCCCAGCCGGCCACCCTACACACCCCAACGAGCGCATCCAGAAGATCCACTCGCCCTCGCCGTAGCCCGTAGCCCAGTGGTGCTCGCGACCGCGAGCTGTAGCGGCGCGGCGCTCAGGTGGCTAGTCCTGATGGCCGGGAGTTCTCGTGCAGTATCGACGTCTTTATCCACCACCTCGGCCGCGGCGACGCCGATGAAGGGTTCATGCGTGGCGTAGCGGACAAGCTCGGGCAGCTGCGGGCGCGCCACCAGATCGGCAAGCGAATCGAGGCCCTCAAAGCTCGCGTCGTCGAGGAGGCCGAGCGCACCAAAAGGTACAGTCTCGGCCATGGCGATCCCGGCCCCGCCTCCATGGGCAAGCGGCCGGAGTCCTCCTCGGTGGACGCTCGGCTGTCCGCGCTCTACGGCGAGTCCGGGGGTCTCGTGGGGATCGACAGGCCAAGGGACAAGATTATCCGCCTCTTGGATGACAAGGAAAAGGAGCTGAAGGCGGTGTCCGTTGTTGGATTTGGAGGGTTGGGGAAGACAACACTTGCCATGTAAGTGTACCGGAAGATTGAAGCCAAGTTCCAGTGCCGTGCATAAACCTCCATGTCCAGTATGCCCGATATCAAAAGGCTTATGAAGGACATACTGTCTCAGGTCAACCCTGCCGAGTTTCGCCGATCAGAAACATGGGAGAAAGAGCAATTGATTCGAAAGGTCGCGGAATGCTTGCGACACAAGAGGTGACACTTCCTTTCATTTTGTTTGTCTTCAAGAAACCTGGTTAAAACCTGTCCCTTCATTAAGAAGAATTTTGGGAACATTTGCCATAGACCTTGTTTTCTAAGCATAAGCATGAACAGGAACACCAAACAATATAATATAATCCCTCCGTCCCAAAATAAGAGTACAAATTTGTACTAAAGTTGAGACACTTATTTTAGGACACAGGGAGTAGTATGATAGTAATAGAGATTATTAGAAGGTAAGACAAAATGAAGTCTCCCTGTTGGCTAACTTCCTGACAAATAGAAAATGAAGCAAGCTAATTCGAGACATCTCCTTTTTCAGAAAAGTTCGAGACATCTCCGAGTCCGAGTCTTCCCGTACTGTACCAAGCAACAGTTGGACCAAATACCTAGTTTCCAACACCACACCTTTGCTAATTTCCTGCTCCCCGAGTCATGCTCTGCTAGAACTCCCTACTTGCTAGCTCATTTGTTTTAGTTATTTTCACAAAATTCTAAAATTTGAACTTACAATTTTCTAGCAGTCCAATATAAAAATTAACCAAAAGGCATGTCAAACAAGTCCAGTTTGCTAATCACATCCCACATTGCAAGAACTGTTCTTTTTTACCTAGCAAGAACTTAGTTATGACTGCATTCTTCATGTTTATCTATATATATAGCATCTGAATCACATGTTTCTTCCTATATGGCGTCATAATGAAACAATAAAGATTGAATAATGATGTGCAGTAACAACTGCAAATCCAATAGTTTCAGAAAATATTGTTTGGTTTCACAGATAATTAAGAATGGCTCATTAAAACTAGATCGTGGAGGGCAATGATTTCCCCCCTCCAAGCTCATTAGTTCCTGAGAAGTATTTAACATTTTTTTACAGAGCTTGCCTAGGTAGTACTAGCTTGGCAGATAGTTTTTGTCCAGCACTTCTGGTACTATGTGAGAATATGATAAATACTCCATCCGTTCCTAAATAATTGTCTTTCTAGCCATCTCAAATGGACTACAACATACGGATGTATGTAGACATGTTTTAAAGTGTAGATTCACTCATTTTGCTCTGTATGTAGTCACTTGTTGAAATCTCTAGAAAGACAATTATTTAGGAACGGAGGGAGTACTTGTTTTCATAAAATTGTCTCAGGTACCTTATTGTGATTGACGATATATGGAGTACAGAAGCTTGGAATAGTATTCAGTACATGTTTCCACAGAATGATCTTGGCAGTAGAATTATAACGACTACTCGAATTGAGAATGTAGCTGCTGCTTGTTGCAATCATCGCCATGACCGTATTTATAAGATTGAGCATCTCAACAACCAAGACTCAAGAGGATTATTTTTCAGGAGAGTTTTTGGTACAGAAGATACTTGTCCTGAGCATTTTGAGAAAATTTCAGAGGAAATTTTAAGGAAATGTGGAGGTGTGCCTTTGGCCATAATAAGCATAGCTAGCCTGTTGGCTAGTCAACAAGTTATGCTAAGGACAAAATGGGAGATGGTATTAAGTTCTTTAGGTTCCATGTTGGAGGAGAACCCTGCTTTCAGATGGATGGACCATGTCCTAAATCTTAGCTATAATGATCTCCCTCATGATCTTAAGACATGCATGCTTTATCTTGTTACATTTCCTGAGGATTCTATCATTAGGAAGGATCATTTGTTGAGGCGATGGATCGCAGAAGGCTTCGTCATGGAAATACCTGGTCAAACTGCCTGATCAAATACGAACACTGAAACATCTGAAGACACGTACTGGAACTGAATGGCAACCTGCTTGATGTTCGGTCGGATGTCTTCGAGTTCCAGGCAATGCTGAGCTGCCCGACGGAACGTGTAACATGAGATCTCTCCGCACTCTGCGTGCCTTGGATGTTGCAGGGTGTCCCATGGATAGGCTTCGAGCTCTCGGCGAGCTAACAAATATAATGGATCTTCAACTAAGCTACCAGATACAGAGGTTGCAGCTGAACGTAATGAAGCTTCGGTGACCTCCCTAGTCAATCTCGGCTGCAACCTCCGGTCCTTGGCTTTCTCTCTTTATTCCTGGCGCATGCCAGCTGATGTACTAAGCTACTGGGAACCCGCTCCACGAAGTCTGGAGAGGCTTCATCTGCTGATGTGCTCTTTCAGTGCAGTTCCAGCATGGATTGCATCCCTTGACAACCTCACCCGTGTGGGGCTTCGTGTTCACGTGCTCCATAAGGACGGGTTGGAGATTCTCGGGAAGCTACCGTTCCTTGCCGATCTTCAGTTTTCTGTCCGTTCAGTTCATGGACAAAAGATCGTCATCGCTGCTGGGTGGTTTCCTGCTATAAGAGCATCTCCAACAGCCGCGCTTCGACCGCGCGCTAAAAACTAGTATGCCGCGCGCGTTTCGGTTGGTTTAGCGCGGCCGCCAGGCTCCAACAGCCACGCTATAATGCAGCGCGCGCACGACGCTCCAGCAGCGCGCGCGACTCGCCGGGCATTGCATATATGGCATTTTGGACATAAAATGAGTTTGAAACATTCAAAATACAATGGACATGACATATAAAATTTCACACAAACAAGTTGATGAATAAAAGTTCATGCTCACAAGTTCATCCAACCAAGTTCAAAATGCAAACCAAGTTCAAGACACAAATGAAAGACACATCAATCCTCTTCCTCGTCTTCGTCCTCATCATCTTCCGAAGACGATTCTTCCGCCTCCGAAGATGAATCTTCCTCTCTCTCCTCATCACGCACCGCATCACGCACCGCATCATGTGAAGCTCGACGGTATTGGCAAGATCTTCAACGGCATCTTCATGGAAATATGTGTGTGAGGAGGCACATCAAAAGACATGCCGCCCATGGCGGCCGGAGGTGCACCCATGCCTCTCATGAGAGAAGCAAAACTCATGCCTCCCATGGCGGCCATAGCGTCGGGGGGTGCTCCAAAGCCACCCATGCCTCCCATGGCGGCCGGAGGTGCACCCATCCCTCCCATGGCACCTAAACCGCTCATGGTACCTCCAAAGCCACCCATGCCACCCATGGCGCCAAGGCCACCACCACCCATGCCGCCAAGGCCACCGCCACCCATTGCGCGAATCATGGCTCTTTTTTGCATCAACACTTCTTCACGGGCAAGATTGACATATTCCTTTTGCGCTTCATTGAGGTTGGATGTGTCCAAGAAGAACAAGTGCTTCTCCCATTCCAACAATCTAGTTCGCTCCTCGTTGCTCACCTTCCTCTCCTCCAAAGCCACCTTCCTCTCCTCGGCTGCCACCCTTCTCTCCTCGGCCGCCAACCTCCTCTCCTCGGCCGCGGCATCTTGGTTCCTTGCCATTTTCCTCACCTCGTTGGCTTCTTTTCTTGCCTTCACAATTGCTTCCGTAGCATTTTTGAGCTCATCATCTCCTTTCCTCTTCTTCTTTTCGGTTTTGTCTTTCTTGCACCCATCCGGTCGTTTTGGCTTCGAGTATGAAACCGAGTTGGGTGTGGGGCTTCTCTTGCCGTCATCACTTGATGCATCCTCCTCCTCCTCCTCCTCCTCATCATCATTCAACTCAATTGTTCGCTTGCGTTTGTTGCTCAAATGCAAATCATCCAAATCTTCACGCTTCTTCCATTTCTCATCATCCTTCAACAACTTGTAGCAATGAGGCAAGGTAAAGACCCTTCCTTTCTTGATCTTCCCCTTCTTGGTTTTCCTCTCCTCTTCTTTGAACAAGTTTTGTGCAATGTTGTACTACAAGAAAAACAAAACAAGTTAGCACTTCGGACACCAAAAACAAGTATGATGAACATGTATGAAATGCCACTTACTCTATCATCCTCATTTGTGCCACTTGGGTTAATCTTGTCAACTGCCTTTTGTGCGGCCGCCCACTTTTGACAATCCGAGTTGATTGTCGGCCATCGGGACCGAAGTGATCTCTCGGAGCGGTCAATTCCACTCATGCTGTGAGCATCAAAGTGCTCTTTCATTCGCCCCCAATAAGCGTCTCTACTTTGATCACCTCCAACGGATGGATCCCTCGACACTTGCAACCAAGTATTGCATAGTAAGATGTCATCTTTGTTGGTGTAATTGCCCGCTCTTTCTTTCGGCGCGTCGACAATGCCCTCACCCTCCTCGTCCACCTCAAACTCATGGTCTTCGAAATGGATGTCATTGTTTTGAGACCAATGCGAATTGTTGGACCCAACACCCATAGTTGACATGTATGCATCATCGTTGAGACTACAAAGTTTTTTGAACAATGCAAATAAGCTATCTATATGATGATGCATTGAAAAAATAACAAGAAAATAAAAGTTGGATTTTTTTTACCTTGGGGGCATTTCGTCGAACACGTGGTGCGCGTTGGCGGCCGGCTCAACGAGTGAGCTCGCCGGGCGCTTGGTAGCCGCCATACCACAAACGCCCTGCAAGCTTCTTTCCCCACGCCTTCGAGCTGCCGGAGCCGTCCGCCGCCTTATTCTTCTTCGCGGATGTCTTGCCTTCTTCGGCCGCGCCGCATTGGGGAGCTTCGAGGGTGCGGCGGCGGCACGGGACGGCGCCGACGCGACGCCCCCGCCGCCGTGGTCATCCGCGGTGGCAAGAAGAGGCTGCGCGCGAGGCCGATACTCGGCGGAGCTCTGGCGGTGGCGACGCCAACGCTCCCCGCGCTAGGGTTTCTGGCGGCGGCGGCGGCGCTGGGGGAGGGGTCGCGGCTGTACAATGGGGTGAGCGGGGTGCCGGCGCGTGCGTCCATGGTGAAGTTCGCCGGCGCCGGCGCGCGCGGGGCGTAGGAGGCGGAGAGGAGAGAGTGCGGCGCGAGCGCTCGAGTGTGCCGCACGCGGAAGCGGGCGCCCCAAATACACCGTGCGGGATACCGTATTCGACCGCGCGCCCAACTCGTTATTGCACGCGTGGTTTTTGCGCGTCCGCTGGAGCCACCCGCCGTGTTGCGCGCACGCTAAAATGGCCTAATTTGCGGCACGGCGGAGATGCTCTCAGAGCATCTCTGACAGCCGCCCAACTCGCGGCGCGCTAAAAACTGGTTTGCGGCGCGCCCCTCACAAGGTTTGGTGCGGCGGGCAGCGCTGGCTCCAGCAGCCGCGCTAAAATGCAGCGTGCGCTTAGCTCAAGCAGGCGCGCTAAAATGCAGCGCGCGTGCTCTCGCACAAATAATATATGCGCTTCAAACACATGCTAGAAGATCAAACACAAGCAAAATAAATCAATATAAATAGTTCAATCTATTATTATTACAATTCAAACAAATATTATCTTTTATCAAATACAACAAATAGTTCAGCAATAATAATATCAAACGCACAAAATTATGATGCTCTTTGGCGGCCATTCCAAGCCCACTACTCCTCAATGAGATCCTTCTGAAGATTATTATGCGCTTCCGGATGTCGAATGACATGATAGAAGACAACAAAACGGGCCACCCTTTCAGCCCTCCGCCGCACTCGCACGAGATGTCCCAAAAGCTCATAGTGAGAGTAGTCTACAGCTTGGCCACGCTCATTCTTGATGATCATGTTGTGCATGATCACACAAGCGTGCATAATGTACCAAAACATTTGTTGATCCCAAAATCTAGCCGGTCCCCTCACAATAGCAAATTGGGCTTGCAAAATCCCAAAAGCTCTTTCCACATCTTTTCCAGCCGCCGCCTGAGCATTGTGGAAATCAAGATATTTCTTACCTTCTGATTTTTTCAATGGCTTCACAAATGTTTGCCATTTTGGGTAGATGCCATCCGCAAGATAGTAGCCATAGTTGTATGTACGACCATTAGCAACAAACTGCACCGGTGGCAGTTTACCATTTGCAATATTATTCATCAGTGATGACCGGTTGACAACGTTGATGTCATTCAAAGATCCAGGCATTCCAAAAAAAGCATGCCAAATTCAAGTCTCTTGATCGGCCACCGCTTCAAGGATTATAGTGAAACCCTTTTTTTGTCTGTGGAATTGGCCATGCCATGCCTTTGGACAATTCTTCCAACTCCAATGCATGCAATCTATTGCGCCAAGCATACCTGGGAACCCGCGAGCTTTGTTAATCTTCAATAGCCTTGCAACATCTTCAGCATTGGGAGATCTCAAGTACTCCGGGCCAAACACTTGCACAATTCCGACTGCGAAGCGCTGGACACACATGATGGCTTGGCTCTCACCCATGGCCAAGTGATCGTCAACTAGATCAGTGGGGATACCGTATGCCAGCAGCAAAGCGGCTGCCACCTTCTGAAAGGTGCTATGCCAAGCTCTCCGGCGGCATTCCTCCTCTGCTGAAAAAAACGGTCACGGCTCGCTAGTTTCTCTGCAGTGCGCCTGAACAACTCGGTGCTCATCCTAAACCTGCGACGAAAGTACGACTCGGGGTATGTGGGATTCTTCACAAAATAGTGCCTCATCAATCTATTGTGGGCATCGATCCTATCCCTCCAAATTTTTTGCCGACCCATAACCGAACCACCGTGCTTCGGTTTTTTATTGATGTGCATAGCTAGGATCATTGCAAGATCCTCCTCTCTTCCATATCAAATTCTTTTTCGGAAGAATCATATGACGATCTCATCTACAATGTTCAAAACTAGGCTATAAAAAACTACAGACAACATGCACCAAAATTCATGTAAAAATATGAAGTTGGAAGCAATACATACCTTGCGGGCTTTTTGTCGAATACCTTGCGGGCGCCAAGCGGCAGTGGGCTGCCGGGCGTTGTTCGTCGGAGGAATGCCGCGCGCGACGGGCAGCGCTGACTAGAGGGAGAAGGAGGAAGCCGCGGGCGCGCGGGAGAGACCGGGGAAGCGCCGGAACGGTCGCCAGAAGAAATGGGGTGGCGCGGGCGGCGACGGCGGCAGCGGCTGGATGGGTAGGTGGAGTTGCGAGCGAGCGCTCGAGAGTCCAACGCGTGGGAGCGGGTGCAACAAATAAACGGCGTGCGATGGCGTTTCCGCCCGTGCGCTGAATTAGATATGCCGCGCGCGCGATTTTTACGCGTCCGCTGGAGCACCCGGAGCGATAGTGCGCGCTAAAAGCATTACTTTTTCAGCGCGGCCGTTGGAGATGCTCTAACGAACTTCGCATTTCATCATGATAAGCCATGTCTCAGATTTGAACCAGAGGCCATGCAGAAGATCCAAAAGTTGTCGCTTGAATTCATTGTTTCTCTAGTGAAAAATGGCGAAGATTTACCTTCCGGCATCAAGCATCTGTCAACACTCAAGCAAGTGTTTGCATATTACAGCTTGTCCAACAACACTTATTGTTAGGTTTAATCTTACGAAACGACTCCTTGGCGATCGATCGCGGGAGCGATCGATTCCACCGCGTGTTCTATTCCCTTTTCCTTTTCCTGCTCGTTTTCCTTTTTGGGAAACCCACTCGACCCACTCGACCGCATCTTATCCCCTTTTCCTTTCGCCTCCTTCCCATTTCTGCCCCGCCGCTTTCCCACCTCGCCGGCGGCTCCTCCCTCAATACGGCGAGACGCCGCGGCCGCACGAGCGCCGGCGAGGTCAACGGTGAATACGGTGAGGCGCCGCAGCCGCACGAGCCCCCGCGAGGTCAACGGCAAAGAGGGCGAGGCACCGCGGCCGCACGAGCGCCGGCGAGGTCAGCGGTGAATACGGCGAGGCGCCGCAGCCGCACGAGCCCCCGCGAGGTCAACGCCAAAGAGGGCGAGGCACCGCGCCGCGACGAAGCGCCGGGCGAGGTCAGCGGTGAATACGGGCGAGGCGCCAGAGCCGCACGAGCCCCCGCGAGGTCAACGGCAAAAGAGGGCGAGGCACCGCGCCGCACGAGCGCCGGGCGAGGTCAGGTGAATACGGCGAGGCGCCGTGTCCGCACGGGCGGCAGGGCCACACGGCAAGGCTCAAGGCCGACGGCCGCCGCGATGTCCAGGGGCGGAAGAGGCCAATACGGCGAGGCGGTGTCTGTCCGGCGCCGTGACGTCCTCATGCTTTGGGCTCGACCTCCGCTGTAAGGCCCCCACCGCATCACCAAGCTTCCCAGCGTCTGGCCGTCGGCTCCCGGTACTCCACCGCCCCCATCCCTCTTCCTTCCGATGAGTTCATAGCTGATGGCGGCCCCCTTCTCTGTGCTCACGAACACCCAAAATTAGACAGGAGCAGCACATGGATGTCGATTTTTGGCAGCTCTGCTCTCATGAAACTAGTATGGATAGGTTCACAGGCACACCTTGCTCGCTTTCAGCATGAGGAGGAAGAAGATGATTTAATTTCTTTGGAAGGACTAATCCAATGAAGATGTTGTACAAGAAAATAGGAGGAATATGGATCTCAAAACTGAAGAAAAGCAGGCCACCTTGGTGGCTCTGTGCTCAGAAAAGAGGATTGCTTACTGTTTCACAAAAATAGGATTTTTCGACAGCAACTCATCCGCCTCAGTCTTGTCTTTCGTTGACGCCGGAGCACAACGCAGTAGTGTTCGGGAGGCGCATCTCAAGGAAATCCTTACAAGTATCTGAACCGCTGTGGAGATTGGAAAAGGAAATCCCTAAATGCATCTCTGAAACAGTGACATTTTTTCAGTTAATGAACTGAGACTAGCAGTTCATGTTTATTCTGTAGGGGGGATCTTTCTTGGATGAAATTCTGAACTCTATTCAAAGAAATAAGCAGCTGGCATTTGTTCAAGAATATACTAAGTCTGTGAACATTGTTTGTTTCTCTGTAGCAAGTTATTCTATAAATACTGAATACTATGCAAGGAAACCAGCAGCTGCCATTGTTCAAGAATGTACTAATTATCTGAACATTGTTTTGTTTTATGTAGCAAGTCATTTCTATAAATACTGAACACTGCAAGGAAATCAGCAGCTTTTATTGTTAAGAGTATGAGCTAATTCTTTGAAAATCGCTTTTGTTTTTTTCTGTAGCAAATTATTGTATGAATTCTGAACATTTTGGGCAAAGAAACTGAGCTCTGAACAGTATTCAAGCAACAGAGATAGAGCACAATCTGTATATACATGAGCATTAAGCTAGAAGAATTCCTAATGTTACTGTGTCCCTTGTGTTTTTGGTTTTTCTCTTCCAAGCTGTAGCACAGAGTCCATAAGTTTCATTGTTGTTGATTTTTGGGCAGTTACATATTTAACTGCAACCTGTTTTCTTTGTTCACGCTGATTTTCAAAGATCAAACTATTTGTCAGATAAAGACAACTCATTTTTAGCAGTTCATAATATTGTCGCTGTTTAGAGTCTAGTGTTTTCTTCCTTGCTTTTGCATCATGACGCTTCACCCATGTTTTGACTATTTAAGTTGGTGTACAACTGTACATGGTATGTAAATACAATAGTCTGTTCTAACCTATTCTCTGCTTTTTTTCAGAGCGTGGGCTCCGAACATTCAGCAAAATAGGGACATTGTGAATTTACTAGATTGCGACAAGTCTAGACAGGGAATAGGCCAAGTTTGCAATGAGCAGCTTGCAGAGCTACTATGGCCTGAGTTCTCAAAGAGGAGATGACATGGATTTAAGTACATTAATGTCCTTGTACAGCAAGGGAAGCTCCCAAGGTATTGGAAGTGAAATACTCCCAAATTCTTCTTCGCCGCCTGACAGTACACAAAGCATTGGCAGAGGCAACGGGCGCACCAAAGAATTAGTTCATTGGTTCCATACGCCATGGCAGAAAGTGGAGGCCGATCCCAGGATGACCCTTTCTCGCCGGATTCAATTAAGATGATCAAAAGTTTTTTGCCGAGGCCTATTTTCCAAGATATGCGTTTGAATATGGACACAGACTCGTAGAACGGTGGGATCTTCATGTGGTCAAGCTCCAAGTGGACCTTCAACCATGAGTCCTTCACCTGTCCGTTGCTCCACGGTCTGCCCAAACCTGTGCAGCCGGTCGTAGGGATGAAAGCTGCTTTGACTGAGTTCTAGTCAATGTAGCGCCGCAATAGGAGTTATTTTTGTATTACCGCCTGCTGTTGCAAGCTTCATCTGTGATCTGTTATGTCATCCATATGAGCTAAGTTGAGAGGGAAATGGAAGAGGAGGATTGGTTCGACATGATCTTCTGTCACGTCAATCCTTGTTCCTCAGAGCGACGATCACACAACGGACGGGATTATGGAGTCGTCAAACATTACTACAGTTGCATCAAAGGTATCTAAGCAATGGTAACATCATTTGAAGAACATCCCTTTTATTTCTTTTCTTTCCTTGATTTTTCGTATGTTTATAACTTAGAGCGTAAATGTCAATAACTTACAGCATAAATGTATTTTTATAGGTAGTCTTTCAAACTAAAACGACAACACAGGCCTTACAAAGATTCTTCCTTTTTTCGTCCACTGTTCTTCCTCCTGCTAGTATCAGGTTCGGTAACATACACACAAGTAAAAATGCTCATCGTTTTTCTCTGCGCCCACCATGCAAAAAAAAGTGCCCCAAGAAGATAATTGCCTCCATTTCTTTCAGAGCATCCTATGCTGTTGTCGCCTTCTGCCCACGACGCCGCGTTATGTCACCTGTTTTTGGAGGACAGATAAAGGAATTAGTCCCTTCGCTTTCTATATAAGAAAATATGATAGCCATAATAAATCCTATAAGATTAACACTGATAGTCCAGAATATTTAAGCATTACCGGGTTATTTTGGGGCATTGTGGTTTCATATGGCCTGGCAGCCTGCACTTGGAACACTTCCTTACTGCTTTTTGCTTCTTTAAGCTTATCAGAAGCCTTTTCGTACATGGTCTTTGGCCTATCGCCAAGGTTGAAACCTTTTGTGCGTGACATCGGGGGGTCTGTCAAACCAAATGTTTGATGCACCTCAACGCCACCCATGATAGATGCACCGATGGTAGACACACCATTTTGATGCACCTGCGTAGGGATGTGCAGGTCGCCACCCCCCTCCTGCCTAGCATCAACATTCAGCTGCTGAGGATCATCAATACACCGTCGCTTCCCACCTGAGAGTTGTTCTTCTTGGCGGAGCCGAGACGAGCACGTGACACCACTGCCACCCTGTCTTAGCGTAACGCGAGTCGAGGCGGACGTCGTCGCAGTAGCGACGACGGACGCCGAGACGAGCACGTGACACCAATCCCACCCTGTCTTAGCGTAACGCTGAAGTCGAAGGACGCCGCCGCGTAGCGACGATGGCACGCCGAGACGCAGCACGTGACACCACCGCCACCCTGTCTATCTTAGGGTTACGCGCGAAGTCGAGGCGACGCTGCCGTCATGTAGCGACGACGGACGCCGAGACGCAGCACGCGACACCACAGCCACCTCGCTCTTAGCGTAACGCGAAGTCGGCAGACGTCGCCGCGTAGCGACGACGGACGCCGAGACGAGCACGTGATACCACAGCTACCTCTGTCTTTAGCGCATCGCGAGTCGAAGTGGACGTCGCCGCGTAGCGACGACGGACGCCGAGACGGCAGCACGTGACACCACAGCCACCTGCTTCATCTTAGGGTTACGCGAAGTCGAGGCGGACGCCGTCATGTAGCGACGACGGACGCCGAGGCGCAGCACGCGACACCATCGCCACCTCGTCAGAAGCGCATCGGCGAAGTCGGCGGACGCCGTCGCGGTAGCGACGACGACGCCGAGACGCAGCACGTGACACCACAGCCACCATGTTCTATCTTAGGGTTACGCGAAGTCGAGGCAGACGCTTTCGCGGTAGCGATTTACGACACCGGTGACGCAGCACGCGACACCACAGCCCAATTGCTTATCTTAGGGTTACGCGTCGGCGGGGCGTCGCCGTCAGCGGTGGCGGACGCCGAGACGCAGCACGTGACACCACAGCACATCTTGGCGTAGCAGCGAGTCGAAGCGGGCGTCGTCGGCGATGGCGGCATTCGGACGCCGAACAACTTTCTGTGTTCTTTGCCACCATCCTTGCGCGCGGTCAGAAGACGTGACGATCGTCAGCGGTACTTTGACGAACGCCGAACAACCATATTCTCACAGCCAGCCTACCTGTCTATCTTAGAGTTACGCGAAGTCGAGGCGGACGTCATCGCCAGTGATAGCGGCAATGCCCTTTCCACCGCCACCCTGTCTATCTTAGGGTTCTGCGGTCGAAGACGTCGTCATGATGCTTGATGGACAGGAACCGCCGAGACAACCACCCGTCTTCCTAACGGCACCCTGTCTTAACGCGAAAGATCCAGTGAGACGGTCGTCATGCCCAGCGTAGCGGCGATTTTGCCGAAGACGAGCCGCGTGACACCACTACCACCACATCTTAAGCGTAGTAGCGGTCGGTAGACGTCGTCGCCCGGTAGCGGCAATGCCAGGCTCTTGACAACCGTATTCCACAGCCACCATGTCTATCTTAGGGTTCTGGCGAGTCGAGGCGGGCGCGTCTTGGCGGTGGCGGCCAGCCGGACACCGAAGACGGTACGTGACCACCACAGCCACCCTGTTTATCTTAGGGTTCACAGCGAGTCGGCCGGACGTCGTCGCGGTAGCGGCAGCGGACGCCCGGAGCAACACCTGACAACCCTGTCTTAAGCGTACGCGAGTCGAGGCGGACATCGTCGCGGTACGCAGCGTGAACCAGCCAGGCTCGCTGCAATCTACACCACCACTGGCATCTTGGCGTGCTTGTGATCCCGAGGCGGGCGTCGTCGCGGTAAGCGGCATGGCCGAAAACGACTGCGAACAACTACCTCTTAGCGTAACGCCGAGTGGGCGTCGTCATGATAGCGGCAGCGGGCAAACACGCCACCTGTCTATCTTAGAGATTCGCGAGTCGGCGGACGTCATCGCGGTAGACGACGACGCCAGACCTTTCTGCCACCTGTCTATCTTAGAAGATTCTGTGATGCGGCGGCCGTCGTCATGGTACTTGGCAGCAACGAACGCAATACGAGCTTTCTGTTCTTAGCGTACGCGAGTCGGTGGGCGTCGTCGCTGATGCGGCAACGGGAGACGAGCCGCGTGACACCACTACCACTGTCTTAGCGTACGCGAGTCGAGCGTCCGTGGCGGCGACGACGCCGAGACGCACTTCACCACAGCCACCTGTCTTAAGCGTATGATCCAGGCCGGGCGGTAAATCATGATAGCGGCGGCGGAAGCCAGACGAACTCGTGACTACCACGCCCTGTCTTAG